>JACRYM010000031.1:0-343514 GCA_014839905.1 Aphanoascus verrucosus | reverse complement strand
CGTTGACCCGGGAGGTACGTTACAGTACGGAGGTCTGAACCAGAAGTGTCCATCCCCCACGAAAAGGTGGCTGTGTAATACGAATACATGGCGGTCAGCAGTTTGGGCCTCATTTTAGGGGAGGTAAAGCCCCCATTGATCGCACTATAGCGGTTGTTGCGCCTAATTAGGCCCTTGCGCTCCGGGCTTCAACCTCGTTCCGCCACTGCACCTTATTTGTAACTTACATGTTTTTATCGACGGCGGATGGACACTTTTGGTTTAGACTCCGTACAATCCGTGGCTTACCGAGCTGATCTGATTGGCAGGGACGTACTTCTCGGCCCGCCGGGGCGGCGCAACACAAACCTTATTACGAGCCAAGGACTTTCCACATCATGATCGAATTCCGCTCGCCAAACGCACCGCGGAGACTCAAGAATTTGCCCGCCCTGGTGGAGCGGGCGGTCAAAGTGCGGTTTTATGTCATGCAGAGCTGACTAGCATTTGATATACCACGGCGTCCTCTATTCTGCCAGCTGGAAATTGACTATCAATGTTGTCTTTTCAGTCATGATGACCCATGTTCATTTCTTTAGTCATCGTTGGTCTGGAGAACTACTCCGGTTATCAATAATTCCCGTTCATTGATCCTCCTACCTGCCACACTACGCCTTGAGTCAATATGAAATGGTGCTCTCGTCTGGACCCGAAAAGTCCGAATTTTTCCAGGCCAGCTGTAGTCCACTTCCAAGGCAGCGTGGGTTGACTGACATTCATGATCCAATCATTGCACCATTTCACATTGCTCAATGCTGCGACCTGAAAAGTATTTATTGGATTAAACCGCTTCGTACTCGTATCGATCCCGATATTGCGGCTGTTTAGGCGTCTGCAGTTCGCCCATCCAAGGCCGGTTTCCACTATTTCGGTCCCGGGTTGTCGAACCGTCCGTCTCCGTTGAGTATGTATGTACATAGACTCTAGCCCAGCTAGATAGTTCTTCCTTTCCGCCAAGGGTATTCATGGCTTCACCACGATCCCCTACTCGCGATCCTTATCCATCTATCCACCCCCGAGATCTTCATCTTCCGCTTCGCCATCTCGTGAGCCTTTCATCAAGGGTGCCAATCAAAGAAATGATAATACAAAGTGGGCCGCAAGCCAGTCCCAAGTTTAGGTTTGGGATTCCTCCCTTAAGAATGAAAGGATTCCTCCCTTAAGATTAAGGAACCAACAGACATTTGTACAGCCGTCAAGTCGGGTAAGCACCAGGGCTGGAACACGAGGGGTTCCGGTATCCATATCGGGGGGCTTCCCAAGAGTATGTTCATCGGAAAAGTACGCATCAAAGCCACGAGGCAGATGCCAAAAGCCGTTGTTGGCAAATGACGGTTGGACTAAGATTATAGCAGGCGCAGTTATTATCATCAGGATTTGTATATATGGCCAAATGTGGAATCGCTGGCGACACTACGTATTAGCGGCTGCAAACCAGCTCTGTATCAGATATGTGAGGTACTCACAGCGGCGCATCGGGACTTTCCATGGAGATCGTAATACAGGGCCAAGCCGACCTCCTCCTGCCCCACGAACTTTATCAAAGGTTCTCTTGGAGCTGAATATAATACTGTTCCGGTTATCACAGATGGGTTCAGCGTCACTGGCGGCGGATTTGACTGATAATGATGTATCGTGTATTGTCGAATAAAATCAACAACTTCTTCCCCGATCGCCAATGGGTGGTGGAATGTTGGTTGCGGGAATTGTCTCACATGCGGCAGAACCATTGGCAGCTGGCGTCTGGTAACAGAACGAGGTAACGAAATTGTAAATTCGCGGTGCAGCAAGACGAAGTTTGTCAATGAGTTTGGGGTGCGACAGGACAACAGGACGAGGTTTCAAAAATATTTCTAAAGTGCGAGAGGATCTTGGGAGTGGGGAGTTGCTCCTGAGGTAAAAAATGGGGTAAGAACCAAGCCCGGTAGCAGTAACTGTGAGCATAATGCTTACCTGAAAGGAGCGCACCTTCGACGAAGCCCTGTAGCAGGCAGTTCATCTTTCCTAGAAAGCGCTATCGACGAAGCTGCCTGATCCGTATCTGATGGAGTCTCCGCGGTGGTGCTCAAAAAGACACTCCACAATCGCAAAAGAGGAGGGCACTGGACTGCGTTAATACAATGCTCGACGGATCGTAGGTTTGAATGGACTCACGAAACTAAATGGTGATTTTTGTATGCGAAAATGTATAACAAGCCCCACCGTGTCATTGCCGACATAACTGATGATCGTTGACTCTGAGGCCACATAGAGGTCTCTTCCTATTTCGACGAAATTAAACTTGAGATCTTGAATAGCCTGGGAACTCGGGGGAAGCGAGTACAACGATGCAAAGCATCGTCGAAAATATTCCAGGATATCTTGGTTTGAGGCGTTAGCGGAGGGGTTAAAAGGCCAGAGCTTAGAATAAACGTCCTGGTTCCAGATGAGTATTATTATATGACATTGCTCCAGTATAAAACCGATGCGCCTTACGATCGAACTCTCTGAGTCCGGTGTGATGATTGCGTAGGTCGTCCAGATGGCAAGAATCGAAGTAAGCGTGGATGGGTAAAAACAAAAAGACAGAAGTCGAAGGGACGTAATAAGGCAGACGCTCCGGAATACCGGGACCTTCGAAGCCATCGCGGCGCAACCGTGGATCCACGGTGGAATATCCCGATGGTTGCTCGTTACGGGGTTCCGCCGGGTTGGAAGCGAGTCAAGCACTTTCCCACACCATTGTCAAGATTCCCGCCCCGACCAAACGCAGGGCGGAGACTCAATCAATCCCCACCCCAGAGGACGGAGCGGACGACCAAAGTGCGTTCTCAACCCACGAGAGCCCACTAGTATTTGATATATTGTGGCGTCGTGTATCCTGAAAAGGACTGACAATGTCGTCTTTTGGTCATGATGACCTATCGTCTCCTTTCCACACGTGATGAAGGCCCACGAGATGGCAGAAGCGGAAGATGGAGATCTCGGGGATCGATGGATGGACGAGGATCGTGATCAGGGGATCGTGGTGAAGCCATATTACCCTGATCGGATCGGAGAAACTATCTAGCTGGACTAGAGTCTACAACACGAAGACGGGCACGTCTCGACAACACGTCGTTCTTGATCCAAAGGATAACTTCGGTCATCGAAAACTTGCAGTATTTAGCCAGCCGGCAAGTGGCTTGAGCGCGGCCAATACCCAGCACGTGGATGGCATGATTCATAGGGCACTAATAACTTACAATTCAGATTGAAGTTTCTCGAGATCGTGATAAAGGGTGTGAAATTCGTCAGATGGGTTGATGGCACCCTCACGGGACGAATCTGGTTGTTTCACGCAGGTCAGCTGAAGGCCTCTTTCGTCCTGGCATTTTCAAATGGCGTTAGCAGACCAAAACATGGTGCGTGCGAAATCAATCATGAAGACTAGCCTTCGCGAAATTCCCCCAGGTTGACCTCGGAAGCCGGCATCGGTAAGCTTGCCCTTGTCAACTACTACTGTGCGCAATATGTCCTGACCACGTCTGCGCTCGGATCATCTGATGATATGCAAGTCGCCTTGAAAAGGCCACCACTGCCAGACTTAGTCTCAGGTCTAAGGAGAGCGGCGACGGCCTTCCTATGCCCGGGACCGTATCGCTGCGCATTTGGAAATCCCCTTGGCCAGGGATGTTCGCGGTTAGCCTCGCGCCCTGGTTCTAATTTAAGATCACCAATGAGGCTGAACAAATAACGCCCCATTAACTTAGGTGCTGAGCAGGCGCTTACAGCAGCCAACGTACATGTACTGTGTATGTACTGTACACAGTAGGGCTGGAAACAAAATCCCCGCCTTTCGTTTCTCTTATATTTCTTCAACTCTGGCGTCAAATTGAGTGTCATTTACGTTTGTTTGCTTAATGAGAGAATTCTTCCTGAACAGCCCGATATGTCAAACCCCAAAGATTACCTTGTGGGCTGGATTTGCGCTATAAAGCAAGAATATGTTGCAGCACAGGAGTTCCTAGATGAAGAACACGATGGCCCGCAATACGTTTCCCCTAACGACAACAACCACTACACTCTCGGCAAGATCGGAAAACACAATGTTGTGGTCGCGGTGCTACCTAAAGGCGAATATGGCACATCATCCGCCGCGAGCGTCGCAAGAGACATGCTGCATACGTTTCCAAACGTCAGATTCGGCTTGATGGTTGGCGTCGCAGGCGGTGTACCGACCACAGTCGATATCCGTCTTGGAGATGTCGTTGTGGGCTGCACCGGAGATGGAACAGGTGGTGTGTTCCATTACGATTTTGGGCAAAGCGTGCAGGGCAAAGGTTTTGTTGCACGGGGATATTTGAACCAAACTCCAACCATCCTTCGAACAGCCCTGGAAGGGCTTGAGGCGAAGTATGAAAGGAAGGGACCTAAACTCGAGGAAGCCGTCACTGCGGTTCTCAAAAAGACTAAAAGACTGAAGAAAACGTATGGGCGACCGGACCCAGCCAGCGATAAGCTGTTCAAAGCCGAGATCGTCCACGGCACCAGCTGTGGCCCTACGTCCTGCAGTGACGAGCCGGCACATTTGATTCAGCGGCAGGAGAGAACAGACGAAGAAGATAATCCGGCAATTCACTACGGCGTGATCGCCTCCGGGAACCAGTTGATGATGGATGCTTTGACTCGGGATAGGCTGGCAACGGAGAGAAATGTCTTATGTTTTGAAATGGAAGCTGCCGGTCTGATGAACCATTTTCCCTGTATCGTCATCCGCGGGATCTGTGACTACGCGGACTCGCACAAGAACTATGGTTGGCAGGGATACGCAGCAATGACGGCCGCCGCATTTGCAAAGGATCTCCTTTGCGAAATCAACCCTTCGAAAGTGGAACACGAGCAACCAGTGATTGATAAACTCTCCTCTGGTTAGTTGATGTAATGTACCTACAACCATGTAGCACAGCCAGATGATTAACTTGAATTTCTCAGTTGAACAGCGACTCGTTGAAATTGATTCAACTACAAAGAATATCCACTGGGCTATAGAAAAGCTAGATCGGCGCGGAGATGATCAGGAGTGCCAAACCATCGCTAATTGGCTTACACCAGTTGACTATGCCAGTCAACACAATGACTTCATTGCTGAACGGCACGAGGGAACAGGGTTTTGGCTACTGGAGTCGGACGAATTTCAGCAGTGGTTGGGACAACGTAACCAGACGCTTTTCTGCCCAGGCATTCCAGGATCCGGCAAAACAATACTCACGTCCGTGGTCATCGATCACCTTCATTCACAGTTCTCAAGCGATTCCAGCGTCGGCATCGCATACCTCTTTTGCAACTTTAGGCGGCAACATGAGCAACGATCCTCCGACCTCACGATAAGCTTGTTGAAACAGTTAGTCCAGGAGCTGCCGTCCATACCTGGGTGTGTCAGAGAACTATACGAGCGTTACAAAAGTAAACGAACTCGTCCTCGGACTGATGAGGTTGTTGACGCATTGCAATTGGTCGCCGCATCTTACTCAAAAGTGTTCGTTATAGTGGACGCCTTGGACGAATGTCAGGTTTCTGACCAAGGCCGCAGAGATTTCCTGTCACAGATCTTTTCCCTCCAATCAAAAGCCAAAGCCAATATCTTCGCAACGTCACGGTTCATTTCGGACATCGAAAAGGAGTTTGAAGGAAGTTTGAAGTGTGAAATACGCGCCGCCGACACGGACTTGACGAGATACCTCGATGGGAGATTTCAACGCATCGATACGCTGGGCCCAAAGGACATTCCTCTCCGGGAGGAAATCAAGGGCATGATTGTGAAAGCAGCTGATGGAATGTAAGTATCATGCTAGGGTGATTATTCCGTTAATTGACAAGAAACAGGTTTCTCCTTGCGCAACTCCTGGTCGATTCCGTGTCTGATAACGCCAGCATCACGGACAGAAAGCGTTCATTAGAGAGCCTGAGGAAGATTTACGAGAGATCTAAGAA
Organism: Aphanoascus verrucosus; assembly: GCA_014839905.1. Lineage (NCBI taxonomy): Eukaryota > Fungi > Ascomycota > Eurotiomycetes > Onygenales > Onygenaceae > Aphanoascus > Aphanoascus verrucosus. The sequence continues at coordinate 337,523 of JACRYM010000031.1, read as the reverse complement.
CGACGGCAATTTTAGGGCATTGGACTACACTTACAAGGAAGCCGTTGAACGGATCAATGGCCAGTCACCGAAGCGAAAAGATCTCGCGATGCGAACTTTGTCGTGGTTGGCCTTTGCCAGAAAACCTTTGAATACAACGGAGCTTCAACACGCCCTGGGTACTGAGCTGGGTGCATCCGAATTTGACACAGATAGCATCGTCAAGATCAGTATAATCGTCTCTGCTTGCGCTGGTCTGGCCGTTGTCGATGAGCGAAGCGGTATAATCCGACTAGTTCATTATACGACACAGGAGTTTTTCATGCGCAATCAGAACATCTGGTTTGATAACTTCAACACAGACATGACGGAGGTGTGCATTACTTATCTCTCCTTCGCCAGTTTGGACGAACTCGACGTCACACCCGCGCAACTTGAAGAGCATTCGCAATCTTACCCGTTGTTTACGTACGCTGTTTTGCATTGGGGACATCATGCAAGATTGTCCTCAATTGAAGGCGGCCAAGTGATCTTGGACTTCCTCAGGGACACAATCAAGTCAGCTGCCTGTAGCCGGGTGCTGTACTTCCAGTCTGCGCTCCGGATACGTTTGGGTTCACGTGGCCTACTGCTTGCAGTATACTTCGGGCTTGAGCAATCAGCAGCAGCTTTGATAGGAGAAGCCCGTTACCTGGATCAGCAAGACAATAGCGGCTGGACCCCACTGACACTTGCAGCTGCGAGGGGCTATAAGGCAATAGTGAAGCTGTTGATTGAAAACGGTGCTGACATTGAGAGCAAGGGTCCACAGGGTCAAACACCTTTGACTTGGGCAGCCAGAAGGGGACATGAGGCAATAGTAAAGGTGCTGACTGATGAGGGTGCTGACCCTGAGAGCAAGGGTCAACGGGGTCAAACACCGGTGACATGGGCTGCTGAAAAGGGGTATGAGGAAATAGTGAATTTGCTGGTTGATAAGGGTGTTGACATTGAGAGCAAGGGTCAATGGGGCCGAACACCATTGACAGAGGCAGCTGGAAATGGTCATGTGGCAATAGTGAAGTTGTTGATTGTTAAGAATGCTAACATTGAGAGCAAAGACCAATGGGGTCGAACACCATTGACGCGGGCAGCTGAAAGGGGTCATGAGGCAACAGTGAAGTTGTTGATTGAAAAAGGTGCTGACATTGAAAGCAAGGGTCAATTGGGTCTAACGCCATTGTCACTGGCAGCTGAAAGCGGTCATGAGGCAATCGTGAAGTTGCTGGTTGAAAAGCGTGCTGATACTGAGTGCAAAGGTCCACAGGGTCAAACACCGTTGACACTGGCAGCTGGAAGGGGTCATGAGAAAATAATGAAGTTGTTGATTGATAAGGGTGCTGACATTGAGAACAAGGGTCGACAGGGTCGAACACCATTGACGGAAGCAGCTGGAAGCGGTTATGAGGCAACAGTGAAGTTGTTGATTGAAAAAGATGCCAACATTGAGAGCAAGGATGAAAACAGTCGAACACCTTTGATATGGGCAGCCAAAAGCGGTCATGAGGCAATAGTGAAGTTGCTAGTTGATAAGAGTGCTGACATTGAGAGCAAGGGTCTACGCGGTCGAACACCATTGATAGAGGCAGCTGAATGGGGTCATGAGGCAATAGTGAAATTTTTGATTAAAAAAGGTGCTGACATTGAGAGCAAGAGTCTATGGGGTCGAACACCATTGATAGAGGCAGCTGGAAGCGGTAATGAAGCAATAGTGAAGTTGTTGATTGAAGAAGGTGCGGATATTGAGGGCAAGGATAAGAAGGGTGAAACACCATTGGCACTGGCAGCCGGAAGGGGTCATGAGGCAACAGTGAAGTTGTTGATTGAAAAAGGGGCGGACATTGAGAGCAAGGATGAGAAGGGTCAAACACCATTGGCACTGGCAGCTGGAAGGGGTCATGAGGCAGCAGTGAAGTTGCTGATTGGAAAAGGTGCTGACATTGAGAGCAAGGATAAAAAAGGTCGAACACCATTGAAATGGGCAGCTAAATGGGGTTATGAGGCAGTAGTAAAGTTGTTGATTGAAAAGGGTGCGACATGGAGCATGTAAGGGACATGATCTGATGTAATACTCAGGTAACTAATGGAAAAATTGGGCAGTAGTTCAGTATTTTTAATATACGCGATCATTCTATGTTGCTCACTATCTCCTCGTAGGTGGTATATAGCCGACTAAGTCGCCAGACGGGACCTTGCAGGGCCAGGGCCTTGGAAGTTTCCAGTATTCCACTGGGCATTATCATGATCATGAAGTGTTGACATGTCAGTGTTTTCCTTTGGGAACTTGAAAACGCCTCCACGGCGTTTTGATTCAAACCTCTCTCTTATCCGTTGATTGAAACGGCATGGCAAAACAAGTTTCGCCTGAGAGATGACAAGTCAACAGACAGTCGCCATTCGTTCCAGCTTCTGAGTAGTTGATATGCTTATTTGTGCGGTTTCGAAATCTAGCCCATGGCGAATCCGTACGAGGTCGGTGAGAATCGCTAAGAGGAAGAATAGTTGGAATGGCCGGGGACTTGCGCCACGCCCGCGATGCAAAGCAAGCATTCTGCTCAGTGGACCATTTGGCACGGCTTGCAATCATGACTCCCACTCTCTGCTGTGCGAATGCTGAGTCTGCCCTCTCATATTGCGGACGAATCGAGGAAGCCGCCAGCCGTACAGTTCCAGTAATACAGACCTGCAGCTTGCGTGAATAGTTGGGAGTGTAGACTCCCACCGGCTGGTGAGATCGGAAGCAAGAGTAAGCGGCTGTACAAAGGCAACAGCCTATGATGCAGGCTAAGATGCTCGAACTGGGGGGCAATAAAGGCACAACAAGGATTGCCGGTGAAGTTGAGCCACATTGCTATTGTTAGCGGCGGCTATTTCCAAACAAAGTCCAGTGTGGAGGCAGATGAGGTATGCTTGAGGCCAAGATCGAGTGGAAGACGCCAGGATCCTTCAAGGTCAGGTAGAGAACGGAAAGAAACGACCATTGTGGTAACTTAATTACCCAGTGTTAGTCATGTAGGTGCCAGGTCGATTTCGGTCCGGAGAACGAGCTCAGCAGTGTCGCATGGTGTGGACATGATCTTCCGACTGACACTTGACATCTTGCTTGAGGGGCTCCTCGGCCTTGTTCTCTGTGATAACCTGTCAGCTTTTGCCCATGGGAGGAGCGGCCTGATGCCAGCCGGTAAACATCCTGTAGAAATCTGGCAGCGTTCAACGGGTTCCTTTGGCTAACAAAATAACGATCAAGTCATGGTCTTTCCGTATTGCTTACTTGCGGTGAGGTTGCCTTCAAATTTGTATTTAGCTCGATCCCGTTTGCTGCTCGTAATGAGGAGATGCTGAACATACGTTGGATAAAGGGCATTTAAAAAGGATTCTTTCGCGCGCTCAGTAGAGCGCCTAGTCTGGATTCCGTATTAACAGCAGTCTTCCTAGCTGGGTATTAACTTGACTAGTTGTCAGCCAGCCTTGCCTCCAGCCTTATGTTAAACCACGTCAAATCAAAAGGACCCGACTGATGGCCAAGCGGCGCAATATAACCTGTGGAGAGAAGTAGTGATGTGTTATCCGCCAGGCTGAGGCTCAGCAGTGCATTGCAAATCACATCGTCCCTTTGGATATCGAATCTTATCGTAGGCTCTAAACGAAGATCCGTTAACTAACTAGTTGTCCGAGAGTTCGGAGTCACGCCCATGCCAGCTGAAGATGTCGATGTCGATATTCTCAAACAGTTCCGAGAGCACTGGCCGATCTGCGCCGACGACAACAGCATCATTCTTCACGGATTCCGCCATCAGTACGGGGTAGATTACTCACATTCTTCTTTTGGCCCTCAAGTATTTATTTCTTGCAACAAACTATAACAAAAAAATTGATTCTATGAATAAGTGCATGACGTTCGAACAGACCATGATGCCAATGAGGCGCTCGTGTCAATGAAACAGCACGTCACACTAAACCTGGCTTGGAACTAAAAATTCGAGCCGCCCGCGAAGCGGGCGGCCAAGGTCTAGTGATTCATCCATTAATTTTTGCACAACCTCACACCACTCAAGCTGCGACTGTGCCAGGAAATGTCTTCGTGGATGAATAAATCGCTTCGCACTCGTATCGGAATAGATTATGGCGGCTGTCCAGGCGTCTGCGGCTCGCCCATCCGAGGCCAGTTTCCACTATTTTCGGTGCGGGGTGCCAATCGGAGACAGCGCGAAATAAGCCGATGACAGCCTTCAGAACCCTCGATATAAAAGAGTCACCATAGAAGGAAAACTGTCATGTTGACCCGAAGTCAGCATTGTTTCTTTGAGAACTTACTTGGATGAAAGAGAAAGAAAATAAATACCCTCCCTTTGTCCAGCCAATATGCATATCCCAACTGTACACGCAGAGGAGCGCATTCCGGTGCTCCAGCAAGTCATCCGCGAGAGCCCCCTGGGAATCTTGACGACGGCTATCAAATCGCCATCATATCCACTCATTCTATCGAGCCATATCCCATTTGTCCTCGACACCCCCGAAACATCGGAAGATGGAACACCATCAATTGGGATCCTACGCGGCCATATCGCCAAAGCAAACCCCCAAGCAAGAACCCTCATGGAAGCTCTTGCAGCAAGAAAAGAACAAGGCCACGATACCCTAGAGCTTGAAGATGAAGTGCTCGTGCTATTCAATGGACCTCACCATCACTACATCACGCCCAAATTCTACACCGAGACCAAACCGGTGTCTGGCAAAGTGGTTCCGACATGGAACTACACGGCGGTACAGGCGTACGGGAAGATCAGCGTCTACTGCGATTCCAAGTCCGACGAGACGGGGGCGTACTTGCAGAAGCAGATTGAGGATTTGAGTCGACATGCGGAGACATCCATTATGGGATATACGTCGCCGTGGGAGGTGGCGGATGCGCCGAAGCCGTATGTCGAGATTTTGAAAAAGAACATTATCGGTGTACAGATCAAGATTGATCGTCTGCAGGGCAAGTTCAAGATGAATCAGGAGATGGGCAAGGGTGACCGAGAGGGCGTTATCAGTGGGTTCGAGAATCTGGGGACTGATGTGGGCAAGGGCATGGCGCAGGCAGTCAAGGAGAGAGGCGACTTGAAGGATCAACAAAAGAAATAATTGATTCAGTGCAGATGTGTGTCCTTGCAATTGTTACAAGATTGCGATTCACACTGCGTTTGTCAAGATATCCTTTCATATGAGAGCATTATAGATATATGAATCTAGATGAAGACTGCGAAGTATGCTGGAGTACGAAGGGGGGGAAAGGGATAGGATGGAAGATCACGACCAGAGGAGTATAGTGAAGTTGAAAACTATCTTGCTGAATCGGTGAAACTAACTAGCTAGGCTAGATCTATCTCAAAATCTATACGACGAAGGCGGACATCTCCACAAACACCTTCGCACAGTTCTATTTACATTCGAGCCCCTCCAAAGTACCAGCCTTCCGCCATTCTTTCAGCAGTGCAATGAACGCAGGCGATCCCATTCCATAGATCGAGTTCCGGAGCACCTTCTCCGACTGGGTACCCTCGTTGTTGTAATATCCAGGCGTGCACTCCTTCACAAACCCTTCCTGCAATTTCCCAAGTTCAATGATAGTCTGTACCCATTTCTGCTCCGCCTCCTCAGAAGCTTCAATGACGCTCAATCCCCGGCGGTTGCACTCACTGACAATGTAGGCGATATGCCTCGCTTGCTCGGTAAGCATGTGCGTTAGATTGGGCGTCAGACCGGACTGAAGGAGGCTGACGATGAACAGATTGGGAAATCCTCTGCTATGGAAGCCGTGCAGTGTGGATGCGCCGTCCTTCCATTTTTCATCAAGCGTGACTCCGTCGCGGCCGCGGACCACCATTCGAGACCGATTGGAATAAATGACCGAATATTCGAAGCCGGTCGCATAGATTATGCAGTCGAGTTCGTATTCGTGTCCGTTCGCGACAATGCCTTTCTCCGTGATTTTCTCGACGCCTTTTCCGTTAGTGTCAACGAGCGTCACATTGTCGCGATTGAAGGTGGGAAGGTAGTCGTTATGGAAGCATGGTCGCTTGCAGAATTGGTTGTACCATGGCTTCAAAGCCTCTGCCGTTTTCGGGTCCTTTACAGTTTTCTCGATGCGAGCACGGATCTGGTTCATCTTACGGAAGTCTGCCAACTGCAGATTGTTCCGATTCTCAGCGGCGGCAGTGTCTTGGTTCTGGCCACCAAATACGGCAAGATTGCGAAGGATATCAGTCCAGTTGTCGTTGACCAGGTCTTCGTCCTGGTGGCCGCCGGTCACGATGGTGTTGAAATTCTCCATTCTCTTCTTTTGCCATCCGGGTGTCAATGAGGCAACCCACTTCGGATCCGTTGGCCCATCCTTCCGATGATCGACAGAAGATGGTGTCCGTTGAAAGACATATAAGTGTTTTGCGCCCTCTGCAAGGTGAGGGATTGCTTGGATTGACGTCGCCCCTGTACCGATGATCCCGATGCGTTTGTCTCCGATTTTGTCAAGTCCACCAGTCGTGTCACCGCCGGTATAGTTGTAATCCCACCGAGTTGTATGGAAAGTGTGTCCCTTAAACGTGTCGATTCCCGGAATACCTGGCAATTTGGGATTATGTAGCGGGCCGGTGGCAGTTGCAACAAATTTAGCAGTGATTTTGTCGTTGCGACTTGTTGTAATCGACCATCGCTGACTGCTTTCGTCCCAGTTGAGCTCAAGGGCCTCGGTCTGAAAGAGGGTCTTCTCATAGAGGCCAAAATGCTTCCCTACAGCCTTTGCATGATTTCGCAACTCTGAACTTCTCGCATACTTCTCTGTTGGAATATAACGCAACTCCTCCAACAACGGCATGTAAATGTACGCCTCGGTATCACACGCTGCACCGGGATATCGATTCCAGTACCACACACCGCCGAAATCTCCACCTTTCTCGACAATGAGAAGGTCAGAAACACCGGCCTTGATCAGATTTGCGGCAATGAGCTGACCACCCCAACCGCCTCCGACAATGAAAAATCCGACGTCCTTAACGACTGGCTCGCGGGTGAAGTCGGGGTCAGCATATGGATCTCCCAGATCTTCTTCAATTTCGATATACTGATTGATCCCGTCTCCTCGTAAACGTTTATCACGCTCTGCGCGATATTTGGCACGCAGGGCATCGGGGTCGAAGTCCAGGCCTGTGCCGTTCTCTGTCATCATGGGTGCCATTGAGTAAGAACGGAAAAGTAGAGGCGAGTATTTCAGATCCAAGAATAGAATAAAAACAGGGTAGGTGGGCAAGGTGAGAGCGTCAATCCAGTCAACTGGAGAGCGGCTCTTCTCTCTTTATGGATATTTCGTCGCCCACGCAGCCCAAAGGACGATGAAAATTCGAGATTCCAGATGGCATCCGAGAGTGCTCAGCATCGTGTGATCCGACATTATTGGCTTGTGTGTACGGAATCTAACCATTTGACAACAGACATGGGCACATGATGCGCGAGTCGGACGTACCGACTCGTGCAAATCGTGTCGATTGTACCGATCGAACAGACCGAGTCGAATGAGTTTGTTTGCGGGCGGAGTGCGGATGTTCATAACAACCGGAGGCGTCCACCAAAAGGGATGGTTCCCAGCCAAGATTTCGGTCTCGTTTATTGATTACCATTGCGTATGGGCTTTGGGGCATCGTTAGGGGCGGACTTGCCCTTGTAACCCCGTCATTTTTAAGGGTGGACGCCTTGCAGGGGGCCCTAAATTCCAGGCCTGAATTCTGTTTCGACTCGGTAACAACGGTGTAATTTACACACGCTAAATTCAAGGGATCATTACGGGGTGCTTTTGGCGCACACCCCCGTACCTCCGAGGCTATTTCGAGGGGAATCGTGAAGCCCCAAGCCTAAGATCTGGACTTCCCCACAAGCTAAGATAGAACAACCGTTATTTACAGCATGCTCCCCCACCATGACTCGCCTTAGATACCCCCCGCGTTTCCGACATCTTCTCATGTTTTTTACAGTTTTCTGAGACCTGTTTTTATCAAGCTTCCTGGTGGACAGTGGAATACCAACGTCGTGAAAAATGGCCCAAGTTCAAGGACAATGTGACGACAAATTCCTTCCGTTGAAGGAATTATTTCAGAAATTTATCGACGACGGCGAAGAACTTGGAGCCTCCATTACTATCAATATCGATGGGCGAAATGTCGCGGATTTATGGGGCGGGTACAGCGATGAAGCACGCTCGGCGCCATGGAAAGAAGATACCATCACGAACGTCTGGTCTACGACCAAGACGGTAACTAGCCTTGCAGCCCTTATGCTCATCGACCGTGGCCAGCTCGACGCCTTCGCGAAAGTGGCTAAATACTGGCCCGAATTCGCAGCAAACGGAAAACAAGACATCGAAGTCCGACACCTACTCTCTCACACTTCCGGCGTGTCTGGCTGGGAGCCACCTTTCACTATGGAAGAGATGTTCGATGTGCCAACCGCCACGAGCAAACTGGCAGCCCAAGCACCTTGGTGGGAGCCAGGAACGGCATCCGGATACCACTCTCAAAACCAGGGCCATCTCGTGGGCGAACTGGTCCGCCGCGTCAGTGGGAAATCGCTCAGGCAATTCGTCGAGGAAGAAATTGCCGGCCCGTTGCGCGCAGATTTCCAGATCGGTGCCAAAGAAGCAGATTGGGGCCGCGTTTCTAACATAATACCACCTCCGCCACTCAATATCGATTTAAGCAGTCTTCCCGCTGACAGTCCGGCCTTCAAGTCATTCTCCTCACCACCTCCTAATCCTACGGCTGCGAACACACCGGAGTGGAGGAAAGCAGAGCTTGGAGCACTAAACGGCCATGGAAATGCGCGGTCTGTTGCTCGCATGCTTTCTGCAATATCACTTGGCGGGAAGGTCGATGGTGTGCGTCTTCTGTCCGAAAAGACTATCGACTTGATCTTCAAAGAGCAATCGAACGGTGTTGACCTTGTGCTTGGTGTTCCTTTGCGGTTTGGGATTGGTTTTGGTCTGCCACGTCAGGAAACGACGCCGTTCTTGCCTGCAGATGCGCAGCGTATTTGCTTCTGGGGTGGTTGGGGTGGATCGCTCATCATCATGGACTTGGAGCGGCGGATGACGATTGCGTACATGATGAATAAGATGGGGCCAGGTGTTCTCGGGTCGTCTCGCAGTGAAGCTTATGTTCGGGCTATATATACCGCTCTCGGATCTGCGTGACATCTATGGAATTCAAGGTATTAATGTCTTTAAGGCTAGTGTTGCAAGTCTTTCATTGATAAGATCCCATTTAGTTGAGAATCCTTTGGTCCGTTCATCTTTCTTAAGTTAGCAGTGATTGTTCATGCGCTATACAAACAAATGTTTATACACCACCTACTAAGTACATGACTGGAGATTATAATCTCTAGAACGTGAGCAAATTTCGATCGTGCGTATTACCGCCATGCTCTGAGGCTACCGTAGCCAGACTGGTCGAGATGGCCGGAGGCACGCTCTTGAAGACCGGCATCTCCCCTCGGAGCTCGGGGTACAACGTGAAGAAGTCCGTCTGTACAGTCCAGCATCTTATATCTTCAACGCGCCGCAGAAACTCCTTTGAAAACGCATATGTGCCCTTGGAACCGTTCCAGACGTAAAGGTCCTGCAGACTATAGGGCCAGAGAAACTGAAAGTAAGAGCCGAGGTCTTGAAGAACGGCGTCGTTTGAGTATTTGTCAGGCCAGACTAGTAAATGTTCTCGGAATCCTGGCCTAGGTAGAGAGTAAGTACCAACATCCTTTCCAGTCTTCGGAGAGATGGGTGACTGACCATACATAGTACTCAACATGAGGGAGGTGGTTAATGAGCTTTTGTGATGGCCTGTTGGAGAAGTTAGCGTTTGGAAATCGAGAGATGCAACTGTCACAAGATCTCGGGTATTACAGTACCTTGCACGTAGGAAGCTTGGAGTACGGCGTGAATACTCGCCAGTCAGTAGGTACTGGAGCACGAAAATGTAAGTCTCGTCCCGCGTTAGTCAAAAAATTCCGCCTCTGGTGCAACTTACGTGCAATTGTACCCTCATTACATATAGGATCGCGAGCCTTTCAGCGGTCCCCAATGCGGATAGGAGCTGTTGGTCGGTTTGCTGCAAGACCTGCCAGGTAGAATCCAGCCAGTGCTCTGCTGGGACAACATTCCACCCATGCATAACGGCCGTGATGATGATATCCGCGTCTTGATCCGGGTCCGAAACCCATGTCGACAGCACTGCAGATTGCAAGGCATTGTAGGTAAAAGTTCCAAGCGAATCCCAGATACATCGAGTAGTATCTTTAGAACGTTGAAACTGCGATGACGATGGCGGTGTTTGAGCCTTGTGAGCAGCTGAAGGGCTATGTAGTAACCCATCGAGCAGAGAATAGTCGAAAGATGCGAGCTCAACTATATCCAGAGACGGCCAAACAGTTGACGGACTCGGCTCCTCCACCCCGGCCACTTCGCCAGCTTGGGAAGCACATTGCTGAGCAGGTTGACCCTCGTCTGCATTGTCAGAGGTTGAGTCGGAAGCTGCTGCAGAGGCAGAACGTCTAGGAGCCTCCTTGTTGACATCCTCCAAGACCGACTGGGCGATGTCGCGTATGCTAGTCAGGCTTTCTTTCAGTCGATTGATTTCGGTGAAATTCTCATTGAGACGACGCAAGAGTTTCGAGGTCCGGTCTGTACTTTCAGGCGAGGCAGTGTCCTCCAGTAGCTGCTCCAAATGGGCAACGTAGTTCTTTGTCCTTGCTCGTGCCTGTTTGACGGATTTGCGATCTGCTGCTCTCTTTCGCTCTCGCTGCAATTGGGTCAGCATACGGGGTTTGCTCGTTTTAGATGATGTGGATTTGATAGCCTCCATGTTGACTCATTCAAGTGATGCTTCTCCTCATGCATCAACTTGACAGAGGCAGCAAGATATCGCCGCCAGGAAAGGGGCCAGAAACATGGCACTAACTACCCTACATAGTTAGCCCTGCCCTACTCCGCACGCCTCAATACCTAATTAGTTAAGTTAGCTTCTGGTGCCAATGCGGGGTACGGAATATGAAGCCAAAGGTTGACTTCCTCGGCAACATAGACAATTTTTGTCCACTGTCCCCCGTTCTATGATACACGCTGGCTATAAGGTTAGATGGCACAGTTCCCAGCACATACGACCATAGGAAGTGGAAAACAGGGCTTCCCGTCCGCTCAGCCGTACTTAAGCCACTTGCCGGCCGGCTAGTAGTTGGGTGGGTGACCACCAGCGAATCCCGGCTGTTGTATGTTTTTGATGTTTTTTGGTCGTGCTAGACACACAATGCAGCGTTTGTCATCTTTTTATCTTTCTCCAAACAATAGCATCAGGTCGCTTATAAGAAATATAAATCCAGTACAAAGCACATACGACCATAGGAAGTTGAAAACAGGGCTTCCCGCCCGCTCCGCCGTACTTCAGCCACTTGTCAACGTGGCCAATTCTACCGAGAGCCTTTCAACAGTGCCGCTTCAAAGGTGAACGTCGACGAGCTTTGGGTGAGCGGGTATGAATCGGAGGTGAGTTGGGGGTGATCAGGATGAGTTGAGAGTGATCAGGGCGAGTTGAGGGTGAGCAGTCGATTTTGGGGGTGAGCAGGGTACCAGGGCAACGGTTGCAAATCTTCTTATACCGTCTCACATCTCCAGATGTTTGTACGAAAGGCTTCCGGTTCCTTTATCATACCCTTCTGAAGTTTTATGCTCCCATCTCGAAGCGCATTTGAGATTGTCCACGGAAAAGGTCGCGTCGTCGACTTAAGAACGCTAGAAAGCCAAGTCTCCAGCACCTTGTTGAACGACAACGCGGATTAGCCGAGGCACGAGAGAGCAGGACTCTAGTCCGGCTAGATAGTTTCTCCGATCCGATCAGGTATTTATGGCAAGGTTCACCTCGATCCCCTGATCGCGATCCCGATCCATCCATCCATTCATTCCGAGATCGATTCCCGCTTCTGCCATCTCGTGAGTCCTTCGACACGAGGTTTTCTACCTACCACAGGGGTTGCGGAAATTCATTGCGGTCGGGGTACATCGCGATTGATGCTTGACACACCAAGACCTGCGGTACCTCGACCGCAACGAATTTCCGCGACCCCTGTGTTCTACGCACGGTCCTGACTAATTACTGTACTGTCGAGGGTGCGGTGCAGTCCCGTCATCGCTTTGCTAAATATGGATCGGTTTGTTGTTCTTCCTCAATCTCTTCAGCCTCCTGCTCGACTTGGAGGGGTGTCTAACCCACAGAGGCCTACGAACCAAGCACATGCGCGGAAGCTCTAGAAACCACGAAACGAGAGAAAGCTCAGATGAGATCGATGCACTTCACAGCGGGGTAATGTTCTCTTGACTTTTTCCGCGTATGCTTGGACTGCATTATGCTGACAGCCAATGCTGAAATGATACCACTCCGTACAGCCCGGTCATTCTCGATTTGCAAACTCCAGTTGACATTCTGTCTAACTAGGCTCAAAACCCGGAACAGTCTGTGGCCCAGGGTGGGAATCTGTAATCCCCTCCTTGATTCGCGAATCGCCAAGCAACTGAACTAACTTAACGAGAATCAGTGAACGGAGTAGATGCCAAGGAACTGTTTGCAGGACCGATCTGCAATGCTTGTGCCGGACACCGGTGACCTAGCGGACGGGGCCATGAGCCAAGGCCTCCGAGTGATGACTCCCCGTCGTGATTCCTCAAGAGGAAGAGGATATCGAGGCTCATGATAACGCACTTAATCTTCGGTGCCCTGCCCATTTAATGCAACCACTGCAGGGGGACTGGTGGGTTGATTCAGGCCCGAAATCATTGACAGGAGCTCGCTACGGAGAGGTGATGTTGATAAACCTTGCGATGTAACTGCAGGCGGAATACCCGTGCACTGTTTGGGGAGACCCGTTGTGCACGCCCTAGATGGGGGATCCTGGCGCCACGGCAGATTGGAGAATTCTCGGCGCATATTGGTTACAGCACAGGGAGACAGTGGGGATACTGGAGCAAGAATCCGGAGCTTTATGTCGGGGGTAAGGTGGAGTTACCGTCCTCTTCGCCAGGTGTTAGGTAAACTGCGCCCTAACTTCTCAGCCGCCGCCACCGATTAGGAGCCTCCCTTGCCATATACAACTGATAAGATTGGTACACGTGACGGGTCTATGGCGGTGAATTCGGAAGTCTCGATGTATCCTGCTTCGATGGCAGACTCGCACTTCGAAACATCCATCCATATCCCACTGAATACAGAGTATTCCGAAGCATTCTGACCCTGCAGAGGCTCAACTTTTAAGACCACGTGCTGATTTCAGTTCACTTAGTCAAAGGTACAGGTGATCTTGACGGTTAACGTCCATCGTTCCCATAGCGGCATGAAAGAGGAAAGATGATCGGTGCTTTGCTGTGAATGGACTGTACATCCCTAATGTCTGTCAGAGAAGGGTCCGCCGATTGGCGTTGTCAATACCTTCAGTTAATATTCCAAATCTTTTGCTGTTGTGTCTTCACTGCTTTCCCCTCCTCCGGAAGGGAACGATAGTTACGGAGTATCCTTGCCCCAAGGTTGAAAACTTCAAGACCGAACTGAAATATGGGTGGTTCTTCTTGACTGCATCTTGGAATTCTGCCTGGAGTTTGCCATCTCGAACAGATGTTACTCCAGCCCGCCAGCACATCTGTGCTGTCCCTTGTGATTCTTAAAATACCAGTTGCCCAGAAGTCAACCGCAAGAGACTTCGTCGGGGTCGTGGTGTTACTCTCGTTCCCTCATTGTTGCTCCTTGTGCTTTCTAAGTGACGAAAATCATCCTGGAAACGGTGTGGTCCGAGAGCGTCCCCACTAGCAAATTGAGGCTCCTTTAAGCCTCACATGCTTCCCCAGAGGCAGGGATTAATGGATGTACGTCACGGAGATGCCGCAGGCGACCGTATCAGAGTAGTTCTTTCAGTCGCACCTCGCTAGGGGATATTCTCTAAATGATCACGCCGGGCAGCCTGATGCTCCTGACATGCATGGAGCACATTTTCTTTTTCTCTTGTTTACGTATACATTTGAGCGATACCAAAAATGAATCTCCGCGGAATATTCAGTCTGCGAGAAATCCATGTCCCCGAATTGAAAAAACGGCCGCAGAGCCCGAACGCAACATCGTATCAGCGTTTTGTCTTGCATCGACAGTTCGCGCCCCTATGGGGAGTTCAACGAGGGTGCTCGCTGGGGCTACTTCATTGAATCCAAGCTGGAGCAGAAAGATATAAATTGATCCTCGAGCCACGAGGAAATTTTATTCTTTCTTCCTCAACAACATCAGACTTCGGAGTCAGAATCCATCCAAGCATCCACCCGAGAATTCAGAAATTCATTTCCCAACGATCGATCATGAAGCTCCTTGCCGTTGTTACCACTCTTCTCCCACTCAGCGCCCTCGCTGCTCCTGCCGTGGACGATGCTGCTGAGCTCTTCAAGCGTTCCAGAACCTGCACAATTATGGGTGCCGACTATGTGAACTGCAGAATCGGAACCAGTACAACCTCTGGGATTGTAACCAAAGTGGCAAAGGGATCGAAATATTACTTCTCATGCTATATATCCGGCGAGCGGGTTGTCATTGGAGGAGTTTCCAATGCGTAAGTTATTGGCCATGGCTCCTGCAGCGGCTGTTTTCGTCCAAAGGCATACCTTTAGCTGACAGGTGGACTATCAACTCAGCTCCTGGCAATATATCCCCTCCCTGGATTGCTATGTCAACGGTCACTATACCGACAGCGGCTGTACCTCTGGTGAGTGAAATGTCCTCACAACAGTCGACCTGTACTCTTTATGCAGACTCACACTAACGTGTTGGACTCTTGAAGCTGCCCTTGGTCGTTGCTGATGGCCCATTCAGTCATGACTTTCCCGTTGTGCCAAGGAGTATGATGGATTCGGTAGTGGGCCCTCAGTGGCTTTGCTTGACTGGAACCCTGAGTGTCACATTGAAGCCGGATGACAAGCTCTTCATCTGCACCTCACAACAGGTTGAAATGGTGAATATCATATTCAAGAAATCAGGATAGTTAGTGCAGGGCTACTTGAATATGAATCTTATATCTTATATAACCGGATTTCAGAGCTACCATCGAGACTCGTATCCATACCCGTGGTGATGTGACTGCCCCAGTCTCCGATTGATTGATTGATTGATTTATTCATAGACTGTCCCAGCCGCCCTTGTGGCAGCTATGCAGCGATTATAAGTACATAGGTTTCCGCTCCTTGCCTCACGCTTGAGCTTCCTTTGTCCATAGTTCTCCTATCTGCTCAGTATCTCTGCCTTGTTAGGCCTTTTCTGACCCTCCTCGTCTTCTGTTTACTTGTTATACACTCGTATGCTAATCGTATTGGAGCACTGTAGACGGGACCGCCTGGAATTGACCCAAGAGTCGATCATTTTCGCTGCTCGAACTGCCCTTGACGGGTTGCAAAGAATATGTTTAATGTCCATGCATGGAGGTTGCCTGCCCACATTCGGTGTCGTTCTTCTGCCCAGTTTCGCCACTCGAGCAGGATGTGTCGCACGGTCTGCTGTCCGTAGCCGCATTCATATTTGTCAGTATCCGCTTTATCGATAGAGTGGAGGTATGCACGCAGACCGATCTTGCCCATACGCATCTGCGTGATTGCAGAGCTGACCGCTACAGTATGTGTGTTCCTCTGTGTGTCTTGAGTGTCTTTTTCCCCGGTCGGACCCCAAGTCTGAGGAGACGTCGGCCATGTTTCATATTTTCCCAGGTTTTCTCCCACTCGTGTTTCATAGCCGGAGGGATAGTGGATTTCGTGGTTGATATTAGTGTTCGGAGTGAGCTGGTTTGTGGGGCGCTTGGCGTAGGGCTGGCTGCAGTCTTCGCCAATCGGTCCGTTTCCTCATTGCCGAGCAACCCCATAGTCTACTGTGTACAGTAACTATGTGCAGGGATCCACCGGAATTCCACTTCCCGCCCGAGCTCCCGTAGTATGTCGAGCTTTCTTATGACCTCGACCAGGATGTACCGGCCCAATGAATGCCTGGGGTTCTGAATCGCCCTGGATGGCCGCTTGGTTGTCGGTAAAAGATGGCGCATTTTCCCGGGAAAGCTCCGGCTTCGTGAATGTCCCGCGCCATTCGGAGAACTAGTTCGAGACCTTTGAGTTCCGCTGCGTACACGGTTGAGATGTTGGATATTCCATCCGTGTCGTGCAGACACCGTTGGCTTGGGGTGGGTGATAAGTGCTACTGCTGCCGCCTCAACATGCCCATTGATGCCGTTCCCGTCGGTGTAAATGCGCAAGGTCGTCTGGTCGAACAGCATGTGATGGGCAGCCTTCATGGACCGCGAGACAGCAGTGAAGCTGCTGATTGCGAAAGGTGCTGACATTGACAGCATGGATGGAAATGGTAAAACCGCAATATCATTGGCAGCTGGGTGGGGAAGGGAAACAATTGTGAAGCTGCTGATCGAAAGGGGGCTGGCATGACTCGCATGAACTACAACAACCGGGCCCGACTTAATGCGCAGCTAACGTGCGACAATACGCGGCAGTGATTTGCTTCCGATTTTGTAAAGACTCTCAGCATGCTTGCCTGCTTGAGTATCGTTCTGCAACCAGGATAACAGGACAACCTTCCCGAAGATCTCCAGAGCCGAGACGTTCCAGGCAACAATTTGAATGTTGTAAATGTTCGCCAAAGAGCGATTCATGAGATGCAATGATTGATAATTCTCGAGATGCATGAGACATGGCCATTCGCGCTTCGGTCGCGTGTAGCCTCGACAGCTGCTATCCTCCTTTGACTCTTGTGGAAACGGACAATAAATCGGGATCGTGGGAATTTACCAGAATTGCAGATCATACTTCCGCAGGTAGCTCTGTTCTACAGAATGCTGAGTTCATTCAACTGGATAACACCCTCTATCCCATCGCCGACGAGCATTGTTGAAGTCACGCCCATCCTTTATGAAATCACTCCGCCGGCCTTCTCCCCTAGCACTCCATTCCAACAGGTCACATGAGTATTCACGGTGACCTACTCCGTACGGCCAGACAACATCACTTTCGGTTCTATATCTATCAGCGGCCGATTGTAAGTTTCCATTGCAATAAGATATGCGAACTTCGTAACTGGAGATGGGCTACCTTTGAACTCCGTCCTTCTGTGTGCGAAAACGTTCTCGCAATGGGCTGGGTGCCATCTCCACCTCCTCAGCTATGAAGCAACTACTGCCGACCGTGATTTGGAATGTTTTAGGGCCCAGGTCGCCAGGATTGCCAGCGTCCCCAGAAAAGCTAGGGTTGCTGTGGGCGGATTTCCGGAAAGGTATTGAACGAGCGTTGGAAAGAACTTAGAATCATTCATAGATCGTTTCTCGAATACGGGTGGATGCTCCGGATTGATGTCGTTCAATTCCTGCAACAAGTGATGCGCATTTCGAAATCCTCCTTCAGTCCAACATCTTTCAATTATTGGACCAAGCCAAAGCCCTTCAGTGCTGGGAAGAGAATCTCGACGAGGTCATCTAGCTCGACCATCAGTCGGTGGGTTATCTTGGAAGAGGTCAAACTGACACCTCAGCCCTCCTGTGACAACTTCATACATGTCTGCACCAAGCTGTCCAATATCTATCTGTATTGAGTACCCGTTGTCATCGGCGGTTTCCATGGCTGTGCCTAGCGGAAGAACAGACGCCTCGGAGAAATCACAGAATTTGACGGAAAGGTCGGAATCAAGTAGAAAGTTCCGACTCGCGATATCAGCGACAAGAACGCGCCTCTCATGAATCCGCGCAAGGGCTTGGGCAATTTGACAGAACCATGAGATCTGAAGCGTGCGAGGCGGTTTCTTGTGCGCCTCCAAGTAGGCTCGTAGATCTCCGTTTACCATGTGGGCAAGGTGAGTGGCTTTCGAGGATAATTCAACATAGGCGACGACACCGTCAAGTTGGCTGTCAATGGTTGGGCTCAGACGACGATAAACATCCTGCTCGCGCCGGAGTACGTGTAGGTTTGATTCTACATCCGAGTCGGTACTCCAAGGGTGTCGTAATGGTAATTTGACGGCAATCCCGCGACGGAGAACCACAACACCCGACCGTCCATACCCTAAGATTGGTTCCTTCAGAATTGGCTCACCGTCGAGGTCAATAAACAGTGAAGCAGCCATTGCTAAAGTGAAGCCGGAAAAAGCGGACAGTTGAAGAACCCAAGAAAATGGCTTCGATTTTGGTCTTGATGCTATCATCCCGGCTTGAGATTCAGCGTTAGGTGAGCGACCATAGGCTGCCGTACGACCGCCAGCGAATCCCGACTGTTGTACTCCGTACGGAGTACGGAGGATTTCTTCCTTATTTTTTTTTTGGCTTGTCGCGTTTTTTCATGATTGTCTATCGTCCACATGGCTTGTCACCAGCGCCGGCATTCCTCATGGCGTCGTTGCCATACTGTCGAAGGACTCACGAGATGGCAGAAGCGGAAGATGGAGATCTCGGAATGAAGTGGATAGATGGATAAGGATCGCGATCAGGGGATCGTGGTGAAGCCATAACTAAATACTCTGATCGGATCGGAGAAACTAACTTAAGTTATCTAGCTGGAATAGAGTCTGCTTTACAGAGACGGGCGTCTCGAGACATACACCACGGAGAACTCCCAACTACCCACATCCAAATAGCCCCTAGAGACCAGCAATAGAACGCATAGCAATAATGATCTCTATTACATGCTTGGCTCCTGTGAAAGCACTGCCATTGCTCCTGCAAAGTGTCAACCTTAAAACCGCCCTTGAAGACGACGAAACAAAAAAGGTTCACATCCGCTGCTACCATCTCTCATTGCAAGATTCAATTCGAGAGTTGTGGCAGCAGAACCAACTGGATGCTACGTCCTTTTTCGATATCTGGGAATTAAGCATTTATATTTTTGAATAATATGCCGCCTCCCAGATTCGAACCGGGGCCCTTCTAGTGGTAGGAATTCAAATGAGGGTCTGTTACGTTGTACCACTAGACCATTGGGCCCCGGAATTTAATTAGGCGAGTGTGTTGTTGGTCTATATCCTTTGTTTTTTGTTTGTGTGACCTCCTAAATCAGGAGGTGGAATTGGAACGTGATTCGAACGTGCTGGCAAAACTCACTTACCCTGGTCTCCGGGATGACTCTATGCACTACCTCCATGCGCGCAAATCAGATATTGAAGCTATAGTAACGCACCATCTCGGTCTCCGCACTGGCAATTGTCAGGTTGCGGAGGATGGATGGCTTCATGGCAGCTTCAACCTCTGCATTCCCATCAATATCAGAGATCCTCAGTATGCGGCCAAGCGAGTGCTCTTCAGGGTTCCACTCCCCTACAAGACTGGAGAGATGAACTATCCGGGAAATTCAGAGGAGAAACTTCGTTGCGAAGTTGCAACATACATCCGGATGCAGCAGCACCGTCCTACTATACCGATTCCGGATTTGCTAGGATTCGGCTTTGTTGATGCTCAGAGTGTATGTGGTTCCATGCTGTTTCTTTTTAGTGGTTACTAACGCGTGTATAGTTTTCACCACTTAAGGCGGTTCCCTTTGTCCACCGAATGATCTGGCATGCTCGATGCGTATTCTTGTCTCTTTTTCGCAGACCCTTGCCGTGTACCTATGTCAGACAGAAACACTCACAACTAGGCCACGGAATACATGATTCTGGAATATGTCGAAGAGGGCCAATGCAAGCATGCTATCAGAAACCTGGAGCTTCCTCCGCCATGACAAAATTCGCAGGGCCAATCTAATTCGTGATATGTCACGAATAATTCTTACACTTACTTGTCAGCCCCTTCCTCACATTGGCTCGTTCATGATAGACGATCAAGGTTATTTACATCTCAACAATCGGCCCCTAACGCTTCGTCTTCGACATTTGGAAAACGAGGGTATTCCAACTCATATCGGCAGGGGACCAGATTTACTTCACTTCTGATTCTTACGTGCTTGATCTTTTGGCGTGTTACGACAGCAAATTGAGATATCAACCCAACAGCATACTTGATACATTCGATGGACGTGCTCAGATGGCTGCGGCAACCGCCATGCGAGCTACTCATCCGCACTATCTTCAACGCAGTCTTCGACGCGGACCCTTTGTTCTCACTCTCACGGATCTCGAGCAGTGTAACATATACGTCGACGGGTATTGGAATATAAAATACATCATTGATCTGGAATGGGCCTGCACGCAACCAGTCAAGATGCTGCGAGCTCCATATTGGCTTACAGATCGATCAGTAGACAATCTACTGCCTGAAAATGGTCTTGGAGAATTTAGCAAAGCACATGACGAATTTTTGGAAATATTTGAACAAGAGGAAAAGGCAGTACGAGAAGCAGAGACCCATGAACCGCTATTTCCCCACTCACTTCCAAGTGTAATGAGGAACCGCTGGGCAAACGGCAGCTTCTGGTTTTTCCATGCGTTGGATAATCCCAAAGGTCTATTCTCGTTGTTTTTCATTCATCTTATGCCGCGATTTGGCAATGCTACTAACCCAAGTTTCTACGATGTTCTGAGTCCTGACTGTACTGGGACGTGGATGCAGCTAGTGTGGTAGGGCGGAAGCTCAAGAACAAGGAAGACTACGAGGCTAAACTGCAGAAAGCATTTATTGGAGATGATCCGTAGAATGTCTCTGAAAGCATGGCCAGGGTCAAAATCAGACAAACATACTACTATACCCTCTATGGCTTGCCCTAGGGCATTCAAAAGGTGAGCCAATCTCCGATTATAACACGTCCTTTCACGATAATTGTCTTCAGATGATTTCTTGGTCCTCACCTCTTTCTATGGCCTCTAGGGCGTTGTGTCGTCACCAAGGCGCCCCATGGATTGCATTGTCAAGTTTCGACTATTGCCAGTTTTTTCCACAAAGGAAAGGCACACCGGACGACGATGGCTAACAGTGTGCCCCTTTTTCACGGATCACGGTGCCTTTCAATCTAGGAGCGTCGGTCCACCAATCGTAACTCACCATCTGGGAGTTCTTTTCCATGACGTCACGGCTGTCTTGCCGCCTACTGCGTCCAGTACTTAAACCTCAATCCCCCCGATGAATCTACGAAGTTACAAGGGGTTATATCTCGCCATACCTCGAGACAATCAGGATACACATCTTGTGTATATCTTCGGACTTAGGTTTGTTATCTCATCTTTCCTGTCTTCATCCAGCAAAATTGAAGATTGACCTAACAATACAAGCACCGAATTACGAACCCTCTAATAAGCCGGGATGCCAACGCTTCGTGGAACAATTAGAGGGGGGTATTCTGGCAAAGTGAGAAACAATTGGGCCGCCGTGGACGAACAGGCCCTCGCTGCTGCCAAACACCAAACTTTCGAAGGTCTGTGTACCGACCCGGGAGTTGCGTATGTGAGCATCCCGCCGGATTCGCTCAACCTCAGAGACCACGGCAAAGTGTGCGAGTTCGCCAGGGACGGGAAATATACACTGGACGTGATTCCAGGCTCGCAGCACGAACATACGGACAGGAATTGGAAAGGTGATTTCAAGAATTGGCAAGGGTCTCGTATGTACGACTATACGCTCGATATCGCAGAGACGAACAGGTGAGATAATGGGGAATCCGTGATGGCAAATGCAGATTGTGGGCACAAAAGGTTCTGTTGACATAATTAAAAAGTCTTGGGTTAACCGCAGACGGGGTTTGGGCCCGATATGGAAGTAGTACTTCTGACCAACACTATCGTTAATCTGAGTACCCTCAGGCAGCTGCTCATCAACATGATATATTCCCGTTCTCCAAAAATTTCATCAATTCCATCGCGAAGACCACAGACGACCTCACGGCTGCACGTTCACGAGAGGCTATCAACACGAACAAAAGCTCCAATGCAGCCCTAAAGGTCATACGAAACATCCTCCAGGAGCAGGGAGGTGGGTGCAGTAAGAGGCCCCTTTTGCAATTGTGCACCTGCCAGTGGTTCTTCGCAATTGATTAACATCAAGATTGAATATATTATGACCATGGAAAATTATCATCTACCAAAAAAAGACTCCTTGTTCTACACTTGATTCGGGATCAGACAATGCCCGCTGACAAGAACATATCAACAAGTCCCCCGTGCCATCTGAGACATCCGTGAATGTCCACCCTTACATCCCCGCTAATCCTCCAGAAGTAGGCTTGAACTTATACGTCATGATAAGAAGCATTCGCTCTGGAACGATCTTCTCGTCTTTCCCTGGAGCGCAAGTCATTGTCCAGGAAGAAAGCGTCTGATCCGCAGCTGCCTTGCACGACATAAGACAACTGTTGGTACCAAATGAGCCAGACTTCCACTCATTATTCCCGCACACCGAAAGTAACAACCGCTTCTTCCATTCGTTCCCACCTGGGGCCACTACCATTTGCACACTCTGCGGCACAACGCTCTTATCACGAGCCCAGAAGGGCAAACGCTGCACGAGGCGATCAAGTACCGCCGCCGCAGGCTTACCAGCTTGGATCGCCCGTGTGAAAGTGTACCACTCCTCAGGGAAGTCGTTCGCAATATCAAACAAGGCTTGTAGACCCTGCTTCTCAGCGACTGCCTCCGTTCCGCTTTTGAAAGTTGCAATAGCTTCACTGGCAGCTTTCTTCAGCACCGCACCTCCATTACGTGCCGTGTAACGCATATGGAGGACCGCATCGCCAATAGTCTGGTAGTTGAATTGGCGTATCTCCGTCGGAAGTTCCAGCTTCCATTCACTAATCGCACCTGCACCTTCAAACGGCAAGTATCGGTCATCCCGGAAGTTCAAATCGAAAACACCACTGTCTTGTTGTGCTGTGCTCAGGGCAACACTGCTAATTGGCACTCGATCCGTGCGGAAAGGAGAGTCTCCACGTTCATTGTGCGTATATTCGGCCCCATCGGTGGCGATTTGGTTGAACCTATACTCATGTTTCATGAGCGTCAGAGTGGCTGCAACGCTCGTGTATGGACCGGCGAGACAGGGCATAGTGATGCTGACGGTCTTGATGCGACGCATATAATGGCCAGGAAAGTCAAAATCAAACAGAATCTCTGGTAACGTGAAGAATGTGGTACCCGTTTCACGCAGAGTCACCAGGGCGAGAGGATCAACGTTACGGAGAGAGAACGATTTGGCGATTTCAAAGTCGTGAGGCGACCGCTCATGATATGCGTGCTCCATCCGTTTTAAGGAGGCATGGAGCTGTTGGCCCGCGAGTAGGCCTTCGCGCTGTGGGTCCCACTTGACCGAGTCAACAACAGTTGTAGAGGGCGTCTCACCACGCTCGAAGATGAATGCCTGCTCGGCCTGTCGCGCAACATTCATGGCTAACGTGAATAAATCGCCATGCAATGTACGTAGGGAGTTTTCGGCCCAGCTATATAATTCCTCATTAGTGAATTTGGTTCGGTACCAGGCATCAACCTCAGCGGCGTGAGCAATCTGTTGCTGCTGCAGCTTCTGTTCTTGTTCGTTGATCTCCAGCCGCTTATGCTGAATGGCGATTTGACTATCGATTCCCTTGATTTCATTGCCGATGGCATTGGCTTGGCTTCGGCGCTCCTGCAGTTGTCGAGCGAATTGCGCCATGCGCGATTCCCGAGCTGATGTGTCGACCTTCATCTGAGCTTTCAATTTCGTAAAAGAGGAAACACCACCCAAAAAGTGAGCAACGTTGCTGGCGTCGAATTTCATTGACACACCCATGCCCATTGGTTCGATATTCTCTACTATGTTAGGTGCCAACAAGAGCTGAGAGGCCTGGAGGTCAATGTCTCCTGCAATTCGATTGAGGGTTGCAGCCTCAGTGGCCGCTTTCACCTCACGTAACTCGCTAGATGTCAGGCGCAGATCATCGGTCGAAACACGCTCAATTGTCTGTTCAATGTCTTGCCATTTTTGAGTCGGGTTAGGTATCCGATCCGGAGATTCTCCGATGAGGCTAAGGTGAAAGGTAAGACGGTTGACGAGCGATTGCCGAGTCTGCTCAAGTGACTCTATGGTCTTCTCGATTTCTTCGCGTCCTGTCTTCTTCAAACCCACCATCATTTTCTGGATTACCTGGTCTTGTCGGGCACGAAGGGCCAAGAGATTCTCACTGTCCTTTTTCTCTCGTGTAAGGAGGTATTGGTCGCTGATGCTACGGAGGTCGCTGCATAGTTCGAGTGCTTTATGGATGAAGAAGGTAAATCGGTGACTGGGAATCGGCGTCGTGTTGTTGAATGCGGCGCCTCGACCACCAAATAAACCAAATGTCCTTGGGTCTAACGACTGATCCACAAGAGCATACTGGACAGGGCGCCCTTCAATGTCAAGCGAGTTTCGAACTTTGTAAAGTCTATCCTTCAACAGAGTCCTTTGGCGCGCAAATTCTGAATTTTGCGGAAGACAGAAGTAAGGAGTCCGCACGATGCAAAGAATTTCTTCCTGTTTGACGCTTGCGTCGTTTTCGCCTTTATTGCCAAGCTCGCAAATGAAAGGGAACTCTAATTCCATGTCAACCATTCCCTTCTCAAGATTGGCATAACAACGAGTGACAGGTTTGCCCATCTTCGGACGTGTCGGCGGCTCGGGACCTAAGATGTGGCGGGCCTCGATATAACGTTGAATTGCAAGGGGAACTGCCTCCAGACTGCCTTGACGGAAGTGTTCATCGCCAGCCGCAATAAGAACGGAAACATAGGTATATATGATGCGTTTCATATACGATATCGGGCGAGCTCGAGCTGCAGCATGGGCTGAGATAGGATTTCTTCGTCTCTCGCTGACCCCCACGCCTACACTTGAGCTTCCTTCGCCATCGGATCTGAGACTGCCAAGAATTGTCTCGTCCGTTTCAGCCTTTCCGTTTGCGATATCCTTGAACACTTGGAACGACCAGCAATCACCCTTTTCGCTGCCCTTCACCGTGGGGTTGTAAAGAAAGCGCAGAAACTTAAGAGCCAGGTCGTACTGTCGAGAGGCCTGGAAGCGATCCACTATAAGCATCCAGCAATGCACGCCCAGTTCCCAGTTATAGAGAGCGTAAGGAGTCGAGAGTTCGTGCGGAGTTGACCCATTGCGACCACCAAAGATTATTGCCTTTTCTTCGTTCTCCTTGATTTTGATCGCCTTCTTGATATCATCCGTGGCATTCTCGGGCACAGGGTGTTTGGTAATATTTATCGACTCGAGTATTTGAGCAACGGGCTCCTTTTCCGTAAGAGCTCTCATGAATTTTGATGACAGCATATGATCGAACTTCTCCATCGTCGAGTCAAGTTCAACATTTTCGCTGGTGGTTTGACGTTTGAAACCGGACCTCGAGTAAGCAAAAATTGTTTCGCCGCGGACTCTATCCTGGTCAATATCGACAACCAATCCGCACAATTTCATGGTCTCGCACTGTTCAGCTTCATTATATGAGAGAGTAAAAGTAACATTCGCTCCATTCTTCATTAGCCTTGTTGGGATGGCTAGAACTGGTGCCAGGTCGTTTTTTCCATAGCGCCGTGTGTTTGACGCTCTCATCGAGTCTCCGCTAGAAAGTGAGAAGCTGAGCCTTGAGAACTCTGTCTCTAGAGGCTGAATGTCTCTGGGAGCAAGAGATTTATCGGGATCCTCTGCGTGCGCTAAGATACGATCATCCTTGAGGTCGAATCTGCCGACATATCGATGCCGCTTGTTTGCGTACCAACATCCGACGTCGATTGAGAGCAGATCAGAGTTGGTGCTGCTCTGGTTGCTGATGCAGAACTGAAAGTGAGCGAGTGAGGGCAAAAGCAACCTCTCAGGCGTCTTCGGGTCTGTTGGCGGCATTACAGGCAGTGCAGCCGGGGAGGTCTTTTTCGGAGACCATTTGCCAGAAACACATTCGGACCATCCCATTCTCACCTCCCAGAATTTCTTTGGCTCTGTCTTTTTGATTGGCTGTCTAGCTAGCGTCGCAATAGAAATGGGATTTTGGTTTTTGTGTGATGTAGGGGCGTTGGCGTCGAAAGTCGGCAACGTCTTCAACATGATTAGAGGCATGAAGAGATAAAGACGACCATGCCGGATCACGGGAATCAAATAGCTGCCTGCGCCATCTAAACTTTTTCCATCCCAGTCTGTGTCCTGTGCGGCAATATCTATATCCAATTTGGTCCAGGAGGTCCAGAAAGCATGTTTAGCAGTTCCTACTATATTCAGTCGCCGGTAGTAAAATCGAGGGGGCAGCGTCTTGGAACGTGCGAAGAAATGGAAGTGGCTCCCAGACGACGATGATTCCCGAAGGTACGCCTGGATATCGAGATCGGCTATCTCGTTGAGACCACACACATAGTCTCGTATAGCGGACGTAGCGCTCTCAACAGATAGGTCATTCTGCATAATCGTCGCCTCGAACGCTCGGAAAAGATCTGTTTTGTCGTCGCGCAGCAACGGATCCAACCAGTTTTCAGGATAGAGCTGTATCTTCCGGTTCATTTCCCAAATGTTGTGTTTGCTAATCCATTCCCACTTCTCGGCGACGATATCGGTTGCAGCCACACCTCGACCGAGTTCGAGGCCGTAGATGCACCTTTGTACAAAGAATTGAATGCTGGATATAGCCTGCTTCATCCGGGAAGTCTTCAATTGATACCCCATTTGCACGTCAATCAGAAAATAATCCATGAGTTGGTCAGGTTCCACGATATTTCGGACCTTGAAAAACTCGTCCTGTAAAAGGTATCGTGCCAGGGCATCCCTTTGGCTGGTTTGCATGTAATTGGTATACAGATCCAACTGCGCGGAAGTCATTGATGGTTTGAGACTGTTTCGAAGGGTGCTCGCACACTTGAAGTCCGCTTCCAGCGAGAACGGAGCTCTAGGAGCCGCACCATCAAAAAGGCTTCCCAAGGCGGTTTCGTTTGCTAACTTCTCATTTTTTGCCAGAAAGTTGATGAGGTTCTCCAATGCAAGTAGCTCCGTCAACGCACTGGCACGACGGAATAATTGACTGGATGGTGTTTTCCCGTACTTCGCTGCCATCAGCTGCTCGACTCTCTTCCTGGGCCAACCCATCGCAGCCGAAATTTGACGCCCTAGTTCCGCATCTTCAGGGGAGCCGCTAGCCCATTTTAAAAATTTCAGGAGGCCTTCGCTTCTAGGCGACGCCCTGTCTCGAAGTTCAGTGTAAAGTCGCAACTGGCTAAGTTCAGCTAAGCCAATTTTAGTTCCCGCAAGGCAGATTGCGTGGTTGCCGTGAAAGAAGAACTCCAGGTCGTCGCTGGTTAGCCGGAGGCTTTCAGTTAAGCTCGCAACTTGACAAAACCTCGTCCAAGCTCCCTCCAAGTCCAATACAGCCTGCTCAGTAAGATGTACGCAATCCTCCAGTTTGAGGGTGCCAAGACCGGGAATATCAACCTCAGCGTGGGAGAGATCAAAGTTGGCTTCTAGAGAGTATGTCCTGCCGCCTTCGAGTAAAATCGGCCCGAAGACAGTTGCGGTGGCTACTTTTTCAATCGCAAGCTCAACCCCTTCAATCGCTAGTTTGGGGTCTTGGGCGCTTGAGTCAGGGAACCTGATTGTCAGATTCAGCGATTGACGAAGAGGAAAGCGGAAAAGCCCTGCTATCAAGAACCCTTTGGATGACGCTGTCAACCCATCCAATGCAAAGATTGTAAGCGCCTTTTCGGCCGCATCGCCGGCGGATTGCTGCTGAATCTTCCAGTTGCCGCTATTCACAATACAAGTGATCGTATCTTCACTTAGGTTAGGGAAGACACTTTTTGCTCTCAAAACCAACGCTCTTTGTAATTTTTCCGCTCTCTGATTGAGGGACATGATTGCCATCAACCACCGCTGCCGCTGTAGCGAGAGCATCTCGGAGGTCGCATCGCCTGCGAGAGTTGATACATCGGTAGACGGGCAGTCACAGAGAAATATTGCGGATGCCTCCTTCACGACCTCTTGTAGAGTTACTGGTATCAAAGGCTGAATAAACTGATCAAAAGTAGATCGCGACTTCTGGAAAAGTATGTTTAATGCCTCTTGGGCATGAGATTTAGATTTAAGGGTATCCAGAGCCACTTTCAACTGGCCAGCGGACATTGTTCCGGCAAGAACAAGAATCCAATTCTGCTTCGAGAACGGGTCCTGCTGGAGAGACAAGCTGCAGGGAAGCTTTCCCTTGTCATTAACCTTTGCAAGTTCCGACACTGCCTGAGCAGTTAGAGTGACCGAATTCCGTTGCGTACCTATGAGAGTCAGTTTTGAGTTTTTCGTCTTGAACATGAGTGACTTACCGTTAATAAGTGCCAGTACAGCTTCAGCGTCCGCGGGGTTGAAAAACACAGACACTAGCGCCTCAACTTCCTGTTTAAGAGGGCATACTGGAGAAAGAAGCATGGCTCTAAAGCTCTCTACAGCAGAGAAGACGGTATCTGGCTCGAGTTTTGGCCACGACGGGATCTTCAAACGCGAGTGGGCGGGAACGGGGATAAGAATCTGTGCTACGGTCTGTAGACTGCAAGTATCACGCACAACTTGCTTGTAGTCTCTGACAACTTTCAATGTCGCTGTTGGGCTTCTGAAAGGATCGCCATATCGCTGAACTATTGTGTTGAGCAACAGACAGTCCTTTACTGCCGCTTTCAGGATATCACACAGAAGGAGGTGCCTGTATATGGAGGAGATAGCGGATAAGTTCAATCTGTCTGTGGTTTTCAAGCTTGCTATGTCGCAAACAGAAGCCAGCTCATCGCTCGTTATCTCAAAGACGGTCATTATATCGTTCCAGTAATCACTTAGGGGCCCGTACTTTTCGAGATAGGTTCCATGTTGAGGTTCAAAGCAATTTTTATCCTGGATGTTTTGGTTAGAAAGGAAGAGTTTTGCGTAGGTGGAATCCTTGCCCCGCGTATCGATGTCCGCCCAGAATGGAAGCAAGTCTTTGATGTCCCGCCCGACGAGGGTAGCTAAGTCCTTGATGGATGCAAGCTCACAGAGTACATCAGGTTGAATCCCGTGACGCTCCACCTTTGTACCACGACTCGCAGAAATAGCTTTGATGGCCAATAAAGCCTTGTCGAGCAATTGTACAGGCCAGTTCAGTTTCAGTTGTAGACGGATAAACGACTGTAAATTATGACACAGCCGTATGTCAAGTTTTCCCGGTTTACAGTTAAGCGCTGAAGCACGAAGCATCATACCTGAAAGCGTGCCGTTGAATTCATTGGGTTCCTTCCCGGTAGGCACAATGACAAGACGGCCACCCATATATTGTGTTTCAAGAATTGCGAGGAGATCGTCGAATTGTATGCCCGATCGAGGCAACAGTTGCTCTTTGATGAAAGACAATCCTTGGCCTAGAGTGTCATCAGTCATCATGTCGTCGGCCTTGAATTTATGAAGCGTCGAGTCCTGATAACCCCACAGCAGGCCCACGCCGTAGTTTTTAGATCGTTTTTGCAGATCCTCCGAGAATGAGATTCCGAAAAAGGTCTCGAAGTCTTCGGCAGGCCAGAACGATTCGCCAGTGATGGCTAAAAAGTCTTCCTGTGTAAGACCAAGTACTGCTGCAGCTTTTGACCGATCCGACGTCAGTTTCAAATATCGAAGCCATGCTGTACCGTTATTCGAAGTAGCAGGCGTCAACGAACCCGGCACACGTTCAGCAACCGAGTCAGGGGAAGAAAACAATTGAATGAATCTTATCCACTCCACGCCTTTTGCCTTTAGGAGCCACTTCATTGAGTCGATTGCCTGGTTGTACGGGAATTTATCAAATGGGTGCATTTGCAAAGCGAGAGAGCCTTTGTAAGCAGACATATCTGTTGTCTCATTCCCGGATGAACCCTCTGTCGGTGTGTTGTAGGGGGCGATGGAATTCTTGCGTTTTCTTTCGTCCACGTGAACGGCCAAATAATTGACAAAAGATTCCATAACTTCATTAGCAAGAGCCATATAAGAGACCATAGTATTTGTGTTCGCACACGTTAGCGCTAAACATGCGATATCCGGCCTGCGGTTCATAAATACTTGGTAAACAGTATCGCATTTTTCTTCGTCTGAAAATATTTCCTCTGGATCCAGCGTACAACGAGCGGCTTGCAAGAAATTAAGCAAATCCACCAGATATGCGCCAAGTCCTACAACGGAGCAGCAGTGCTCACAGTGACCATACTCGAGTTGGAACATGTTGGTCATGTCGAAGTTTGCCAAGATTCCTGTCTCAGAGGGAGGTTTGCGTGCAGGAAGCGACACCTGAGTAAAATTGTGCAGTTTGCTTTGCAGAACAGATATCCACGCCTGCTCGTTGCGTATGTCTACCGTAGTTGCATTGGCGTGGATGTCGGCCGCTCGTGCTGCACTCATATGTTTTTTCATAACTGCCTTGAACCGTTGCAATGATGTCTGCGCGATGGTGCTTGCGGAGGTGTATTTTGTTTTAAGAAGAACATTGATGTCCTCCGGACCCATGGCCACCGCCGAAAGACGTTGAAATGTTTTTAAAATGGCCATCACCTCACACGCATTGTCCGGAGGGCTAACATACGTGTTTACCTGGTCGGTCAAGTCGGTTCCACGCAAGGTAAGGTCTGCTTTGACCAAATCGTCGAGAACGGCGCATATAGTTGTTCGTGAATCCTCTTTCACCGTGATGGTATTTGCTTTGATAGCTGCGAGTAAAACCCCTGTGGGCTCTATGCGGAAAAGTCTTTGCTTTAGATAGTCTATCTTGGGGGCCAACTCCGCTGGCCAATCGTTCCTGAACGAATATGAGGCACCCAGTGTTGACAAGGAAGTGACGGCTTTGTCCGTTAGAATCGGACGGATTATGTTGACATCGCTCTGAGTAATGTCGAGAACTGTCTCCAAGAAGCGAAGACGACGTAGGGCTGGCGTGGGTCTGTCTTTGGATTTACACAAGATGCTAATAGCCGTCTGCCAATCCGTCTTGTCAGAGACTGAGGCTTTCAGGTTCTCAAATACCGAGGGGAAATCATCCAGCGCTTGCTTGAGCAGGTCCGAGATTAATTGCTGCTGTGACGCCATTTTGAAAACCGTATCCGATGACGGTTCGAAGGAGAAGACGCGACACGTGAAAGTCGGCGCAGGAGAGACAAAGAATGAGAGCACACAGTATCAAGCAAAGAGAAGGGCAGCCGTTGACTCTGAGATTCAACGTGCTCAATCTCGCGAGCGACCGCGATTGCCTTCGACACTGCAAAGATATAAGAATAAACTTATCAATCATTTGAGCACGGTCGCTATACTCGCCTCCATTTAACCTGGAGGCGCCCATGAGAGCAGTCTCGCCCATGGTAGAGAATCCACACAGTCTCCCCGGTCCCATCGCTGCATCCGATGGCGGGCAATAGCTTGATTGACCGTTCCCGTAAAGGCTGTTGCTCTGAATTTGAAGTCTGCTGTCTGCCATAATCGTTAGTGTTAGTGTCAAGATACTTGAATGGTCGTGGAGACGGACCTCAGAGTTTGCTCGACGTTGAATTAAGGCTAAGCAAGCTTGACTCTAATTAAATATACGCGGTTTTATGAGTATGGTAATTTCCAGTACGATACATCGTTACGTATCGCTCCTTGACACGCGATGGTCCAGAGCTTCACTCGCTTGTCCACTCCATGTGCTCTTCAGCTTGAATAAGCAATGTGGCAGCATGACAACCCATCTCACAGGGGACCCTATCCACCTCCAATCAGTGATCCAACAGCCCCAGAGCAAACTTTTACATGATTCACGGGCTTCAAGCGAGCGGAAATCATTCGATCGCAAGGGTAAGATACGAGATAGCTACCCCACGGGTAGTCTAATGATCAGGATGTTCCCGGGTTATAGTTTGCCCGTGCGCTGTCGGAGTCCCCGAGCCCCGCTTGCCTGGTCGCTCCCGCAAGCGCGTTTGTTTCGTGTCGAAAGCGAGAAATTCATCACATCGCCTGCAGCATCTGTACCAACTTAACAGGGTCAAATGATACGACTCAAGCTAGTTGGATATCCCCATCACTTTTGCCTCATCCCGCTGACCTCTCTATAGGGCTTGTTGATTCTACTCTGGCCTGCTCAGGGTCAGTTCCTTGCAAGAGTCCCGCTAAGCGAGTCCACTGAAGTCTGAAAATCGTTCGCGGCAATGCCGGCAAGAACGTCTTAATGAAAAAATTGTTAGTGTATTGGCCTGATTAAAGCTGCTTGTTTTATCAGGTTCATCTAGGCGAGCATCAACCCACAGCTGTAACGACAGCAAATTCATCACGGTCTGGACTTCGTCACGTCGGAACCTGCCTTGCAGGATGCTTCAACTGGCTCAAGCCACGTTTGTTTACCGTGTGGCACAGGAACTAGGAACCTAACTCGACAGGTGCACAGTTCGGAAGAGCTAGTCAAACGCTCGAGCTTCGTCCACAAAAGAAAGATGTAGTTAACGAAAAGCCAATGTGGGGCAAGTCAGACCATCCTTCTCCTCTTCTTCGCCCACGATGAAATCGAGAAGAAATATCGACATCACCGCGCGATTTAAGTATCGTGTGCTTTTCTAAGACTTTAGGTCATATCTCAGGCTCTTTTTTAGCAGCAGTTATTTTCAGTGTTTCGGACGACAACTCAAAAACCATGGCCGTGGAAGAGTGGTCCAAAAATGCTACACCCCGAGCAGGCGACACGAAACCTCATCACGCTGCGATCAACACCACCAATGGCGATTTGCCAATTCGCAAGAATAAGGAAACGCAAAGGATGGCACAGGCGAAGACTGGTTTTCTTTCGGGGTTGAACGAGAAAGCCAATGTGAATCCCATGACGGGTAGTGTACGAGTGTTAATTCCAATCGAAATACCGTCCGGCCGTCATGGGCTTATGCCTCAGTTGCAGCTGGTTTATGATTCAAACGGTGGTAACGGTCCCTTTGGCCTCGGCTGGAATCTGCAAGCCCCAAGGATAAGTCGGAAGGTTTCTTGCAGGTTACCTCAATATGATAAAGAGAAAGACAGCTTTTTGCTCACCCAGGACGGTCAGACGGAGGAGTTAATCTGCATTTCTATCGAAACACGTGGGGATTATCAGATCACAACTTGTTTTCCCCAGATGATCCGGGTTTGGAATCGAATCGAGCTGTGGGAAAAGCCAGGGCAGCCCGGATGTGAACATTGGAGAGCAACATCGAGTGACAACATCGTTTCTGTGTTTGGAAAAAGTTCAGAATCAAGAATCGAGGCCAGCCAGCATACGAAAACCTCAGTTTGGCTGCTCTGTGAGCGATATGATTGTCTGGGTAATACCGAGATCTACAGCTACAGGCAGGAGAACACCTTCAATATAGACCAGACAATTAGTGAACAAGGTCGACGACAGGGTGTGAATCGCTATCTCGAATCAGTGAAATACTGCAATACGGTTCCAAATCGGGACTTGAACACTTGGAAACCTTTCTCCTCAGACACGATTAACTACTGTTTCGAAATATTTTTCGACTATTCCAACGAGGCTCCTACTGCAACCACCGCCATTTTACAGAAGGGCCAATCTCCCAATACCAAGTGGAGTGGGCGCCCTGACCCAGTGTCTAACTATAAATTTACAACGGAAGTGCGGACACATCGGTTGTGCAAAAACATTTTGATACTGCATAAGTTCCCTGAACTAGGTTCTTGCTCGACGCTTGTGAAATCATACACCTTTCAGTATGACGAGTCGCCGTCGGGCTCTCGCCTAGCAGCAGTCTGCACGTCGGCCTACGAATCAGACCAGAAGAAGGATCGCCTTCCGATTCGTTTCAAATATCATGTCGCTCCACCGTTACAGTCTTTGGCTGTGAAGAAAACAGACCTTTCACTTTCTGGTGCGTCCAGGATCACATGGCTTGCAATAGACGGCAACGGGGTTCCGGATCTGGTCGCCCGCGTCGGTGGGAAATGGCACAGGCGCCGCAACTTAAGCCCCCTTATGATGTCTCCGTCTTTTGGCGACTGGGAAGCGATGGATGATGTGGAGCCTGGCTCCCAATTCAATCTGGAGGACTTTGATAAAGATGGAATTGTGGAAATGGTTGACATACATCACGGGTTTCATCGGCGGACCGATGACTCAACATGGACCAATTTTAAGGCCTTTGATGCGGTTCCTACATCGGATTTCAAAGCGATAGGTAACAAAAGCGTGGATTTGACCGGTGATGGAAGATTGGATCTCCTTCTCGACGAGGGTGACCGATTTCTTTGGTTTGAAGCACTTGGTGACAGTGGCTTCACTGGCCCTTTTACAGTCAATCTTAGCGGAGTATTCGAATCCCACGATCGTCCTCGGCTCATATCCAGCAACCATGGGCAGCACATCATCCTTGCAGATATGACCGGGGATGGACTGCTAGACATTGTCAGAATTCAGAATGGTTCCATTTGTTACTGGCCGAATCTTGGTTTCGGCCACTTTGGCGAAAAGGTCACAATGGGCAACTCGCCGTGCTTTGATAGCTGGGAGGACTTTTCGTCCGAGCGCTTTATCTTCGCCGACATTGACGGCTCCGGCACGGCAGATATCCTTCACATAGCTGGGGAAGGAACTATTCACGTCTACACTAATCAGTGCGGCAACTCATGGACCGAACCCAAGACAATCCAAGGCATTTCTACCATGCATGTTAAAAAGTCCGGGTTCAAGGTCATTGATATGTTTGGCACCGGAACTATGTGCCTTGTCTATGCTGACGAAGATGAAAATCTTGCGTATGTCGATCTAATGGGTGGCTGCAAACCAAATCTTCTCCTTGAAATGGAGAACGGTATGGGCGCGAAGCACATCTTCGAATACAAAAGCTCCACGTATTTCGAACTACTGGATGCTCGTGACACGACACGACCATCTTGGAAGTCCCAAGTCCCGTTTCCCGTGCCCTGTCTGTATCGTGAAATATTTCACGATCAACATAGAGAGTCCAGTGAAGATAAGGAGTACCGATATCATGGCGGCTCCTTCGACTCCGCTGAGAAGGAATTCGTCGGCTTTAGCATGGTGGAAGTGTGGGAGGGGTCACAAGTCGCGGGTTCTTCTGGAATGCATACCAAGACGTGGTTTCATACAGGGTGCCAGAGGCTTGAATTGTTTCGCGATACGCACCGAGGGAGCACTACCCTTGAGAACTTCGCTGTGTTTCCTGAAGCGTATGGGCGTCGTGACAACTGGGACATGTTTCGTGCTCTAAAAGGATGCGAGCTGCGAAAAGAAACATTCTCTTCCTGTGACGAGCTCCTTACGGTTGACGAGCACTGCTTCGAAGTGTATCGTCGCAAAACCGGTCCCAAACGTTGTGTTTGGCAGACCGTTCTGAAAGAAACCCGATCACATCTTTTTGAAGCCGACGAATCTTGCAGCAGAAAATCCCAATACATTGCGCGGCTCGTTGACGATTTTGGTAATGTTGTGAAGTCTGCTGAGATTCATCTCGGTAATCAATCATCAAAACTGCTGCAGCAGAAGGAATCAATTATTCGCATTGTTGAGCGAGACATGAGTCGGGGCCTGTGCTTGGACGACGATTACCGCGTTCCCATTCAGGTAGGCGAGCGAATTTTTGAGGGAGCGACGCTCTGCAAAAAAGCGTTTATGACAGATGAGGATCTCGATACACTTTCTCTGAAACTCTCGTCTTCATACCAGATTACATTCCGCTCAGACGACCTTTCTCATGACCTTCCCATTGGTCAAATTGGCGCTCTAGCTAGGATAGCAACCCGTTCTGAATTGGTGTTCACATCAGATCATCTAAACCTTTATTACTCTGATAAGATCACCATAAAGGATCTTCAAGCTGCAGGGTATCAATCGGCGGAAGTAGCCGGTACTACTACGTGGTGGTTAAGCTCAGATAGGCTGTATTACAGCGCTTCTGCCGTTAGCGCCGAAGAGGAGCTTCTCAGCGCGCGTGCTTCGTTTTACTCTCCTGTGAGGTCTGTTGATTCTCGCGGTCGCTCGCATATAACCCTGTATGACAACTACTACTTATTGGAGAAGAGACGAGTTAATCCGCTCTCGCAAGTCACTGAGTTTCGGTCCAATTATCGACTCATGCAATGCTACTTACGATGTGATGCAGGGGGTGTGGTTGAGCGCGTGACCTACGACCCTTTTGGACATAAAGAGAGATTTAAACGATCACTTAAGGATGAAGAAGAGCCCTTATACGCGCTCATTCATGAGCCGCTGGACGACGACTTCCTTAACCAACTCCCTGCAGTTAGCCGAGATTTACTTGGAGATTCAACTTCATTAACAGTAATTGACCCGATGGCATTACCAGTCAGAGAGATTAACATTCACCGGCGCGCAGAGGAAGGCATAACGCCCAATGAAGTGCCTTATGTGCAGATTCATTATCTCGACGGACAAGGTAAAACCATGCAGACAAAGACTCATGCCGGGCCGCGAGGCTGGCTCACAACTGGATGGGTTGATTGCGACGAACGAGGATTTCCGCACCGTACATATGAACCGTACTTTGACGATGACGCTAGATTTCGCATTTGTCGCAAAGGATCTCCTACGGTGTCTTGCCACGACACTCTAGGAAGGGTTATTCGAACCCTGAAACCGGACGGTACTTGGACTAAAACGGTCTTTGCCAGTTGGTCTGAAACGCATTATGATGAAGGCGATACATCCTCGATTTGTCCAGATAAAGATTCTATCCTGTGTCGTATTCAGGAATCCAGTACACTTCCTCCCCGAACTTGGGGTTTGTCACTCTCGGCTGACACGCCAAAGATCACCTACTTCGACCCCTGTGGGCGCCCCGTTCGCGAGGTTCACCAGCATCAAGCAAAAGAACTATGTAGTGTGGGACGAAGGTTTTCTCCTGGTGGTCTATTACTCTCCCTTGAAGATTCGATGGGACGGGTCGTTGCCTCCTACGCGTACGACATGGCTGGAGTTCCCATCCACTCCATTCACATGGACTCTGGCGCGGAGACTCTCTTTCACACAGCCGGTGGGCAACTGACGCATGTTTGGCGTGGATCGTCGGCTGTATTGCAACAACATGCTTACGACAAGCTGAATCGTCGTGTAACATCTTCTAGTAGTGGTGTAGTCATAATTCAATATTTTTTTGAAGACTCGTCACTCGCGGGCTACGGCTTTGGCCACATGAAAGAAGTCCGTGATCAGTGCGGGCAGCTACTCCTACAGAATTATGATGTTCACGGAAAACCTTGTCAGATAATTCGGTATTTCGGAAAAGAGATCGAAGGCTCATATGACTGGAGGCACAATGTCCAGTTGGAAGAGCATCCTTACATCATAAATGTAAGAAGAGATGGCATGGGAAATGTCCTCGAACGGTCGTTCCCGAATGGTCACATTGAGACTTCGAAGTACAGCGAGTTGCAAAGTTTACAGAGCATCGTTGGTTTTGTTGATCGCGTCCAATATAACGCATTGGGTGTTATCGAAGAAATTTCTTTCACCAATGGCTCCAGCCTGCGCAAAGAATACGACCACAAGACGTGGAGGACGAAAAAACAGAGCTTGACCAACTCCACGGGACTACCATTGCAGCAGCTTGACTATTGCTATGACGCATATGGTAACATTGAACAGATCCTCCGCGGATGTCGGCAGCAAGACATTGATACTTCGACGATTACCCGCAATCAGTACGACGCACTAAATCGCATTGTCTCGTCCAGTCGTCACAATCATCGTTCTCATGAACTCCTGGAGCAGGAAGAGTGGCAGTATGACATGGAAAGCAATATACAATGCCACAAGCAGGCGCACGGCACCAAAGACTTTGCGTACGGAGAACAGGGCGATACAGTTCCAAAATCTAATCGTCTTTTATCAGTTAACTCTTCAATGGACGAATGGAAGGTTAGTTACTCTGGAGTAGCGGGAATGCAGGGCTTGCCTACCCATTATAGGAAGCTGGAGCTGGGATGGGACGAGCTTGGTCAATTACAATGCGTGACTCGAAATCAGTCTCAGGAGCGTTGGATATACCGTTATGACTATGAAGGCCAGCGCTGCCGCCGGATCCGGCAATCCCCACCAGACGGCTCATCCCCATCCGAAGATACTATTTATCTGGACAGTTATACTGCTATGCGAGTTGCTGATGATACTGGGGCTTTCCATTATGAGCAGTCCTCTCTTGAAGTCAAGGTTCATGGCAATATTCTGGTTAGAAACCATCACGGTTCCATCGCCGATCAAGCCCCTAAGATAACGACAATTGTGACGGACCACCTTGGCTCGCCGTCTGTTGTTTTGGATGCTGAATCTCAGGTTATTTCAACGGCCGAATTTTCTGTATACGGCATTACGGATGCCCCTTCCTCTGTAGGGAGATGTCGCGGCTTCACTGGCCATCCTCTAGATTCCGAGACGGGATTCTACTATGCACATCATCGATTCTACGATCCTGTCTTTGCCCGATGGCTCTCCCCGGATCCAGCTGGCTATGTGGACGGCGCAAACAGGTATTGCTATGTGCGTTCCAACCCTATGAACTACGTGGATCCAAATGGGCTCATAAGAACTTTTTGGCAAAAAATGCGCGACAGTTTGTTTGATCCTAACAAGAAGTTGCCCAACAGCGATATCGCCCGAAAGGATATGTGGACACTCCAAGATAGATCTGCAGAATCGACTAATCGGGCTGTCCGTGACTCCAAAGCCGCACAGGGCATGACATCAAACTACGTCTCTAATCTGGTTGATCGGGCGAAACTTGAAGCATGTGATCGAATGTTCAAGGAGATGAAAGATTATCCGCAAGCCGTCAAAACACTTATGCCTGCCGCCGACAAGAAACTTGGTGATATGGACATTCTCAAAGACTCCTATGGCAAGCTCATGAAATCTACCCAAGGTGGGATAAGAGACACCCTGAAAGCACAAAGCATAGACCCAAAGTTTCAGGAAGGTTATGACAAAGAAAAAACAACATTGGGGAAGATGTATCATTTCTATCAAAACGGCGGCGGTATGCCCAAAAATCGAACCGAGGCGTTTGGAGACCGTCTTCGCACAACGAGCTTGGGTGCCGTTAACCCATAGCGAACCGCAAGCCATATTCTCAGCAGATTTTAGATGATTGTTTTCAAGAGTATGGATCTGACAGTCTAAACTCGCCATGGAGTAGTTACGTCTTTCCAGATTACTACGTACTACTATCAAATCCCTATTTTGCGACTCGCACGGAGTCCAATATTATCTCTGGCAAATGCAGCGTGCAGCGCCATTCCGTGAACACGAGCCTCCAATGTAGCTTGAGTGAAAACGCGTCAAATAAGAAACTCCGGGTTTTCACGGAAGTTGTAAAGTAGAATGAATGCGCAGTCCAGACACGACGAGATAGGCTTCACTAATTCGAAGCTTTTCTTGCTGGAAGCCGAGGCTTGTTGCAACCGTGCAAGCCCGACCCTTTCAGCCTTATGCACGTTTGCTCCGCAGACCATTCAACAGTCCATATGGAGTACAAAACTGTGTAGCCACTGGCAACTGCCCAAACAGTAGGCGGATTCCACATTGGTGGATCGGAACTACAAATCACTTTTTTTCTTTCGAAACCAATTTTCTTGATCTCGTGTCGCTGCTGCCGCCAGGGATTAGATTTGCGAGGTTCGCCCAGAGTACTCCGTAAAGACATACAGTAATAAGGGGTGGATTGTGGGGTATTATCCAGGCTTTTCGAAGAACATACATTAGTGATGACTCTAGGCAAGGCGTTGAGGTTTTTACTGTGGTAGCACTACTTTTAAGTTTTCGTTGCCGAAAACGACCAGCCAGCCCTGTGCCTGTCGCCGCCAGCCTGGTTAGCCACGTTCTCGAATATGCATTTTGCTTTTTGTTGACGCTAGCTGTCAGGGTCCAAAGCAACCTGAGGGGTTTTTTTCTTCGTTTCCCCTCCTCTGCAAGCGAATAATGGTCAGCTGCCAGTCTCTCACACTAGTTACTGTGTTGTGACCTCGACTAGCGAGCTGCAGCGACAGTTCCATATGCTCGCCGGATTGGCTTGAGAACATTCAGTTTCGTTTGACAAACGAGAAAGTTGGCGTCCCAACATGAAGAACTTGTCATATTTGCAGGCTCAGAAGCGCTATTGGTCTCCACAGTTAAGGGACGTTTCCAGTAGGTTAGCAACTATCAGCTTGCCTTTGCCTCACACAACCCCGCCAAAGAGTTCAACTGGAGGAAGTCGTCTGGTCGAGGAAGTCAAGATAAGGTTTTCGGGCTCAACCTTAATTAAGCCTAAGCCGGTTAGACTGCCGTCGCGGCATGGCAAAAGCTCAGACTCCCCAATCAGCCCGACGTAAATTACCGTATCGTACTTTTGCTTACAGACATACCACTGAGTAATCATCAGAAAATACAACTTTCTTCAAGGTCCACAGGGTATGACTCGCTAACATCATCACAGACTCATGCCTTCGCTGAAAAGGAATAAACACCATCGCATTGGCTGACGTTGTCCACTTCCTTGCATGATCACGGAGCATATTGAAATGCGTTCCAGTACGGCGCGGCCTCGACTTCTGGAAACTGTCAGCCGACAAGTTGTCGAAAAAATGCGCGCAGAAACACCCGCTGGAGTAATTGCTGAATCTCCACCTTCCTTGACGACGTGGCCCTAGACGACAACTTGCCATCACTGCTACCATGGGGCATGAGGGCATATGCCTCGCCTAGACTAGTTATGCTTGGACTCCGTGGGATGTTCATGTTCAGCGAGGGGGACAGTGCGGGGAGCGGGAGCACGTCAAGAGAGTGATATATAAACATATCACCAGACCGACTACGCAGTCGGAAGCTCGTCCAAGAACGGTGACCACGAGTTCTATCACTTTTATCAGCGCTTCCACGGATACTCCTTTCAGACTTCGCCGGAATCATGGCTCCAAACAAATGGAAGACCAGGCAAGATACCTGTCTGGACACCACCAAGAAAGAGTATTTCGACCAAGTGGTATCTCTTTCTCAAGGGATCATTAATGAGCACTTCCAAAAGCTCTACGAAATGAACAAGAAGATGCACAAAATATTCTTTGATCCGCCCACGAGTGATTATTCGACTGTTGAAGCTACGTTGCTGGCTCCGAGGCTTGTCTTGAATGTCGATTCGTCCACCAACACAAACGAAGTGTACTATATTCTGCGGTAAGCAGCTTTTTTTGTACATTGAGGGAAGTTAACACTGATGTCGAGAAGCATTGATAAAGGCAAGATCACCAATCGCAAATGGGACGACATCTCATTAGATGGATGGGAGCTAGCCGCAAAATGTTCACTTAAAGAGATGACTATTCGCGGGATCCATGCAGGAGCAACCGAAGCTGAAAAAGCAGAAATTCTCAAGATCAGAGACAAGCAGCTGGCTGACGTAAACCGGCATTATCTGGCCCCGGCGGACTACAGCGTGGAAAGACTGTTTGCTTCACTTGCGAGTTGCGTATCCCTGTCTCCCTTGCGCCGTTATTACCTGTTAAGGTCGTGCTACTAATATCTTGTGTCTACAGCTGTTCCGTGGTCACGCCTGGACGAATTTTCTACTTGCGGTGTCAATGCAAATGGGTCACGGAAAACATATCCAGAGTGGGCGGAAGAAAACCCACTAGTGAAGACTCATCTTACCACCGCCTTGGAACAGTGGGCCGAGATACAGCAGAGAAATGGTTACACCACCCTAGGGGTGAAGTTTAAGCTTCCAGAGCGCCCAAAAAGCGATGCTAGTTTTAGTAAGGCGAACCATCCTGCTGCTTGCTAGACTTAACCGTGCTGACCTAAAGCCAACAGTTCCAACCGGTCTGATAACTCAGGTTTACCGGTATTGTACCGAAGAGCAACCCAACGGCAAGACAGGATACACTGGCACTTCGGCTTATAACTGTTTGTCGTACTGCGAGAATGTCGGTGATCGGGCGCTGCCCAGTGCGCCGCAACTGGGCTGGTCTGGCAACTTTGCGATGCCAGAGGATGAACATGGACGCTCAATCAATGGCACCTTTGCAATCCGCCATAACGTTATCATGAATAAATTTTTCCTTCCCCGGTTGCAAGGCCTTTGTCTAGGTGGTCAGCTCCAGGTGCACAAACCAACCCACAAGGTCGAGCCTGACGACACGCTCTCGATTTATCCTGGCTACTCGCTGGGCTGCGACCCAGAAGGAACGCCTGAAGATAAGCGAGCAAAGGCGACGGATTCGCAATTTACCTTTGATCTGGGAACGGAAAAGGATGGGGTGATTGAGTTCAAGTGGAAGCAGATTCAATCCCGGCAATCGAACCACGATTCACCCATTGAGCATCACTATTCCCGGGGCTTCCTTTTCTTCAAAGACAATTATTCAACTTACTTGACCTACGATATCAAAGGTCTGGGCGCCTCTTCATCTCACTTGAAGCTTTACTGACCCGTTTGTGCAGCCGACTCTGATGTCTGTATTACTGTCAACCCAGGGACGCCCACGTTCAAGGTGAAGGGTAAAACCATCTATGACTTTGACGTGAAATGGACACGCGACCGAGACCGCAAGGATGTCAAGTCTTACAAGACGTACGTGTGGATTAACATGTCTGAAATGTTGTATACCTTGCTGATACCATTGACAGCTACATTCTCACGCTTTCTTGGGCGTTCACTGTTCGTCTCTCAGTTACTGAAGACGGGAAGCTCACGGCGATATTCGAGAATTGCGATAACAACACTCCATCGATTGAATGCAATACGTCAAACCACCACGTACATAATGTTGACGGCAAAACTGAAGTTGCATTGGAGAAGTTTCTTCGTAAGAATCTAGTCGCAGCCATTTCCAATGCGATCAAAAACGTTACGAAGGTGCTCGAAGTAACAGGCAAGTTCACCTATCCGGGCTCAGGCGATCTACTTTTCTCGTGGCCGGAATTCAATAAGCAAGCGGATATGCTGGCGAACATTACCTACGCCCCGTAAGTTACATTGACCCGTTCAAAGTCTCCCCGAACTCATTCCTGGTCCCTTGTCTCTAACACGCTAGGACTAGGCAGGGTGACAAACAGATTGTCGTTCCCTCTGTTGATGGTGTTAAATTCACACCCTTGCCCACCCCAACGCCAAAGACAAGAACGCCCAAGGAAAACCCCGGCCCGACAACGGGTCAAGCGCCGCTGAAACTGACTTGGACACACGACCTACACTACGACCCCAAAACTGAAAGGCTTACGATGACGATCACGGCTAATAACTATACATCGCATGATATCGGCTTTGGCTGGCTGGGCATCGATCTCATGGTCAACGATGAAGAGCAGGCTGTATTCAATGGCACTGCATTCAAGGAGCAAAAGGTCAAGGGTTTCTTCCAGAAAGCCTGGGACTTCCTTAAACATCTTTTGAGTCCCGATTTCCATGAAGATAAACATCCACAGCAAAGACCCACAACTCCCGTGGGAGGCAATTCTCCTTCTGGTGACGAAGGCAAACCCTCACGTCATATTGAAGACGATATCTACACACTTAGTGCCTCCAAAGATGTTCATGACCCGCTCAAAATTAGTATTGACTACCCTCCACCGGAAAACACTCTCACTTGCGCTGTCACTGCTGCTTCGTCTGTCGAACAGAAGGTGGCGGCAGTTTTCGTGATGCCACCTAATGCGGCCGTCTCAATCATCATCAGCGGACAATCCAGCCCGGGTAAATACTCTTACATGATTCACGAGTCCTGGAAAGATCCTGAGGATGGAAGTGGTCTTGGACGGGCCAAAGAGCTGAAAGAAGTCGTTTATTAAAGGAAGCGATATACATGGTAGTATGCCTTTGGCTTCTTTCTTTTGTTCTTTTCTAATTA
Source organism: Aphanoascus verrucosus (assembly GCA_014839905.1). NCBI lineage: Eukaryota > Fungi > Ascomycota > Eurotiomycetes > Onygenales > Onygenaceae > Aphanoascus > Aphanoascus verrucosus. The sequence continues at coordinate 293,675 of JACRYM010000031.1, read as the reverse complement.
ATATCGCAAATTGTGTTGAAGAACCGGGGGAGCTGCATTATCGTGGTCAATGTATCAACGACGATGGTTAACGGCAGGTTATAATCAAAGAGGAGACAGTCTGTGAAATGCTCATCGCAAGTATCTGATAATGCCATGCAATACGATCTCGTCTCAAGCCCAGATAGACAACCTCATAGGAGCTGAAGTCAGCATGTAGAGCTTGTTGCTACACAATTCACCGCTGGGGATCACTTGGGATTATTCTTGAAGACGAGGCTCGCTTTGTGACTCCGGTTACGGGGGTAATTGACTTAATAGTTGTTCTTAGGGGTGATTCTTAGGCTTGTCACAAGGGCTGCTTACTGTGCATACTATAGGGATAGTTACGGGGCTACCTAGGGGCTACTTCAAGGGCCGCTACTGCCCAGTGGCATTTGAAAATTCAATTTAGGCACTGATCTTACATCAGTAAGCTGGGCCCGCAACGAGCACGTGCTACCCCTATTACAGGTCACTGAGAGTTGTCTAAGGGGTTTGTTGAACGAGCTCATATGTCGAACTGACGCACAAGCGATAGATACTAACATACACTCTAAGACTTTATATTATAATAAGCGGTCTGACTATCTTCAGAAGTATATTCTGATGTTATTTTACATCAAAGCAATCAGTGCTTTCTGGACTTTTCCCGGTTGTGACCCAAGTCCGCTAACTCCTTGTTGCTCCCCATGCTCCATTGCTCTTTCAGCCGCTTGGGCTCAAATTCCCCAGTTCACCTCTATGACCACCTTGTCTGGACGATTTCCGCGCGTTCATCAGCAACCAGCCTGTTTGAACATCTTCCGCACGCTCTTCAACAACCAACCCGTTTGGACATCTTCCGCGCCTTCCCAGGGATCCCGTCGAGCATCGTTATGGCCCAAGGTAAACCGCAATCCTTTAAAAACCATTGATAGGTTCAGTGGTTTCTGTTTTCATGATACAGTGTTCTTAACCCATCTTTAATAACGGCGCTCTTGGTCGTCCAGAAGTGACCTTATCCCATCGAACTTGGGACTATTGTCGAGGTAATCGTTGTATAACCCCTCGTCCATCAAGGGGTCAAATCTTAACTGATAACGGCTTGAAGTGAAGCTAGGAAATCCATCCTCAGAAAGCAGGTTCAACCCTTCCCAGCTAGTAATAACCATCTTTTCCCTGGGAAGATAGTCTACCCTCTTCAGTGTCCCACTGGCGACAACACCCACCCTTTCGTCTCTTCGTCGCCTGACTTCTTCATCCCGAAAAGCGCACCCTTCATCTCCATATTGCCCGATATTTACCCAGTGATGCATACACACTACTGCCATATGCATCGAGCGCAGTGAGGACGTGACCATCTGCGAACGCTCAAGCAACTCTGGGTACATACCGTCGATCTGGTGAATCCGGGTTTCAATCTCAGAATGGCCGCTGTCGCCTCGAGTGAACCATCGGTTGAGGACATCCAATCGGGCAAGAGCTGTTGTTTGACCCGTTGCAGAATCTCACAAGTGTGCGTACATCCACACGTAGTCGTCGGCGACCTTTCGATCCACGTCACGTTCAGCCAGATCGATAAACTCGTACTTGGATGCCGAACTACATCGGTTCCAACTTCTGTTCTCAAAGATCTCAAACGCCCAGTTCAAGGTTGTCCAGTCCATATCCTCCTCGAGCGCCTCAGAATGAATTTTAAGATCCAGCTGCGTTACATTGCGTAATGAACAGAATGGGAGGACGACCAAATCATGGTCATACTGCGTGTGTGTCCATCGCTTGGTCCAATCGTAGGAATCTTGTTTCGCAAGGCGCAGCGCGAGGCGGGGAATCATCGCATCAGAGGCGTGTTCGTACTTTTGGAACAATTGCACCAGCTCGGGAACTGTCTGCCAGACCCCAAAGAGTCGCCCTTCGTCATTGGAGTCTGGTGCCAACATCGTCACGACCACCTCTTTAAGCTTGTGGAACGGCAAACTATACCAACCTCGAGATTTGGCGTCTTCTAAGCTCGCCAGCGTCCAAGTAGCCTCGACGTTAGATCGACCTTTGAGAGTGACCGTACTCCATATTTTCGAGTAACGACGATCGCCGGAGATGGTAAATTCCAGACTGGAGCGCTCATATAGTACGCTCGACGTCTCGTTTCGAATCCAGCGATTAGTACGAAGGATGCCGAGGCCTGTCTTCTGGGTCCGTGTCGATCTGTCTCCGTCCGTTGAGACGAGTTTGCTCCAAACTATTTCTCGAATCTCCAAAGGCATCTTGAAGAGATTACCCAAGTAGGGGTGCACGCCTTGTGGCATCCCCTGGGGCATCTCCTGTGGTGTCTCTTGTTGCATCTTGAGAATTCTTATCAATCAATCAATCACAAACGAAATTCCTCGGATCAACCGAAATTGAGGGTATGAAAAGATGGATAAGAAACGAGAAAGTGATAATCCCTTCGAAGGAGGATCAACGAGTCCAATATATAGACATAGACATGGCTCACATCACCGGCATGTACGGTTAGCATGAGATCAGAATAACTCATCTATTGTCATATCCGTCATTTGTCAGTGATGAACTTCGAATACTGCTTTAGCAGCCATCACTTTTGTGCAACCTGTGGCGATACCCTCTTCCGTCAACTGTCCCGTTGGGTCAGGGTTCACATCAGCATGGAGTCATATTGAAAGTGAACATGCGAGGTTTCGAAAGTTCCATCGCCATGACGCAGACTTAAGGAAAGACATGACATGGCTAATATGTCATCAAATGGGAAGAACGCCTAGAGAAGCGGAAAGCGGTATGGGAAGGAGGAAATCATGACTGTAAGTCCTCAGAAGACCCCACCGGCCGCCGCTTCCAAATGTTGATGGATGGGTCGAAGGTTTTGCGGATCTGTGGTGCAGGAGCGATCCGTTCAGAGGCTCCCGGAGGCCCCTAGTAGTTACCAAAACAACGTGTTGCCCTATCAATGAGAATCTTCCAAGTTTTCAGATACAAAAGTTGCTGAGATGGTCGACACACTAGGACTCCGCTCGCAAATTGCTGGGCCTCTTGAGGCAAACGCTCCGTGCCCTTCACCCCAAATGGATTTTGGATCCCCAGTCTCCAGCGAATCAGCATACCTGAGTTCTGTTCTACCAGCGCATGTAGAATCTGGGCCGGGTGAGATACCAGACTCATGCGGATGGGATGCTGTTAGCGGTGAGCTCAATGTATAGAAAGCTACTGAAAGCTATTGATGACATTTCGACCGGCAATGGGACCAAACGACGAGAGAACTCTTGCTTTTGAGTGCATGGTGAAGTGGGCATACTGGCGTGAGAAAGGCAAATCAGCGAGCGGGCACTTGTGCTGTGGCAAAGAAGGATTAGTAGTAGTTCTCCATATAATTGTAGTATTGGGTTAATCCCCAGACAAATCTGAGAAGCTTGTCTTCGTCCATAGACTGGATTGATTGACTGACAAGCTGTCTTTGTCCTTACACGCGGTGAGCTCCAGCACCTATGATCAATCGTGATCACAAACTCCAGGACCATACATCCGGTACCAATTCTCGTTTTATTAATCGCAAGAACAGACCATTGCAGGACGAACACCGGTTTTGCACAGAGGGGAGCAATAATCGCGATGACAGCTGTCGTCCGTAATCCGCCGTTGATTTTGGTTGTGGTCCGTGGTTGCGGTCCCACCCAGCCGAGCTCAAAAGTGGTCTAGCGCAATAATTACTCTTAGTCAGCACACTCCTAAGAAAAAGCTTGGCATCAAAGTCCTAAGAGGAATTTCGAGTCAAGGGAGAAGCGCCGGTTGTGGAACAAGTGTATTTACAAAGAAGTGCGAATAAACGTCTATAGAATGTGTTGTACATACTCTGTACATTTTTAGCCATTCCAGGAGTTGCCTTCTATCCAGATTAGACAAGGAGAGGGGTGTATGTACCGCACACCGTTCCGTCCCATCCCATCATCCAAGCCATGCCAATTCTAGCCGCCCTTTTACAGGCGGTTAAATATATACGGTAAGAACATGCGTGCGAGCTTTACCGCGGCCTGAATATGGCTATTAGTACACCCATCACAGCCGCACCCGCAGCTGCACTTTCCAGCGCAACTGTCGTCAGGTTTCGTTGGGATAGCGTTACACGTCGCTCGCTAAATAGGTCTCGGAACGTCTGTTGCCATGAATCGGGAGAGAGGGGGGCCTCGGGCGGGAGGAGGGTGGTGAGTGGCGGTTCAGTAATGGGTTCAGGTTCGAACTCAGCCTCGGGGAACTGTTCAGGATGCGTCGCGAAGTCTAGTGATTCAGGTTGAGTTTCTTCGAGAGAGATATCGGATGTTGAGGAGGGTGCGGTTGCGACTGCGATGGATCCGGTTTCACCATGTTGCTCGGGTTCAACTTCCTCGTGCTGCGGCTGAGATTTGAAAGTTGGAGAAGTGGCCGCTACCGTTTCTGGTTCTGATGGCGCGTGCTCCTTTCCAATCACGGTTTCCTTCTCCAACGCCTCCATCACTTTCTCCTCGAAGCCTTTCACCAGTCTTTTTCTTCTCCAAGGCTCTACGGCAACTTGAAAGATCAAGAATAGCAGTACGTTGACTCCCATCAGGCCCCAAGTTCCCCAAGTACTCATACGGCGAATCTTATCGGACCAGATCTGCTCCTCATGATACCGTGTCAGAATATTTTTGCTTAAAAGTGCCGCTGTCTCTTCTGCCTCCCGTTCCGCAGCCACAAGGGCCTCTTGTGCTTCCGTTTCTGCTCGTTCGTTCGCATGATCAGACCGATACAAGGACGTGAACCGTTCCAGATCAGTTGGGGACCAGGCGTGTTTGCGTTGGAGGAGTTCGTTGACTTCACGTTGCGACGCGGATCGACGATTGATTGCGGCTGAGTAGGCGTCCTTCGCTTCGCGAACGCGGGCGCGCGTCTGTCGGACTTGTTCCTCTGTACATCAATTGAGAGCAGTTAGCTTTCTCAACCGGCTCCAGTGTGAAAAAGTGGTCGTTCATGCGGGGATCGTAGACTCCACAAAAGCATACCCTGCGTAAGAATTTCCTGTTTCAATTTTTCAATAGCAGAGTATCCCGTCAAGTCATTCAGGTGCCTGTTCGCAATGAAGATATTCGATTGTACATTGTCCATCAACTGGGTGAATTGCTTCGACAGGTCCGACCGTCGGCTTTCCCAGTGCGAAGGAAGTCTTCTGCCATTCTCTTTGATATTTACTTGTCGTCTCGATTCTGAGCCATTCATAGACTCTGCTGCCTGTTCCTTGCTTGTATAAGACGATTGCGACGTAGTGCTATCGTCCACAGAGTGAGTCTGCTCGGATTTTCCGCCATGAGATGGCGTGCGACCCTCACTCTCTAAACTGCCGTCATCTGTGTTATCCTTCCCAGGTCCTCCCTGATCACCGTGAGCAGAATAAAATCTTTTCTGGGCGCGGAATTCGCATCGTGGGCATATCGAAGGGACGAATCGGCTAAACGGTGATCGTTGCGGAGGAGAGAACTTTGACCTCAAGGCCGTCACGGAACTGCGATTGTGCGGTGATGACTTGGCGAAACTAACTCCTGTTCGAAGAGACTGTCTGAACAAGAGTGGGAGCGACTGCATGGCTAGAGCTGAGAGGGGGCTGGCTGTCACAAAGACAGCGTCATGGGCGGCGCGGTGTTGTCGTTGTGTTGTTGACTTCCGTTGTGGTTGCGGAATACTTTTTGCTCGGCCCGTGTGGTCCGTGCACTGAGCGTTGAGATCGTTTCCCCACAATAATAATCATCGTCAATGTCGCTCTTGGAAAAAGGCGTTCGCGAAAGAAATTCGAGGTTGCGAGAAGGGGACCGTTACAAGGAAAGCCTTGGAGATTCTATATCAGTTTGTGGCCTTATGCGGTTCTCGGAGTGGTAGAGAAAGATATGATATTTTCAACCAAGAAATAAAATACGTCATTATTCTTCAATTCATTGATATGCGATACGCAGGCTCTAAAGATACAAAACTCTGTGTAAAGCCAAAGCACCTTGGACTGCAAAGAGGTATACAGTACAGCTTCCGCATTATCATTCCCAACGATCAAGCCCAAATTCCAAAAACCGAAAAGATGCCCTCATGTTAGGTGAAGAGGGGGGCGGTAGGTGGGTGAACCGGTACAGATCGCGCCCAAACAAACGCCATGGCCAAATCGCTATAAGGTCCAAGACGAGGATAACACCAGATATGAAAAGGTACGCCACAAATCGGTCCTCGTTGGTGGTCTCTTCAGGAATTACAAGGGGGGTGAGCATGCGCCCGTCACCTTGTTAGTCGCACAAGAGTATATGCTGATAACTTCTCAGTCTTGAATCTTATGGTCGCCCTTTACTGCTTCTGCGTATGTCGGGGGAGCCCTTGTTTCATCGTGAGGTCTTGAACTACTGCCTTCTTGTCCGCCGTCTGCTGGGCCAGAACCATTCTTATTCTGCGGAGACTTCTGTGAAGGTGCTGAGGGGGCTGGTTTCGTAGTTGCGTGGGTGCCTTGAGGCGGATGCTGTTGGGTGGCTCCGTAGGACCGCTGTGACGGATGTGGAGAGGGGCCATCTTGATGATGGTGCGCAACATAGTAGTATGTCACTCTCCCACCTTCAGCATCGTGGCCTGAGCCCGATCCCATAATGGGTCGGTAGCCATCTGGATATTCATCGTCGGGTTCGGGGTGCTTTAGAATGATGTACCATGCGTGGAGGAGACCTGGCACGTAGCCCAGGCAGCATAACGCGATGTTTATGAGGGAATCGGCGGAGCAAATGCCAACTTTGATCCATACTATTTAGCTCACACGTTAGCCATGAGACAAATACATATCATGAAACGAGACAAGTTACTAGAGATTCGCTGGACAGTAGAAGACTTTGGCTCACCTGCAACTGGCGGAAAGAGGACGGCGAGCAGCCCTAGAAAGAGATCGGGCGAACACATGGTTCAAGAGGCAAAAACCGCAGCTAGATCTTCAGAATATGTTGACTGGAACGAAGGGTCTCAACTAATTATTGGTAAAAGATAGATGTAACAGAGCATCGTCGAAGTTCAAGTGTCTTTCGATTCATGGAAGCCTCAAGGCTGGGCAAATGAACCAAAGCAACAATGACGTTGCTCTGCGCAAGCTGGGCGGGGATGCTTTGTCATCATCACGTGGCTGCTGTTTTCGACAACTGCGCTAACTCTATGTGGGCAGCTGTTGCAATGGCCTTTGATGCCGGAAGCCGACACGAACATGATGAGAGGGACCAGATATATGTATCATCTCAAACAGATGCAGTAAGTACAGAGTAATATCCTCTAGTTTACAAGTATCTCTCCGCTGGAGTGGTACCTTTTTCCCTTGATACCCTTTATGACTTATCTCCATACGGGACACGCCGTATTACCTCCGCCTACTCCTTACAAGTGCAAGCTTGAAAGCGTTACCCACTTTTCAGAGCCCCAGAACGGCTGTTAATGGATACCTCGGCGATACTGTGTGTATTGTGTTGTATTATAAGTTCCATCAAGCCGTTCTGTGGTTTGAATCTGGGTGACAACCTTATCGGTTCCATGTTGTTTAAAGAATGGAAAATCCAAACATGGAGAACGTGAAGAAGCCAGATGAACATCACGGGTGCATTTCTGCAGCAACACGTTCCTCAGTGAAGACAAGGCGCCAGAGAGAATCCAGCTGCAATGACAACTCTGTGATGGTTGGTGCGAATTGAACGTCCAAGCTGAAGGTGTCGTTACACCTTCGTACCGCGCTACGTTTCTAGGGTAATTTACTTTGATTAGGCCGGACCACCGCCTTCTGTTTCTGGAACACCCACGCCTTTTCTCTTTTCGCTTGAGCTTTGTCGTCTATCTTCTCACCCCGACGTCGCCCTTCTTCAGCCTGTCCTTGTCAGGCATCCGTTCGTTTTGGGTTGACTCCTAATACTCTTTTCTTCTTCGAATATTGGTGTGGTGGGTGTTCAGGTGAACACTTCGTCGCTCGTTGGACCTAATCGTGTGTTGTGATCCGTCAGGGGCACAGAACCTAATCGTCCTCAGGAACGCCGCGCAGCAAAGACCAAAATTCGGCCATGATGACAATCTGAACGAACAGGTGCAGGTCCAATTCTCTAATGAACCGATATTTCAGCATCGATTCGACGTTCCCATCATCCAATTTCGCTTTCGAAAGGCTTTGATCGGGCAGTCACCTTTTTTTTGCGCCGGTTCAACGAGTGCGATCTGATTCTGGCTGAGGGCGCCAACGTCTCAGCCCGTCAACGATGTCAGAAAACTGCGTTTCTTTGAAGGATTCGAAGACATGCTCTGCATTCGGCAATGCTGCGATCTCTACCAGTAAATCGTTGGTAGATCAATAGTACGACTCGCATTTTCGCTTCGATTGCGCGCAACTTGACTAACACCGAGTTTTTGCAGCCCCTTCCTCGCGTTCGTTTCCTCCGTTGAGGACTTCGATAAAGAGTTGGATACATATGTGCACCATGAATATGTCAAACATAAGTATGTGGCAGCAAAGACATGAAACCCATATTCTCTGGTGCTGACGCTTCGCGCATAGGTACCAGGACCTCCTCGGCTGTTCTAATGTCAATCTCAAGAACACCACGTCCCTCTACGCGCGATACACAACCAGCGTCATATGCAACGGAATAATTCAAAACTCAAAAGAGCCTTGCAAGCTGTCCTCAGAGGATTCACGACCGCTATGCGCCGACACTTGTGTTCGTTCCTACCTCCCAGCATGAAAGTAAACATTTGCTGATATGTAACAGGCATTAGCAGCAACAAGCGAAGAATTAGTTGCAGTCAATTCCGATCTTTGTGGAACCCCGAAAAGCGACTTCATGGACCAAATCCGTGCTGACTTCACAGTGTGCGCAATCCCTGCCGACTCTCTTACTGGAAGATGCGTTCCTGGAAGCGAAAACGAACCGAAGGAGTGCGGTTACGGGCCGAACTTGCTAGGACTTTGCGGATTTTGTGCAGAGAGTTCGCCAAACTCGACCGATTCATGTTGCGTTGCAGCAGATGCGTCAAATCGCTGTCGTGGTCTGGAACTGCCTTCAGTGCCTTCTCTACCACCGCTCTTTCCCACTTCAACACCTTCAGCTAGTTCTGCTCCAAAGGCTGGTGGACTGTCTGGTGGAGCGATCGCTGGAATAGTCGTCGGCTCCATAGTTGGCGCCGTTTTGTTGGCGGCCTTGGCGGTGTTTCTGTGTATTTTCCTTCGTCGAAAGCGCAACCGAAACGGGAGTATATTCAATCAACCCTCCCCACCACGAACAGGAGTCAATACCACACAATATACTCCAGGGAATAGAGGTCAGGGAATCAATTATGAGGTTTTACCCGGAGCGCGTGTCGCCAGAATGTCCGCCCTGCAAAGCAATAACGGCTCCCATGGAGCGTTCGCTGCCAAGTATGATTCGTCCGACTCCGATGCTTTTATCAGCCCTGTCAGCGGCTCCAAACGCCGGCCTCCCGTCACTGGGAGGAGAAATGGTTCACTATCTAGTGCGTCTGCACTTGCTGGTGATACCGACACATCCCCAAAATCTGGGAGCGGCGGACAGTATTCCTCACCAGAAGGCGTGGCGAGCGGTCAATCAGAACAACTACCTTATTTCAGAGACTACTACTCACAAGAAGATATCCATCCCAATGACAAAGTCTCCGTATTATGGGCTTATCAACCGCGTGCGCCCGATGAGTTTGAGCTCGAGCGAGGTGATATGCTCAAAATCGTGGGCATTTGGGATGATGGCTGGGCAACCGGTGTTCGAATAAGCGAAAGAGCCGAAGATTATGACGGAAAACACAAAGCCCAGCGAGACAGTGGCGTCTCGAATGGCAGTGGACGACGTGGATCATCTCCAGCCCCTTCAGGTGCAATTAAAGCATTTCCAGTAAGTTGACACAAAAGGATTACTGGGACATACCCTCACTAACGATTTTCCAGCTTGTTTGCGTCTGCCTACCAGAGCACTGGAGAAAGACGATTGAAGGGGATCCCCATTCGAGAATGAGCATGGATACCCAGTGAAACAACATCCTCAACCTCATCCATGATCCTCTTTCCCTTGGTGCAATGTTTTCATGTCTTCATGATTGTGTGGTTTTGTGTCTGGCGTTTTCGCGGAAGTGGTCCCAATTTCGAGTCTCTAGAAGACATATACCCCCAATATTTGTTCCTCTTCCCCGGTTGTTAACAACATCTGGGCCCAGGAACCATTGAGATAGGCGTAAGGTCGATTTCCCCAACATCTGATTTCACATCTGACACCCTGAAAATTTTTCCTTGCATCTTTTCTGCTGGCATTTCTCTGGCACCCAAGACGGTGTCCTTCTTGACGATAGAGGTCGGGCCTTTCGCGTCCTCCTCCTTCTGCTTCTCTTTTCTTTGGCCGCCGGGTCGCCCTCTTATTGGTGGTGGTCGATGATCGGTGTCATTTTGCACGCAGATGCAATTGTTCTCCCGAGTAATTTCATCCAGTTCTGTAATTTTAAAGCCAGGTACGTATGTAGTTTATACCCCAATATCGAGCTGCGGAATAAATAATTTTCTATTCAGTTGCTGTGCATTTGAATCGTTTATATTGGAGACACAATCTGCTCATATTGAGTACTTTTTCCTTTTATTTGCACTGAGACCTATTCGCGTTATAATTGAATCATGGTTCAAATCTCTTAGCTATTTTTTGCCTGTTCCGATGGCAGTCACATCTTTATTATTCTCTTCAACGAGCGAAGATAGGATAAGCATTTTAAATGGCTCACCCTATCTGACCTTCTGTTTTCGTTCATGAAAATGCACTGCTACCAGCAAGATTGCTTGTTCCTACGGTAAGATTCTTCAATCTCTTTTCTTTCTTCAATCGCGTTGGAATGCACTCTGCTTACGCCGCACAGGCCGTACAATAACAGCCAGTGGTGCTATATCCCCCAGTGGTACAGTACATGCGAGTACCAGTTGATCGATCGTGTATTTAGTTTCTCAACACTCTTTCTTTTGGTCCGCGCGCCAGGCACGCGCTGCCCATCGACACTCTCCACTACGGAGATGCGCGAGTAGGGTTCTCGCGGTGTGTACAACTTGCGCACACTCAACCGGCGTCAGGTGGTGCTGTGGTCGCTTGCTCACGACCCAGTTTCCAGGTCCACGGTCAAACTCAGTTCCAGATGAAGATCCAGACTCAGACTCAGACTCAGACTCAGACCCAGAATCACAGTCGAACCAAGCACCGCTACTACTACTGTAGTAAAACTGACAGGCCTCGCAGTGACGACCGAACTCGACCGTTTTCGATTCAGCATCTATGAACGCGAACGGCAGCACGTGCACAGAATTCAGATCCACGTCGCACGCACCGGGTAAGGGTCTGCAGCGCCATTTGGCCTCCGCGAGCATATTCTGACACTGCTCTGGGCCATGGCGTTGGCGTGCGAGGTAGAGGGCGTCGGAAACCGTGATGGCGAGCTCGCGATCTTCAGGCCTGCGCTGATGGTGACGTTGAGAAGAAATTTTATGTTCCTGACATTGCATATAATACAGACCTGAGCTAAAGAGGTCTTTCCGGGAGATTTTGAAAAGTGGATAGGCCTCCGTGACATTCATGGCTGAGAGGTGCGATTTGCGTCCGAGGCAGAGCTTGCAGCATCGAGAAAAGGATGGCATGAAAATGAGTGGGCCCAACTTGCCGCAGCCAGTGCAGTGTGGATCTTTGAAGACATCGTAGATCTGTTTTGCGGTCAAGGTCCTGAATGGGTAAACTTGTGCTGCAAAAGTGATGACGTTGAGACAGTTCTCGACGACCAGTCGGTAGAAGTCCTGGCCATTGATGAAAGTCTCAAGAGCGGAATTCGTCGCTGCCAATTGAGCGAGAGATTGGAAGTCGAGTTTATATAAGATCATTTGGAATAGTTCTAAAGGGAGTGACTGGAATAAGCCCGAGCTTGCGGGCGGGCGGCGCGCACCACCTCGTTGACGGTAGGGCCGTTTTTTGGTCAGTGTGATCCGCTTGATGCCGGCATCTTGCCAGTCACTCGGGGCGCTGAAACGCTTTAAAAGGAGTTTGCGTGAAAGGTTGATCAACGGCTTGGAGTCGGAATCGCGAGAGGAGGGTGCAGTATTCTTCCGCTTGCCTGGGTTGGTCATATTTCTGCGCTTCTTTGGCATAGTAACTGGGAGCTCAAGAGCGAGAAGGGTGTCTTTCGAAGGGAGAGTCTCGTTTTCGAGACATTCACTACTCCACTCTTCACATGAAATGTATGCCACTGGCGAAAGTGACGGGGGAGCAGCACTCTGGCATTTAGCGACATCTAATAGTGGGTGCAGCTATTGAGAATTCGGCATTACATAAGTGATAACCAGGTTTCGTGTGATTGATGAGAACCTGAAATCGAGGGTCTGGATAGATTGGACTGGTTGACACCGGACAGCGGCGAAAGTTCATCAGTGGTTCCCACGGTTTAGCGCATAACTAAGGGAAATCGCTGAAGAAGTGGATCAAGCAAAACAGAGCGTTGACCGCGTCTATTATGTACATACTCGACAAACGATTAGCTCTGGGTTAACGCACGCAGATGGGACGACGTGATACCGTCATGAACCCCATCGTAACTTACCGGGCACTTCGTGACGTTCTGTGACAGCAGGTCTCCATTCTGGTCCAGTGAGTAATTTTTCGGAGAGTTCTTTGCAGTCTGATGAGAGTTGAAGGTGAAGCAAAGGGCCCGGGGCACTTTTCAGGCAGCGGGGAAACCGAAGCAGAACAAAAAAGACACGACGCTGGAGTTTATACGCAAGCCAAAAGGTGTAATTTTGAGAGCGTGAAATCGGTGGTCTCAATGAAACACATGACTTGGTTGGCACTGGAACATGGCGAAGGTGGCTACCGTGGTTGTCAATCAACGCCATGCGATCCAACGCCATCGAGGATCATCAGCGACTGAAGTTCGAGAGCCTCGGGGGCTTTCAGGCTAGAAAACCCTATGACTTCATCCGCTGCAGGTCCTCCGCAATGATATGCAGGCCGCGCTGCTGTATGGTGAGAAAGGTAGGCTAGGGTTGGGCTGTGTATAGATACTGTACCGGACCGAGAACGATTCTATCGGGATAGGAGAACATGCACAGTTGTCGTAACTGTGAATCCCAATGTGCAGGCTCTCATTGGAGTGTGTGTGTGTGTGTGTAAATCATATTTTTCATAGGCCTTATGCAGTCTGCGACTATGAAGGCCACTCTATCTATTTGGAGTGTCAACTGGCATCTTTTTAGCTCAATGTACCGTATGGACCTACTTCGCTGGACACGCCCTCACACTCCGACATGCACGTTTGTATGTACATACAGTTCATACATACGATGGCGTTAGAAGAGGACGCAGAAAACATTGGAAGCTCTCAGGATGAGCTTTGAGCAAACCAAATACCAACTCCACTTATCATGTAAGGTTCCAACCAATTTCCTCTTTCGGAGTGTACTGTAGAGAAGTCAGCTTTCTTCAGGATTACGCCTCGAACTTGGTGGCGTAAGTTATCAGAATTGCTCGCGACTCGAGCCATGAAGATCAGTGCCGTGCAAAGTTCTGCGGATGATAGCCACGGAGCCATGTAGATAATGATAAAGATTACCTGGGTACGAGGAGTGCGGAGAGACAGTAACCTTTCTGTGTCGCGTGCACAGGTTTGCTGGCTGTAAAGAAACCTGTCATCCCATCCCCGTTTCAAGCTGCAATGCGTTTTAAGATACTCAAATGCTTGCACGGCCCTGAAGAATCTTATCATCTTTCAGCAAAAAGATGCAATAGCCGCTAGGTCAAGAGCACAGTCACCGATGACCAGTAACAGGAGTGTGAGTACGAGTCACTACCAGAACCAGTTAGTTAATAATTAGTGGTAGTCGAGATAATCGGGTGCGAACAAGACCTTAAAATACAATTCTGCACGGCCATCCCTGTTGCCAATCACACGGGTTCGTTGGCGATTAGTGAGTTCGCTGTGTTACTCCATTGGGAAAACGGTCAAGACTCTGACAGGGGGAGCCAGCAACGGCCAAGCAAACACTCCCACCAGAGATCACCCGATATTCAAATTCCAACTCGCTCTCTCATCACCGCCACCATTATTCCAACCAACTGCCAACCGGCAAGCATCACCGTGGAGGACGAAAGCCAGATCTTATCGAGAGTTATCGGGACTCTTGTTAGAGTTCCACCTGGCAAACGGGCAATCGCCTGGTAAACTCTGATGGGACGGCACAGCTTCGCCAAGATCGCAACCTCTCACGTTCAAAACCGCCGCAACACCTCGAAGTTCCTGTTCCCTTCGTCCTCATACACTTCCTCAGCAATGCTCGCGCCCAATAGTTGATATTTTTTACTCGTCTGTTGTGGACTCCAACGCGCGCCGCTGCCTACTCAAGTGTTGTATATAATGCCTTCTTCGCGACAACCAGAAGCGCCAGGGGTGAACCGCACCACAGCCGACGAAGATCCTACCAGTGTGATTACAACTGAGTAGTTATTTTATATCGAAACAAATAAACACACCTGGGCTCCCCGCAGACACGTGGTGGCCCATTATATACCCATTCTTTCCTCTCTCGCAGGGTCACAGACCCCCAACATGCCAGGTATGTCCCATTCTTGGGCTTATAGTTCTGATCGAGGTGCTAATAAGGGCTCAACAGGAGAAGACGAAATCCCGTTACGGGCAAAAAGGCGGATTGTGCCTGCCCAACCGGTGCCGGATGCAGCTCTTGTTCCGGAGCCTGCGCCGGCACCACCTCCCCAGCGTACCTTTTTCTTTGTTGATGAAAAGTCATCAAGCAAAGGGAAACGCGCACACGTGATGAAACATCACATTCAGGAGAAGAAGCGGGAACAGAAAAGGTTGCTGTCCCAAGCAGTGCGTGGTCCGACAGGGCGTGGAGTTCGAAATCTGCCATGGACCAAGAGAAATGATTTGTCGCAGCTTGCTCAGAATTCGAACATCGTTGCTCTCAGCCGAATGGCTTCTGTTGTGGTATGTTTCGCATTCAGAATCGAGCACCTAACCACTGTCGCTAATATATTCCAGTGGAATAATGATGCGAAAGAGACTAAAGACGCGCCGCGGCAAGTGGAGATGGGGGATGCAAGTGATTCTTCAGCCCGTCCACCAATACACTGCAGCCTTTGTCGTCAAATTACATTGCGGGCATCTAGATCGGATCCGTTTGATACATTGCCCATGGAGCTTACGGACGAGTCCCAGCAACTTGTAGACTGTTGGACAACGAAGCTTGCCTATTGGTCGGGTCAAAACACTCATATGAAAATCGCTGCCTTTAAACAAGCAATGCTCCATCCAATGACCTTTTATGTGACGATTCTCACTTACTGTGCCCGATATCAAGCCCATGTATTGGGCGTTCCAGAGACCCCACAGTCGGCCCAATACGTGTCCACAGCAGAGCGTTCTCTTTCTCGTTATATAGCAAACACGGCCGACTCAAGCGACCAAAATATCATCATGGCTTTTTCGGCTTTGTCTCTTCAAGAAGAGAGGTATGGAAGCAAGGAGAAAGCTGCGAGTCATCTCAAACAGGCGATGGTCCGGCTCAAACCTCGGGCCGGAGAACATGCTTTCCAGGACACGTTTTTCCATTATGTTCGGTATACCATGGCTTCACGCGGATTCGTGATGGGTGCGACGGATGTTCATCAACTGCTATCCTATCTCCGGAACGCCGAATCTGCGAGCCAAGACCGTCACCTCACTGACCAAGCACCCGCCAGGGCGTCCGCTTTTCAGTTCACAACACCTCTCCATCTCCTGCTCTCTTCTGGGCCGCATCCAAGCCATGTCCCAAATGAAGAACGACGATGGGTCGTCAAGTATGGTTCACTACACGATCTATGTCGGATCGCCTCGCTGATATTTATCACCTCGTACCTTCTGGATTACCGTGATTCCCCTGAAAAATGCAGCATATTTCTTGAGAGTCTAGTCGAAAAGGTGCATATGCACCATCTCGACCGCTGGCCATCCACAGAGACACTTGTTTGGATGCTTCTCGAGGAACCAAGCCACTTGAACCCGAAAGATCGTGCGCGTGCGTGGCTCGTGGGAGACATCATGGAGATTGTGCAGAAGTTGCCGGAGCAGCTGAATTATCAATTCAGTGAGCTTTTACTGAGGTTCCTGATGTTGCGGCCACCAGACCTCGAAATATCATTGAATAAATTCGAGAGCGATATATGGAAGCACGTTTCTGCATGAGGATGTATACTATTATTTGAGAATGGCTCCATTTCTATTGGATGAAATTTAGCTGGCATACTGCATTTTCCTTAACACCTGCTTCATGGCTTATTAGCTGTTCACCTCCCATTTCCCTTTCTCAAACACACATACATGTCTCGCATGTCTCTTATATATGTCCTATCCGACCCGTACCCCCTTTCCTTATATTTTTATATCCTCACAGTGGGCTTTCACTGTGACATTGCAACTCGGAGCCACGAGTTCGCCCTCAAGCCTTCCCCGAATCCCGCATTTCGACGTTCTCCACTCTTTGGCAGACGAGAGCTTTCTATCCGGTTCGTTGGAACCTCAAACACGGGATGATCGCTTGTAACTATTCCGCACAAATATACAACACATATGCCATTTCACAGAAGCTTGGTCCTCGCATTGGATATCTTGAGAAAAAGCAATTCCAATTCAGTTACTCCATGAAAATGAGATGCACTTAACCCTGTTTGTGCATTTCGCTTCCCAGAAAGTACTGTTGACGATGCAGTGGTCCAAAGTATGAGAAAGTTTTGTTATTACTACACCCTCCTCGTTGACTGACGTTTTGCTTATGCTTGGCTTGTGCGACTCGAGGAAGGTTACACCGGCACGGCCCGTGTGTAACTACTAACCTGTGTATGTGACAGTCCGGCTCAGTGGAACAAGCTTGCACTTACCATGCCCGATACTTCTGATCGGTTGTGAGACCGAGTACTGTACGACATGCTGTTTCAAGGGGAGTTGTTACACTGCGGAATATCTGAGCCCAAACTAATGGTGCCAATAGTGCTTATTCTCCGTCTGCTGTGAAGCTACGGATTCGGTACCTTGTTTTTCAAGGATGACCCTTCGATCTCCCCAGGATCTATTGCGCCAGAGCGCAATGATTCCGCAGTCTATGGTCAGAGCAAAGTGAGTATGAAAGTGAGGATACTCTGATACTTCTCTTTTTGCTAGTCTTCACTATTAGCCCGCCTTAAACTCAATTTTCGATATCTGGAGAATCTAAATTAAAGCCCTTTCTACGAACTCTTCAACTACAACTCGCCGTCTTCTATACTCCCTTGGGGTGCGCATTCGAGTAAATTCCGAACGCGGTCAATAGACACGCAGAGTACTATGAATAAAGTGAATGAGAGGTCTTACTCATGGTAAGTGAATGATTCCTGACCACTTCTCTCCACTATGCTAATCTCACAGGTGAATACGATCCTTATTGATTCTTATTTTGCCTATAAATACGGCAGCAAATGCCCACGATTCCCATTTTCTTTATACATCAGTTTTCAAGTTCTCATTAGCGCTTATCAGTCAAACGTTTGAGTTTCATTCCGATGCTCTTTGCCCAGAGTCGCATATTAAGCATCTCTATCGCAGCCACTAATCTTATCATGGTTTAGATTTAATCTGCGGTTTTTCCTGCTCTCGTTTCGACAACTCGTTGAATCTCGCCATTAAGACAACATTATTCTTTAAATAACATCCATTCCACTTGGCGACTTCTTCCATCATGGACTCGCTGTGATCAGATCTCGGGTCGCTTATAACTTGGTGCATACATACATTTCCGTCATAATAGCGCCCATGATATATCATTTCTTTTCATGGAAGGGAACCTTTCTCTACAACCTCGATTCGATGGCCTTTTTCGGGGGGCCAAGACTATGAAACAGTCCGTCACAATCTACAGTGATACCCGTACGGACTCAGAAAAATATGACGTTTCTGGTTACTCTTTACGTTGGACCGTCAGATGCAGCGTGGCGGATGATCGAACACCCTCCACATGAAGAGTTCCACTTAAGTTCAACAATTTCAGTTTCGCCTTGCCGGTCAGCGCAATTAGCGAGTTTGGGCGGGAGTTTGATCGAGCATCGGGAGCCTGATCGCTGCGTTGTTCCGAAAAGCTGACCTTGTGGAAGAGCTAAGCAGTGGCTAAGCTTGGTCGTCGAGGCCGGGTTAACGGTTTCTTTAAAGTCATGGGCTTGATATTCTGGCACGAGGGTAGCGACGTCAATTCCGAACAAGTGCGTTGACTAACCCTATTCAGCATTGGAGCGTTTGGGCACTTCTTACCTTGCTGCTCATTTTCAATATCCCCCTGAGAGTTTCGTTTCTCGATCCAAGTGGCCCAACAGATATTAGTCCTGCCTCGTTCTTGATGAGGGCCATTGAATCAAAAAGTCTCTACATAGACTCACCAATATGTCAAGGCACTTCCAACCAATCACTACTGGATTATCTCCGCAACCCCAATGATGAATAGACCTTATGAACTCAGAGGAATGCTGGAGCTTCTTTGCAGAGATGAGTATCTAACACAAGATTATAGAGATAAGGCGGCCGACGTGAACGTCTATCTTGACGCAGAAGCGAACGAACTCTACCTTCTGGACCCCGGTCTATTTCAGAACCTCTTCGCCTCCGGCAGCATTGATGCCGTCTCTGCTGGTTTGACTCTGCCCAGAATCCTCAGCCTTACCCAGCTGAGACGGACGATGGGCAAATCGATGAACCTCGGGGTGAATGCATCAATGGGTGGAGTCTTGCTCCAAACTGTTGATGACCGATGTCCAAATTTTTTCAAGAGACGATCGACAGCAATAGCCGTGATGAGTATGTTGCGACCACCATCCAGCAGATTCTACAAAGCCGGCGAGTTGTGTGGAAAAATATGCACAAATTGATAACGAGGCACAAAGGACTGTGCTTAAGCTTAGGAGTAAGACAAGATATCTCCACAGGCGACAACTAGACATCAGTACGCCGCAGGGATGGTGATCGCGTCCGCTCGCAAGCACGCTGTCCCGAATATTTGATGCGCAATACCACATATCAACAACAGCAACGTGGTTTGACGCCTTGCGACGGGGCATATCTGACGAACATAAATAAGCAGCACCAAAGAAGCAACCATATATCTTCACTTGATCTGATCATTAAGTACGAGAACCGGGCCAAGGTTAGAAAACTCCTACAATTGGCCTTCTGATGAGTTCAGCAATTTTCAAGAAAGCTTATGCTGAGGGTAAACACGGTGAAACGCGTGCATAAGTGGCCCGAAATGAGGTTATGGGTACTATAGTGCTTGAAGGAGATAATCACGAGAATCGACCGTCGTTTTTACTTGTTCGTGGTAGAAAGAGCCCCATTTTGCCCCTACTACTCCGTCGGTTTGCAGAGTCATTGCAATCATCCAATGACTTTCAGGAAAGAGGCTTAATCATCACTGAGTCGACCGAATTGAAGCTGCTGCTTGACACTGGCAAGATAGACGTGGGTGTCAAGGAGTTGTATGCGGCCAGATACCCCTATCCCGGGTGACAAAACTGAATCGACTCGAACTGTGTCGCGAGGCAGGGGAGTTCTTCATCTGTTCGCATGCAGAGTTTTTTGCACGCAGCCGGGATATTTTCCGCCTTTGGGTTGATAAGGCTCGTCAAAGGTCATGGACAATGGTGAAACGCTGGAGCAGATATTACTGATCAGTTTGGAGTTCCACGCCTCAGGCCCTAAGGAACAATGTGCAGAGCTGCAATGATATGTTGGAACTTGAATGGTCGATATTTCGTTATCTTGGATAATGGTATAAAAGTCGATATCGTATTCCAAAGTAGCGGTTGGTTTTGTGGTTTCGGGTTGTTTCCACATTGTCAATTCCATACAAATAGTATGGCCTGTATCATTGCCTCTTCTGCCCTGCCTCATTTGTTTTTAGCAAGGCAGTTTCTCAGATTGATGTTTGCCTTCTACGGAGTGGTACATTCGCCTCCTGTTCAAAAGAGACAGGTATGGGCGTTAAACTGCGGTCAGAGAAGCGGTAGGACTGCCACGATCTGAATCAGCCATGGTGTAGGCTCCTACCTGAGGTCGATAGCAGAATCTACACAGGAGCGGTGTCGTCTTCACAAGGTTCCCTGTACAGTACAGTACCATACTGTAGGAATTTGAATCCACGGACACATCCAGGGAGCGGGAATACCTAGGCACAGGAGTCAGTTTGGTGAGGAAACAGGAATGACATCATACTCACACCTTGCTAGAGATTCAGAACGCATCATTCAAGCGTCACAGCGACAATTCCTTGTCCAAAGTACTCCATACCTTTGGTGATATCAGATGCTTCATTAATGAATTGTACTGTGTTGTGTAGAGCTCGCAGCTCTCCGGACGAACTTTTGATAGCCAGCTGTCTCGACAAGGAAGCTTGAAGCTCACCGGCGTGTGGCCGCGATTCCTTGCAGGTTTCTTTGATGATTTCTTGCTTGTGTGGAGGGATGATCAGTGATGATCGCATCCTTGCATTCGGCGAGCTAGCGTGACGCCGAGCACAGACCTAGCCACAAGGTGCGGTTTGAGCGCAGTGCGCTCAATGCCTCTCGACTATCTCGAGTTCCTGTGGTACGCCCTGAGATGCCCTGATTCAATCACGGTAGATGGTAGCTGGTACGATCTGAAGCCAGAGAACAGGCTTTGCCCCTCCTGAGAGCAGACGTTGTTCCAAGGCCAGCGTGTTTTGCGCGCCGTGGGACCGCAGCCCCGTGACCCAAATCTTCAGCCAGCCAAAAAATGCACCTCTGACACGCTAGTGAGTCTATTTATCGGTATATTCTTGTTCCCGCCAATCAGAGCACTATGCACGCGCCAAATGACGCCACGGGTCGCCCAAAGCAGAAAGGTGTGTATTAGATAAGCGAATTTGGCGGGATCTGGAACCGTGGCACTCTTGGCGGGGGAGCTCCCAGTGGCTCCAGCTCACTCGCGCCCACGAAACGACTTCAATCTCGTTAAACTTCCGTTGATCGTCCTTCATCAGGCAAGGCTTGTCTCTCCTTAAAATCTCCGCCGTTCCCTGCTTTGTCGCTCTTTGGCTCTTCTCCTTCTGGTCTCTCTCTGCTTCTCTCCTTTACTCTCTTTTCTTGTTGTCCATTTCTGCGACTGTGTTGAGAGCGCATCACCCCCTGAGCTGCTGTACTACTAAACCCGCATTCTGAAGAAAAAGTGGTTGTGGGCTGCTGAGTTGTGTAGCGATCATGGACACCTTTGTCCAGTTCGCCAAACGGGCGGTATGTTATTGCAGTCTATCATACGAGTCAATTGATCGCTTGATGGCTAATTGAGACGTTTCCGACCTCTCTAGGACGACGACAACCCGCAAAATGCGTCCAATTCGGCATCAGGGCTCGTTTCGACCTTGCTCCCCACCCTCGTTATTTCGGGAGCAATGTTTCTGATCTTCGTCATCCTGCGTCGTAGCGAGCGAAGACAGTATGCCCCCAGAACCTACATTGGTGCTTTGCGCGAACAGGAGCGCACTCCGGCTCCTGAGCCCGGATTCTTTGGATGGGTCCGTTCCATGATGAAACTTCCCGATACTTATGTCCTGCGTCATCATTCCATGGACGCATATCTACTCCTCCGATATCTCAAGATCGCGACAACAATCTGCTTTGTTGGCTGTTTGATCACCTGGCCGGTGTTGTTCCCTGTCAATGCGACTGGAGGTGGAGGAAAGAAACAATTGGATATGCTGAGTTTTGGTAATGTGACTGGAAATTTGAGCAGATATTATGCGCACACTTTTATCGCCTGGATCTTCATTGGTAAGTCTACAAGACACAGAGTTGTATGAAGTGGGAACTGACCCTTTCGTAGCTTTCGTTTTCTTCATGATCACCCGTGAAAACATCTACTTTATCAACTTGCGCCAAGCTTACTTCTTCTCCCCGCTCTATGCAAACCGAATCTCCTCCAAAACCGTCCTTTTCACGTCTGTGCCAGATGAGTATCTCGATGAGGCCAGAATTCGAAAGATGTACGGAGAGGACAAAGTCAAAAACGTCTGGCTTGTTCCTGATGTAGACGAGCTTGATAAGAAGGTACAGGAGCGTAACAAGACGGCTCTCAGACTCGAAGGCGCCGAAACCAAGTTGATCAAACTCGCGAATGCTGCTCGTGTGAAGTCTATGAAGGGAGCACCAACCGACGAAGAGAGCCTCCAGGCTACCACCACCGGAGTCGATGGCGAATCCGGCTCAGTCGCAGCCAAATGGATCAAACCATCCCAACGACCAACTCACAAACTCAAGATGCTCATTGGCAAGAAAGTCGACACGATCAACTGGGCACGTGGAGAGATCGAGCGCCTTAGCCCTGAGATTGATGCCTTACAAGCCAAACTTCGTGCTGGTGATGCGAAGCTCATGTCCTCTGTCTTTGTGGAGTTTTACACGCAGAACGATGCACAGGCTGCATATCAAATGTGTATGTCTCTTCATAAATACATCACGCGGCTCGCATTCCGCTGTGTCAGTTTTACTAACATTTTCCAGTGGCTCATAACCAACCTCTACACATGGCTCCTCGCTACATCGGTCTCGACCCTAATGACATTATCTGGTCTAACTTGCGAATCAAATGGTGGGAACTCATCGTCCGCAATGCAGCAACCACTGGCTTCGTCGTAGCAATGATCATTTTCTGGGCAATTCCCGTCGCCGCTGTTGGTGCTATCTCCAACATCAACTTCCTTACTGACAAGGTTCCTTTCCTTAAATTCATCAATGACTGCCCACCAGCGATTCTCGGTGTTATCACCGCATTGCTTCCCGCTGTTCTCTTGGCTGTTCTCATGGCCCTGTTGCCTATCATTCTCCGACGTAAGTAACCCATTGGCTGTGAGTTCTGTGACTGTTGTCTGACCTCTTGAATAGTTATGGCAAGAATTGGAGGTGTACCAACCGCCGCTGCCGTTGAGTTGAGAACCCAGAACTTTTACTTTGGCTTCCAGGTTGTTCAGGTTTTCTTGGTCACGACCATTGCTTCTGCCGCATCTAGTGCTGTGACTGCCATTATCCAGAAACCAGAAAGCGCTGCTTCGTTGCTTGCCTCGAATATCCCCAAAGCCTCCAACTTCTACATCGCATACTTTATTTTGCAAGGCTTGACATTCAGTTCTGGCGCGCTCTTGCAAATTGTTGGTCTTGTGATCTCGAAGATCTTGGGCAAACTTTTGGACAACACGCCCAGAAAGAAGTACAAGAGATGGTCTACCCTTGCAGGCCTTGGCTGGGGAACAGTTTTCCCCGTCCTTACTAACCTTTGCGTTATTGGTATGTGTCTCGTCATGACCTTAAAACTTACCCTTTGCTAACCAATTTCTAGCCATCACATATGCTGCTATCGCGCCTCTCGTGCTTGGTTTCGCGACTATTGGGTTGTATCTCTTCTATCTTGCCTATCGATACAACATGCTCTACGTGACGAACGCGAACATCGATACCAAGGGCATGGTGTATCCTCGCGCTCTGCAGCACACCACTGTCGGTTGCTATCTTCTAATCATTTGCATGATTGGTCTATTTGCCATTGGAACTGCCGAGGATAAACGCGCCTTGGGGCCCATGATTCTAATGTTGATCTTCGGCGTCTTCACTGTCATCTACCACCTTTCGCTCAACCAAGCCATCACGCCCTTGCTCAACTACCTGCCCAAGAACCTGGAAACCGAGCACTCGTTTGCTCACAACCACGGCCACGCTCACCACCATCACCACGAGGCCGGCGCAACCGGAGAAATGGCCGATGCCGAAAAAGGCCTCTCCAACGGCGCTGTCGCCGGCGAACCAGTCCTGCCCAAGGCCAACCCGATCGTCAAATTCTTCCAACCTTACCAATACGCCGACTACACAACCCTGGGCAAACTGGTTCCCAACGATTTCGCAGACATCTCTTACTCCCCTGAAATTGAACAGCACGCGTACTACCATCCATGCATTGGCGCGACGCCACCGCTGCTCTGGATCCCTCGCGATGCGGGTGGTGTGAGCAGACAGGAAGTCGCGCATACGTCCAAGGTGATTCCAATCACGGACGAGGATGCTTTTATTGATGACAATGGGAAGATTGCGTGGAACGAGGATAAGGGTGTTCCTCCAATTTATGAGGAGAAGATCTATTACTAGGTCTGAATCCTGACGGATGCTGTGTCATCTCTTTTTTTCGGGATTTATTATTTTATTTTGTTCTTAGTCTTGGTCATAGGGAACTACGGGGTTTGAGCAGTGCACGGTATGTGCACTCGCTCTTTGCCAACCAATCCCTCTACCTTCCTTCCTGTCAGATTGTGAAACTACTTTTGGTGGAGGTTTTCGTGTTGATGTTTAATTTCTCTTGCCCGATACCCCTTTCTACAGGTGTTCTTTTTTGAAGCTCTGGTGATGACTGTAAAGCCTGGTATTATGAGGTCTAATAAGTAATAATGAATATGAGGCAAACACTTTCTTGGATGGTGATGCAAATATTTCTGTGCTGGTTGTTGCTGGTGCATCGGACCTCATTTGTGATAATTTTGTTCGGCTTGCTTGGGTATCTAGAACACCTTCATCCATCGGTCCCACAGGCAAACGAGGTATAATACTGTAGGTTGTATGAATGGTTCAACGTATGTAAAGTGATTGTTAAGCCTATCGTTCTTTCCAAGGTTATTGAAAACCTAGAAATCTAGCCGCGAAATACTAACAAAAGGCAAGTACTGGGGAATGGCAAGCGCGGCCCGAGCGAAGAGTATGTACAGTACCTGGAATACTGCACAGAATAGTTATGACGTCCTAGACTTGAATTGCATGTGCGTTGTACAGTACACTGTGCCTATAGAGACGTGAAAAGGGGTCCGTTTGATATGCTTGGCTGCCTCGATCAATAATTTCCATCTGATAAAGAAGAAGTGTCATATGCAAGTCTACCCAAGAGACTATACAGTACTTGTACATGCTACTTAGAGTCAATATGTCTCACGACAACCCCCTTCCAGGCTACCACGGCGCATTCGCCATGCAAGAACTCGCCAACCTCCAACAACGCCCCGACCAAACAGCCGCCGATTTCGAGCATGCCTTCATGCAATGCTGGAACAAGACACTCGAACAACAAATCCAAATATTCATCGCCAAACTCACTCCACAGATCCGTGACGCTATCCTCCGTCGGCCTCAACTCCCCTCCACAATGTCGGACGTTGTATCACTAGCTCATCGCGTAGAATGGTCACGAGAGCATGGCGGAGATGAACAACCTCCATATCGACGGGATCCGCGTGCACGAAATGCGAAATGGCGAATAGACCATGAGAGAATCTGTAAGGAGCTTTATGCTGCAACGTCACGGCGGAAGGATGTTCAAGCGAGACGGCTTAGGGAGGGGAGGTGTTTCAATTGTAATAAAAAGGGCCATAGGGCCCGGAAGTGTCCCGGAGATTGGGCATTTGAGTGATTCAGACACCAGCCGAACGCTGTTCGAAAGTGAATTGGTACAATAACGGTGCAAGTTCAGAAAATTGCTGGAGCTCAGGACAATTATGAATCTTCTCTGCCCCAACTTAAGAATCGAGTCCCAAGACCCTTATGCGCGCAGACAAACAATTCTCCAGAGGAAAATAAATAATCAACATATTATTATCAAAAAGCAAAAAAGGTTCGCATCCGCTACTACCAGGTTCGTAGAAGGTGTCTCGAGAGTACTGGCAGCAGAGCCAACTGGATGCTACGTCCTTTTCGATTCCTGGATTGAATGGGCAGCATTTGTATTTTGCTGCAACCAGGAATCGAACCGGGGCCCTTTGGGTTGGGAGGTTTTTTTGTTGTACCGCTCGGCCACCAGCCCCGGCATTACTGAGAGGGAAGTTCCATCCATTATAAGCTTGTTTTTCAATTGTGTTCGTTGTGTTGTTAGGGGGTATGAAAGTGCTACCAAAGGTAGCCTAACATCAGTGAGCGATTCGCGACGAAAAGAAGCAAGGCCCATATACAAGAGTCTACCCAGTCTCTTTGGATGGGTATTAGGAAATCATCCGAGTACTGTAGATACTAGATAGAGGCCTGGAAAACGTCCAGTTTGTTCATAAACGGGAATTCGTGAGCTGTAAAGTACAGTATATCATGGCCAAAACACTCCCGCAAACTTGTAGCAATACTGGCTGACGTCCTTCAGAAATTCAAAAATATGTATGTACTGTACATACTCTCTGTACGGAGTACATCTCGTACTTCGTGAAAGTGAGATTCCGTGGCTTGAATTTACCAAAACAACTAGCTTGTTGACTAGTTTACGTCGGCTTCATAGCCATGGAAAATTTGGGAGAAGACTAGTATGGCTTTCCACAGTCTCGGATGCTTCCCAGTTCCTTGGGAGGCCCGCACACCAGGCCAAGTCAGTTTAATACGCCAAAAAATGGCCAGTTTAGATGTTGCCATCCACGGGTGAATGGGTATACAGTGCAGTGATCAAAGGTCAAGCGTCACGCTGAACAAATCGCCCTCGAAACTTAAGAGCAACAATGGATATGCTGCATGTCCTCATTATTGATTGGCATTGTGACAAAGGGGAAAAGGAGGCTTTGTCCATCTCTATACGGGATAGTCAATACTATAGTCGCCGTGCTATCAAAAGGGATCAGAGAAAAATACGGAGTACTCCGTACTCCGTAATCATGCAAATTCTAACCCCAAAAATTGCGAGAATGCGATGCGATGCTCACAGAACGGCTAGGCAGCTATTATCAACTCCTAGTCGATAGCTTGCGATTTCTTTGCGGCCTGAGGTGCGAGAAAAGGGGATCTTTGAAAGACAAAAAGAGGATAGACGTTCCCGCCCTCAACACCCCCCCCCTTTCCAACTGTTCTGGGCCCTGAAACGCCACAGAACAGCCCTCAAACCCGCAGGATTCCTCAAGGATCAGATGTCAACTTGTCGAATGTCAAAAAACGGTCTCAACCACGGTGCTGGGACCGTATAATATTGAACTATACCCGTCACGGACAATGAAGACAGGCCGCCGAACAAGTTCATTGGCCTGAAATTTTTGGCAAGTTTATTCAACCAAAAAACGACGTGAGAATCGCGTGGACGTGGGCGCTGTGGTTGTGTGGTGTGGGTGGAGGAACCAATCGGCTGTGGAGGTTGTGAAATTAGACCTTCTTTGTTTGAACAAGCGAGATCAAGAAGTTCAGGTTCGTTGAAGCGCCTTTAGAGTCACATTGTCGTAGAGATGTAATCCCAAGAGTATTGCTCTCTTGGAGAAGGGTGAGGGAGGTTGGACCGAGGAGTGTGAAAGACATCTGACGATGGTAGTTGACGTTGCAGTGAAGAGAAAACGGTGAGAAACCAAACATAGCAAACTCGTGGATTCGCAGGTGAACTGCAGAAATGACAAGTATCTGTTACATACGGTTAGCTGGCGGACAATACGTTACTCTCTTAAGAGGGCGGAGATGGTCCAATAGACGTGCTCCGTATTCCGCCAGCCGTCGCGCTTGTATCGCTGTTTGCCCCATTAAGGCAGATATCGTTAGTGTCTCAACCTTCGCTTCCCCGCAAAAGTTGACTGATCACCTCGCGTCCGAACCTTCGACAAGAAGCGAACGTTGCGAAACGGGAAACAAACCCAGTTCAGGTTTGCTGATCATACCACAGTAGTCCTACTATATTTGCAGGTGAGAAACACTCACGTTGGCGACACACGTTGCTTTTCTCCTCTCAACATGAAGCAAGAATGCATTATTTCTGCAAGCAGCTCCCATCATCACAGACGGGAAGAAAAAACGCTGCCAAACTGTGACAGCTGTGAGTGAACCGCTAGTTACATAAGCCACCTAGCGGTATTGAAGATTAAACTCCCAAAGCCTGCTCATGGTTGCAGATCATCAGTTGTCATCTTGATCGCCCCGTCCAGTCACAACGCTCGTTGAAGCTTTCAGACACAAACAACCCTAGGAGCTCAGACCTCCCATTCGCTCCCATTCCCACACGTTACACAACATCCTCGCCCGGGCCTGAAGAATTTTGATGGGGAGCTGCCAAAACATCTCACCGATATTGCCCAGCCCAGCCCTTGCTGGACCTTCACCCTATTTCCCTTGGCTATTCTGTCGGTTGGACCCGGGCATTCATAACTGGCTCTGAGAGTTGACAAGCTGAGCCAAATCGGTTTTAGCTGACAATAGGTTCTTGTATCGCGGTTACATTCTTCTAAGCGCAATACGAGAACGGCGATTGATGCTGCTTGCAATTGGGTATCTTAGTACGGACTTGAAAGTACTGTGCTGTCTTGTATGTACAGTACTGTACTGTATGTTATGTATTGACTGCGAAAATAATAGTACAGCGTTGTATTGTAATATCAACAGCGCGAATTACGCCTAAAAAGGGCATAGACGGTGGGGCGGGGAGGAGATTCCGGGACGGGAGCGCTAAGTGGACCGGGGTGGCCCCTCCCCTTCCCGTGCTGTCCTCCGCCCTCTTGGCGCATTCTTCGGGCTTCTGTCGTGCTGCCGTGGTGCCCATGAAGAGCCAGCTGTCCTGGTCTGATGCTGGCAAACGGTGCATGGAAGTATTTGTAAAAAAGCGATCTGCGAGGGGGAAGGTCCAAGAAGGTCGGCTGGTGGTCAGCAATCTTCCAACATCTCCTGTCGCTTCAAGCCATTCTGCAACCCAGGTCACTTTAGACATGAGAGGGAGGCTTCAGGCCTGGCAAAATAGCACGAAAGAGAAAGCTCTCGTCCCTTGTTCATGATGAAGCGAGCGTATATTAATTCCTGACCGACTCTTAGGCCAGATCTTGGGTCCCAACAACTGGAGCTGTCCACCCGACGATTTGGGTATAGCCGCGTCACCAAGATTCTTCGAGAAGGGATCTTCTGGTTCCGGCATCAGCTGTCGTATCTCGGTCTGTTGCGTTGTCATTTTGGTTCCCATCGTACTTCCCGATGAGGATGTCCGACTTCTGGTCACGGCTAGAATGCTGTAGACAGGGTAGTTACCGGCAATTCGCAGCCGAAAATGTGCTGCAGTGAAGGACCTCGACCAAGCGAAGATTGAACATCAAAGTCGATTTTCACAATATTGAGTAGCACGCACAAAGAGTAATACCACAGGAGAGATCTTGATTAATTATTGTTAGAGAGAGAAGAAGCAGCCCGTGGGAAGGAGACGGCAGATGAGCGAGTTTTTGTTTTCACTTCCGAGAATAACAGGCATTTTCCCTGTCATCAAGGATTGCGGACATAGCAGAGTGACCTTTTCGAAGGTACTGTATCAACTCTTGCGAATTCTTAAGCAGTCTTGGTTTTCCCATTATTTAATTGAGAAGAAATCGCCGAGCTGTCAATACCTGTTCCAGAACCGCAGCAAACTGCGATTGCTTTCGACGGGTTCAGTATATTAATATGACGGTAGATATCCATACCTTGGAAACATTCTCAAGTTCCACGATCCATGTTGTGGCTCGTGCTTAAACAGGATAAGCACAGCATGCGACGTCGTACACACCACTTTTGCCATGTGGTTGCGGGAGGCTGGATGGCTGAAAGGATTCGACATGGGTCGCTGGCGTTGGGGGTGATGCTCTCCTTCTTCTAGTGCTTCCCGTCTGTTGTTGTTGTTGAACAGAGCGAGGGGTTCGGGGACCAGGGCCAGGCCAGGGATTGGATTCGTGGGAATGAATGTCGAAAAATTATTGTTAATTAATTATCCCTGGGGGTGTCGAAGTTACTCTTCTATAATTATCAGCGTCCACGATGAAACACGGAGAAGAGACGGAGAAGAGGACATTCTCGCTTGGAGAACATCGTGGTCGAGAGCAAGGGTGTGCTTATCCTGAGCTCATACGTCAAGCCTTACCATCGCATTTCCTGATCTGGTCGCGAGGTTGACTGACTGATGCCATGGAATTTACTCCGTAGAGGAGCGCGGGCTCATGAACAACAATGGGGTATCTGCCCGCGAAGGGAGGTTTTTGGAAGCCTCCAAAAAGAGTAGTAGCCCAATTCGGAGCGCTTGATAAGTGCGACAAGTATCTTGCCAGAGTAGAAACTACTGCAAGTGACCAAGATGTGGACCAAAACCATCAATTTTTGAAAAGGATTGTATTATGAGCAGGAAGTCGCTAATCCAAAGTTCCATATCATTAACGCCAATGCTGACCCAAAATAAAATAGTCAACGCTATCATCACAAGGACAAGATGCCGTGAAGTATGCGACATTCGCTGTGTATATATGCCGACAAGATATGACGGTCAAATGGAGTGAAAATAGGAGATGGAGTGTGATGGGCAAAAGATGTATCCGATAATGTGTAGATGAACCCGGAATATCAATTGGATATAATAGTAACCGTGCCCGCTTTGTCTGGCCAGGTGCGCCACAATATAATGTGCCGAAAAGAGGGTTTCAATCATCGTCTGAACCTTGATGACCGAAATGCCGTGATGTCGATGGATATGGACGAAGTATCGGATGCATCATCCACCTCAATAGCATTTGCGGCGCCTTCTAGATCCTTTTGATGAGCTTTCTCAAGCTTTTGTTCAACGACATTCAACCGCTCAGCTTCACGCTGCTTTTCTTCCTCCAATGCTTTCGCCTTGGCTCTTTCCTTCTCTTTAGCTTCGGCTTCGGCTTCCTCCTCGATTTTCGCTTCTTCCTTCAATCGCTCGACCTCAGCCTTTGCCATGTTGAGGGCCAATTCGAGTTTCTGTTTCGTTTTATCCAATTCTACCGCGCAATCTCCATGTCGAAGGAAATGGTGCGCTGCCGTTTCACACAAGCCCTGCGCAGCTTCCAAGTAGGTGTCTGCCACATCAAACGGTGAATCATGTCCCCCGTGGAACTTTGCCATCTGTCTAGTGCTCCTGTATATGGGTGCTGAACCGTTTTCGGATGAGAACCCGGCGGTGAATTGTTTCCGACCGAACGACTTCATCATATAATTCATCCTGCCTTTCCGTATATTATTTCGAGCTCCACCGATCTCCCGCACGAGTTTCTCCAGTATGGCTTGTGTATGGCAGTCGTAATGGATGAGAAATTGATGACGAGGTCGAGTCACACGTTCAGTGTTTTCGTCTGAAGGGGCGTCGGAGAGCCTTTGGTCAGTCCGTCGTTTTCGATTGTTGGGATCGCCAGGAAGTTGGTTTAATATTTTCATACGAGTGAGAGATTCCAAGCATGGGTCATCTGGCTCTTTGGCCCGCGAGTGTCGACTTGACGATTCCTGGTCCTCTGCTCTGTGGGTGTGGAGGGAACTGCCTTTCCGTCGCCGGGGCCTCTTGTCCTTGCTCGAGTACTTGGCGTAGTCGGACCTGAACTCATCCTGTTTTGCAGCGGTATGTGCGGCGAGTTCGGAAACTCGAGAAATCCATGAAGGGATTTTGTCTGTAAGGGAGGCGAAGCAATTGAGTGATTCAGTAGTGCAGGAACTCATCGCGGTGAGTTCCATTAAAGTGTATATAGATGCGAAATAGATGGTTTATCTCCAAGGAGGTCGTGAATCGTTATATCATCAAATTGTTGCCGTCGACGAGAACTCGTTAATTTGGAAGATGTCGAGTATCGGGAGAAGCGGAGGTACGAAAGACGGTGAAAGGGGACGGAACCGGTTTAAAGAGAGGACATCTTCTAATCCAAATCGACGAGGAAAACAAAAACTTTTGCAACGAGAGAATGGGCTCAGCAGACGGTGTTGGTTGGAGTTGAAAGCAGCGACGAGAAAAAGAGATCAAGAGTTCGATGGACGAAGTGAAGAAATAATAATAGTCATGATGCAGACGAGGGTGAGGATGGGGGTGGATGGGGCATTATTGGGGGGAGGATTGAAGCCACAGCGAGCACACGGACGGATTGGGCAGTCGCACGAAACCATGTACGGTCGATGATTACGTTACATGTACTGCATGATACCGTAAAACTCAACCCTAGCCGTATTGCACCTGGTATCACCGCGTACTCCGTGCTCAGTACGGTAATTTTGCGTCAGCGCCTTTGTTGTTAAGAGTTCGGGGGCCAACATCGCTTTGATACAGCACCTCTTCGCGCGCAGTCTTTGATGTTTGAGCGTGCTTTTAAGGGAACACAAACCCAGCTTATTTTGGGACACAACAGTACTGTACACACATACTGCACGTACTGTGAGTCGCAACTTGCAAGCGACTTCCGCACTTCTGCAGACCAGAGCGGTGAGACGATGCAGGACTTACGGAGACTGCAGTCGATGAGACAACGTCACGCAATCTGTTGTCACGGCTTTGATGGAGTACTATGGATGATTTGAGCAAGGATGCGGGATTTTCGGTGCATCAACGAAAATGCCTCTCGTTGATTGCCGAACCCTCGACCCTGTTCGCAAAGCGTGTTGGTCCAAGCACACTTCAGCCAACCGTCGACTGCACAGACCATCCGGTTGATACCATTGGCCATCCATCAGGTCACAATCTATATCTGCCCTTGAATACTTGGGCGATCTTGACTGACAGAATGCTGCTGCGGGCTCTATCTCGCTGTTGTTTCGCACCTGAGAGTCGCGAGCCATCCTTGACAAGACGGGATTCAGGACCAAGCGAACTTTCAAGATGCCTTGCTTTATGGAGATACAGCTGAGGAGTATAAACCTCTTGCTGAATTGCGAGATTTTCTCAGCCAGTCGTTGACTCTTTGAACCCGCCAGGATAAATGCTGACTTTCTCGATCATCGTCCAGGAGTGCCCCCATGATTGTTTCAGACGCTCGCTTCACAGCTTGGAGGCATTGATTTTAGATTTCCCCGGAATTCAACACGGAAACCCGGCCCTGAACTCTCGACAGGGAGCGTCTGCAGCTCGCCACGGATCCCCAGCTTATCTTTCCCGTTATTCGGAACCCCTATAGACTGCTGTGGGAGAAAACAAACGGTAATGCTACGCCTTCGAAGCACCGATATGCCTGCGTCGATTCACTTGCATCGAGCGGGACGATCGATGCAGCAGCGACTTGAGATGGGCATTATCTTTTTGGCATCCTGTGATCTGTCTAGCAAAGAGCCAGATTGACGGCATGAATCATACAACCCTGTAAAGCTAGGAGGATGATCATCACCGTCAGAGAAAATTTGCGGAAATCTGATAATCAGGGGTTGATGACAACCGATATCAGATAGAGCAGTTTCTGGAATCACACAATAGCAAACTGTGGCCACACGAGAAATGATTAATTGTGACCAGCCCGCTAAAGCTGGACTACTGGAGCATCAGAGTGTTTATAGCGCCTTTGATGCTTGCGGAATGCCAGTTGTTCAATGTTCCAACCCTCAGGGTATTTTACATTTTGATACTCAGCCCGGTGAGCTCCTTGCTTCGCTCACCCAAGCGGATGGGTCCAAGATCGAACCAGGTTAATTTCCAAGTAGCAAACAGGGGGAGTTGGTTCTAGATAGCTGAGTTGAAGAACAAAAGGGATCGTTTCATGTTGCTGAAGCGAAGTGCATTATTGATAATGCCCAAAGGAATCGATGTATGCGGCATGAAAGTACAGATGGGGGTATGTGCTGCTCAAAGGAAGAACAAGCCGCGCATTACTCGACTGACTGCAGGACACGCGTCTTGAAAACCTGCGTGATATCAGCATACGACTTAAAGCTCAGTGGCGTCGCAGTTGACCGTACAAATTGGCAATGGGACCAACCACAGATGCGTCGAAGTCACCGCTTGATGATGAGAACTCGACAGGGAAAGAATCTTTTGTTAAGTTGCTCAGATCGAAGTGCGGGCGCATGACCTTAACCAACACTATCAGTTAACAGATTTGAATCACGGATTGATGGACAGAATTGCCAGGTAGGCACATTTGTGCCTTGTCGGGTCGACTTTCCCGTTTCTCATTGTCCTGTGGTTAACGTCAATGGAGTGGTATTCGCTTATGGGAACACTTTGTTGCATGGATGGCCCCTGGTAGTTATCCTTCTGGCGTTTGGTTTTCTTCAACGCAACATCCAAACAGTCTCCGTGATTCTTCTCGTCCATTCATATGGTAGCGCAGAGTGCACGGGGGTAAATGTGCCAATACAATATCCCAGACGAAGAGGCTCATTGGTAGAATAAAAAACGAGAGTAGAAGATACTCTGTATAAGCAAAAAGATATCAGATACTCGCGTCCCCGGGAAGGCTCGAACTTCCAACCTCCTGATTAACAGTCAGACGCGCTAACCAATTGCGCCACGGAGACTTGACTGGGTCTTCGGGCTGGTTATGGATTACAAGAGCGGCTAGGGCGGCTATCTGTTCCGTCACTCATGCCAAGACCGAAGAGTGGAAGGGCCAGAAGGAACAACAACTACGGCACGGAGTACAAAGCGATATTTGGAGGATTGAGGATTCAAGACCCGGGGTATTCCGTACTCGCGCCTCTGCCCATTGATGAACACGAATAACGATGGATATTGTTATTGAGAAAGTCGAACACTTCAGTCCCGTAGAATGAAATTGGCAAACATAGACGCGTTAGCCGATTTGGCTGCAGACGCATGAATGGTTAGCGCTTCCCCAAGACGCAGCAAGGGCTTGGCACGCGATAGTTGAGCCCCGCTAATTTCATAATCCTTCGGGAAGGATTCCCGACGGCGGAAGTGGCTTCCACTCAGATTTCGCCTTAGTCGCCACAATTATCAGTCAAGTCTCCGTGGCGCAATTGGTTAGCGCGTCTGACTGTTAATCAGGAGGTTGGAAGTTCGAGCCTTCCCGGGGACGCGAGTCTTAACTTTTTGCACTTCTGCAATTCTCGAATTTCAATGGGTGTTCAAGCATTTTCTTTGTAGACTACCAGGGGCGTCGAATTTTTCGGACTCTTTTTTTGCTGGTTAGAAGCGAAGGAAATAAATACCATATTACGGCGTGATCCGGAACTACCACGTAGCCACCTCAGCAAACCGGCCGAATTTTCGCATTGCGGTGGTCGTTAGCGAGTTGTGTCCAAGGATGAAATCAACTCAACGGCGGCCCTCATCACCCGAGGTATTTGCCGGCATCGACATCAACAGGAACGTCGATCTTGTGCTGGCCTTTGTCTCTTTCCAGTTCACGGCTCTTCCGAGTACAGTACAGTGCATGGTAGCGGAGAGAATACACGATAATTGGAACTCAGGCGTTCAAACGGCATCAGCCAGTCAAGATTGTGTGTGCTGCATGGTCAAGACGTATCAAGAACCACAAAACTTTTTATATTATACACAGCAAGCTCCATCCATGAGCACAGACAAGAAGAGAAAAAGAAGAGAAACAAAGGAGAAATTAGAAAGAAAGTGGTGCTTTTTCCCACGAACTCGATGTCCAGGGAAAAACAACTGACCCCTGCATCCAACACCGAACAAATGCCCAGCTAACCTTTTTTCCAGTTCCATAAACGCCGTTGCCCCAAGGCCATCGTGAGTGATGGAGGAATGGACTTGTCGTCGATCGTTCGAATCCGTAGGTGTGAGCTACGGTCCATCACATCTGTCGCATGTTTGGTCTTGCCGGGCTATGAACTGCTGGCTCTAGGTTTCGAAACCTCGTAGAGCCATTGGTTCATATGCCGTTTGACGGCAGCGAAGGCCTCGTTTGCCTCTGCCATTTTGGCATCGTAGAGGCCCATCAGCCGCTCATGCTCTCTGTGGTAAACAGTCTCAATCGACTGTTTGATTGCCCACTGCAGGTTCTCTTCCGCAGAACCGCAGCTGCTGACCGCAGAGTCCTCGATGCCGGGGTCGGCGGAGTTGTTGGAACTGTTGGCTGTTCGTCGGAAGTTGACATGGGTTAGTGTCATAACGGAAAGAAGGACTAGTGATTATCAGTTTACATACCCTTTCTTTTAGTTGGTCGAATCGAGGAGGCGTCCTCCGATTCATCCTCCTCTGGGATGGTCTCCTCCACCCTAGCCCGCTTGCGTCGGCGGTCCGTTGCGGCAGCTAGAGCAAAGGCCTGTTAGAATCAATTCTGATACTAATAATTTGATGTTGAATTTTCAAACTTACGGTCGTCGCAGTCGACCACGCGACGGTGCTCGCACCTCTTCCGCTTCTGGCGACACGAGTCGCAGACCCGTGTCAGCTTCTTGCCCAGCTGAAGAGGTGTTGGCGGGTGGAACCGCCCCTGACACTGTTAGCTTTCATGGCTTGAAATTTTCTGATACCCTCAACTGCAAGCTTTTGGCATACCTTTGTCCCACGGGACCCTTCCTATAGTAAAGCATTAGCTTTTACTCATCACTATTGACACAATTAATTTAAGTGATGTTGTCACTTACCTTCATCTCCTTGGCCACCTTGAAGCACTCGTCACAGGTGGGAGAGTTGTAGAGAACTCTCGTCGGTGGCTTCTGCCAGCATCGGGCGCAGGTATTCGCACCTGCAGACTCTTCTGAAGCACCAGACCCTTGCGGGTTGGGCTCAGCCACCTCCTCCTGGCCCTTTGCCTTGGAGGCCGCCGATTCTCCACCGTCAGAGTGGCTGTCGACCTCCACCTCGTCATCCCCCTCTTTCTGGCTCTCACCCGCTGGCTCTGACCCAGCAGGGTGGAGTTTCTCTTTGCACGGGAAGCAAAGGCCGGTGCCTTCATGGAGGCGAGAACGAGAGCAGAACTTGCCGCAGTATGAGCAGCGGCAGGCCATTGCGTCGGCCTCGGAGTCACTATAATCGCACATTGTTTGGCTTTTGTTCTTCCTCGTTGTGGTTGCTGAAGGGAAAGGGGCTATAGAGGAAGAGGAAAGGAGACTACCTTCTAGCCTAAGGAAAAAGGCTTGCTTTTCTTGATATCGCAATTCCGCGAGAAGATGCGAAGAGGCCGGTAAAATTTAGGTACAAAAGTACCAAAGGACCTCGTCAACGGTGAAGTGACGGGTGAAGAAAGAAGCCCTGTTGTCTCAGTTGAAGGTCAGACGTTGTCAAAGAATGGCCTTATGAAAATTGAATGGAAGAATTACCTTCACGGAAGTGAAGAATGCAAGGATCCAACGTCGAGCAAGCAGTGTGCTTGAAACAAAGCACAAGGGCTTTGTCAAAGAAGCCCCTCGAGGAGGAAGAAAGATAAAGGAGGAGGATGGCAGGAGGTAGCAATGCAAATTGCTATGAAGATGTTGTTATGTTGAAAAGGTTCTTATATTGAGAATGATTGAAGCTCAAACAAGTGATGGTTCTCAGAAACTGATGAACTGGAAAGAAAAGAGACGGATGGGGAAGAGAGAAGAAGAGTGAAAGAAAGAGAGAGGTTTTTATAGGAGCCCCTCAAGTGTTCTTACTGCAGTTCGTGGACGCGGCGGGTTGATTTGCACGCGTGAACGACGCGTTAGGAAGCTCCAGTGAATGCAATGGACACCGGGATTTCCCAGCTCTTGGTTGCTGTCGCCTGTCTGAGACGACTTCACTTAGGACGACTTCACTTGGACGAATGCAAGAGACTTATTCACTTAGGACGACTTCACTTGGACGAATGCAAGAGACTTATTCACTTAGGACGACTTCAGTGAGAGTCCAGTGAGAAATTAGTGAGACGAATCCCTTAGGACGACTTCACTTGGACGAATGCATGAGACGAGTCCACTTAGGACGACTTCAGTGAGAGTTCAGTGAGAGTCCAGTGAGAATTCGGTGAGACGATTTCACTGAAGACGGCTTCACTTGGACGACTTCACTTAGGACGAATTCACAGGGAATTCACTTGGACGACTGCACTGAGACGAATTCTCTGAGACATTCTCACTTGGACGAGCTCACTTGGGACGAGCACAGTCAGACGAATTCACTTACGACAAGCTCACTCGGACGACTTCACTGGGATATACTCACCTGAACCTGATCACTTTGAAAGCATGACTTGGACGGCACGGCGTCACAAACGGCGGGAATCCTCCAACGGGCGAACCGGCCCCTATCTTCCGCCGCGCCCCTGAATCTATGTAAAGTCCGTAATATCGCAGGACATGCTGTGTCTGGGCTGTTCGGTCTTTTGATACCCGAGATACCCGAGATTTAGATGTCATTGTCAATTTGATTATCCCCTTGCTATTGAATGGTCTATATAATTACTATACGTATGTGGTTTTGCTTCACGGCCACAGACTCTCTTGTCGCCAGTCCATCCCTTGGTCTTCAGACCTTTCCAACAGTGACCACTTCACCCTCGTTGCAGCTTCTGGTCTTGTTAAATCAACGGCTTCAGCCTCCTCCGGACGGATGACCACGACACGGAAGTGTCTTCTTGCCGTTGCATCATAGAGATCGGATACTTTCTGGCCGAGATAAAGAGCCGGATCGGCCGGTAAGACGGATTTGGGAGAACCCGGTTGTGGATTTTTGAAAGAACCTTTTGTTTACCAGTGTCAATAGAGCTCCTATACACACCGTTGGGCTGTTCTAGGGACATCCGTGCTAAACACTATACGTGGAGTTTGATGGTGATAGCCCAGCCGTCGTATAATGCAAAGAATCGTGAGGTACGAATATGTGCAGAACAATGGGAAAGGTGAGACAGAGGGGAATATAAAGGGCGAAGAAAGGGAGCAATGATGTAGAGACAAGGAGTATTGTGCAAACGGATGACCACCTACCTCTCATTAAAGGATTCAGATTTGCAAACTGAGCCGTAATCTCTTTTTCCCAGTTCCAGTCCTGTACGGCCTTTTTGGAAGCACCATCACACTGCCGCATGCTCTTCCCTATCTCTTGCCGGCCCTTTTTCTCTACCTCATCCTCCGGACCACCGCCAACGATGAACGCTTTACCTTTAATCCTCCACTGTGTCGAAACAGCTTGAACCCAGAACAGGGCCTCGACGTCCGCACCAGGGTTGCCATTTTGGTCCATGAGATCCTCAACTTTAGCCATTCTCACATCAGTGGTGAATGTCAACAAGTCACTGGTAAAAGCTCTTTCGTTGGACGCTTTGTCCGGATCTCCTCCATGGGAACTCGTGTCAGCATTGTCATCATGCTCTTCGGGAGAATGATGGCTAGGTTGAGCGGCAGTTTTGAATGTAGATTCTGGGTGTTTGGTGGACTGCATCACTTGTTTAGCAGACGGATGCATGTCCATTTCCGCCCAGAAATTTCGAAAGATGCATGTCCGCACACGTGGAACAACTTTGCCGGTAGTAGCGTCGTGGTGCGCAGTGGCAAAAGAGAAGTGTGCTGGGGATAGTTTGGATATATGTTCCTCGAACAGTTGACGCCAGGGAGCCGGACGGGGCAGGGTGTGCTGCTTGTTTGTTGAGGTCATCGTGGCAATTGAGCGTAGGAGAAAGTGTCTATTTGCACAGATACGGACAGAAAACATGAATGGCTTGAGGGACACGTTGCGTAGGAGGCCAGGTTGATTGATATATTTGAAGCTCTTCTGATCTCTAGCAACACTGACTTTACGATTGACGTTGTTCTGACTATCTGATTGCTGTGGAAGAACGAAAAAGCATAACCGATCAGCCTTAGCCGTCAGTCTATCATCTACGTAGTAGGCATCCTCCTTACACAGTATCCCGGCTACCAAAAACAAGATACCTGCTATGATGTTGGTAGAATTTTAATTGAATTTCCGATTTTAGATGATAAAACGCAGGGCTACCAAATCTACGCAGGGCCACGTTTTTACGGCCATCGGTGAAGCCCTTAACCTGAGCAAAGGGTAGACAGCGTCTTTGTTATGCTGCAACATCTGCTGTCGACAAACGCGTGCTTGTAGTCCTCTATACGACTCATAGCCATCCGGATCTGGTTTGTATACGGCCAGGGGCTCTATCGCAAGCTGTAGGCGTAGGCGAAGATGCGTCGATAATGTGCCAACGTATTCAAGCAAATCAATTGTCGAGCCTCATAAGGGATGCGCCGAAACAATTTACTCTTTGCTGTGCTGAATCTGAGTCTGAAGCGGAATCAAGTGTTGCGGTAGAACGGAGCGGTGGACATTGGGAACTTTGGCAAGCTCGACACCGATTCGCGTTATTTCTGCGTTGTCATTGACCAGAGCAGCACAGTTGTTGCTGGCCAAATGAGGACTGATGGCGCACAATCGCAGAAACACTCGACGTGAAGAACAGTCGTGAGTTGACGTTGACGTTGAGGTCCGGATAAGGTTTAGCTAGGGCAGGGACGCTGTCGGAATAATAATTCCCCCCCACGCCACCAATCCATTCTATCGATGTCCGCAGTATCAGCCCTTGGAAGAGAGGCACGGTCATAATCGATTCAGCCGGTTTGATATCTCTTGGGTCAGGCCTTCAGCTAGTATAGGCATATAATAAGCAGGAAAAATAATCATCTCTTCGATCTTGTATTCTTTTGATACCAATCTAGCTC
This sequence comes from Aphanoascus verrucosus, assembly GCA_014839905.1. Lineage (NCBI taxonomy): Eukaryota > Fungi > Ascomycota > Eurotiomycetes > Onygenales > Onygenaceae > Aphanoascus > Aphanoascus verrucosus. Next base: position 253,269 of record JACRYM010000031.1, on the reverse strand, counting down.
GCACGAAAACCAGTCACGTGAGCGCCTTGCAGCTCGCCCGCAGGAAGCTCGAGGTTGCCGTCATAATCGATCACGACCAGAACAATCCCCATATGTCTCTTCGCCCTTACAACCTCTAGGCTCTTTCGTTAAAGCAATTTGTACCGCGTATTAGAGTCAGAATGCGTCTCACAGCGGAGTTGATACAGAACTCCCTTTCCTACCTCAATCCTTTGAAAGAGCGCGAGCTCGACCTCCGAGGTGCGTATGGCAAAACAATCTGAAAAGAGCAGATACTACACTTTGAGAAAATGAGCACCGTTGATACCATGGCCTTTCTTGGGATTAAATTATAGGACATAAAATTCCTGTCATTGAAAATCTGGGTGTTGCGCGGGTGAGTCGTCTTTCTTTCCGCACATTGAGCAACGGCCTTTTTTCTTGCCAGGCTCTTTTTGATACGCCGAGGGCTAATTATTTATGATTTTTGATGATTAGGATCAAGATGCGATCGACTTTACCGACAATGACATTTCTTCAATTTCAAACTTCCCATTTTCACCACGTTTACGGACATTACTGTTAGCACGAAATCGGGTCTCACATATTCAGTCGTCAATTGCGCAATCCATTCCGAACCTCACGACGCTCGTCCTGACTTCGAACAATGTCGCAGAACTAGCAGACCTTGAACCCTTAAGAAATCTACCAAAATTGACCCTTTTGAGTCTGTTGGAAAACCCGGTGACTAGAAAAGAGGTGGGCTCTCCCCATTCGCGTTTATGCGAAAACCGTGTTTTGCCCTTCCCTAGTCCCCTTTGAAACAGGAAACAATATTCTAACATAGCAAATAATTACAGCACTACCGTTACTGGGTTATCTGGCTCCTCCCCTCCGTCCGCTTCCTCGACTACCAAAAAGTCAAAGACGCAGAACGCGCCAAAGCCGCAGAACTCTTTGGCTCTCTCGACCAGCCTTCCGCTCTCGCCTCCAAGATTATGGGCATCAAATCGCGCACGTTTGATCTTTCTTCCACAACGACGACAACAGGTGGAGCACGAGGTTACTCGCCGTCGCAAGCAGGTGGTGATAAACCTGTACGCGTGAAATTAACGGACAAGGAACGCAAGAGGGTGGAGAAGATGATTCGTGAAGCGAAGAGCTTGCAGGAGATTGCGAGATTGGAGAGGGAACTGAATGAGGGACGGATACCCAAGGGAGCGATGGACGACGAAGATGTTGATATGAAGATGTAAAAAAACATATAATACGTTTTCACCCCAGTTTCTTTGAGTCGCGTCTTCTAGGCGGAGTTTTGGCTCGTGTCTTTATCGCCTTGGTCTGATTTCGCAGCGTGCTTAGATTGCTGTGAAGGCAACGCCCCGTTCTAAGTTGTTGGAAAGTCCGGGGAGAATTTGATGGCTTGCGTTCATATTTCCAAGAGAGACTGGTCGAGTTTACCAGGATTCTTTTTCTATGGTTTTGCATTGCATAGCAAATCTTTTAAAATTAGAGTAAGCGTACCACAGACGCAGGAACGCATGAATTATATCTACAGTGGAATGAATAATTGATGGACACCTATTCCCAGAGTTGGATGAGAAAAGTGCCAAAGAAGCAGAATCGAACGCCGGCCATCACGGAAAACCTCATGCAAAATAGTTCATGAAGATGACGATGATGATGCCTACCTTTTTTGTCCCCTCATTCCGTAACCCAAAACATGATATGCGAGCCCAATCCCACAACCAAAAAAGCACCGGCGCCATAGCGTGAGCAAACACGCTGAATGCGTGAAGGATTCCCAGCAGCACCAACCCTCAAAGTGTCTAATCAGCCCGAACGGCGCGCTTCGTCAAAGGGAAAAGAAGTACGGAGTAAAACGAATGAATCAAATGTTCAAATACGGACTTTTATGTCTCACAGGACTCGACGTTCTCGACTTTCGACCCGTCAGCGTCGGACCAAGGGAAAGAGGTGTTAACCGATCTCGACTCTCAGTTCGAACCACAAGCCCCGTCCGATCGACGTGGTTCTTGATATTTCCCATCTCCACCGCAGACCCGATGCTGTGAGACGAGGAGTTATCGAACGCATATTTCGGTGTCGAATGATGATGACCTCCCCAATTCGACGCAGATTTCGATGGCCGCAGAGAGCCAGGGGGTGAATGACTGGAATCATCCGAATCCATACCGCCCAGTTCAAACTCACGCGCACCTTCTTCAAGGACTCGCTCGTATCCTAGAGTGCCAGTGGTGCGTCGAGCGAACGGAAACTTGCCCCAGAAACCAGGTCTTCGTTTGTGCGGGCCTCCGCGACCCCTGAAGATACCCAGTTTACGATATACACGTGATCTGCGATCGCGGCCGCAGAGGAAGAAAAGGGCAATGAAAATAATCAGGATAAACAAGAAAACGCCTGGAATTCGGCGTGGCGAGTCACCAGCGAAAAGAGAATCGTGCCAATGCTCGCTGGTAGTGTTCGCGTGAGGCCCCTGAGGGTCCTGTGGAAGTAGCACAGGGACGTGGGTCGAGGAAGGGTACTCAAAATCATCAGGGATCCCAGGCACATTGCTGCCAAAACCGACGGGCAGGGTATCTCCGGCTGGCGGTATTTGCGATGATGCAAAGAGGACCGCCTTTCCAAGGGCCCAACTGAGCTCCGTGGCGTCAATCTTGTTGATTGCCTGGAATGGGTCCAAGTATCCTTTCTCCTTGCCGTGTTTCAACACCTCCTTGGTTCCGTTCGTCGCAGAACTTTGGGTATTTTCGATGCCCACTCGTGGGATTCCAATACCATCATGGAGAATGTTTATGATCCACGCGGCCTTGAAACATGTCTGATGCGCCGTTTGCTCGTCAACCTTTTTACCCCATTTGTTTTTCTTAGCCCCTTTTTTGATGGCATTCCAGTCCATACTGCAAAATTCCTTCACACGCGTTTGATAAGTATTGAAGTCGTAAGCTTTATCCTTGTGGGCCATTTCGAATATTTCATGCGTTGTGTGCCAATATTCACTGATCCCGACAAAGTGGTTAACGTCAAAATCGATGGCGGGAACATGGACACCGTCAAGCAAACACGGATCATCATCGCAAGGAACATCTTTGGCGAGCAATGGCATGGTTTTGCGCAGACATTCATCAAACTTTCCGGTCCCGACGAGGTAGGGGTCCTTTCCTGGGACAGAGGACTTGGAGGACACAACGGTTCCATCGATGGTCATAGTCAGTTTCTCGGGGAGGCAGGGGTCAGGACGTTGACGTCCACCCTTAGAGGCCGTATCTTTGAGCAGTACTTTCACGTAACGGTTTCGCGCTTCTCGCACACCGAATCCAAGCCAGGAGGTAACGAAAACCTTATATTCTCTGGGCTGCCCAGACACATTCCGTAGACGCAGTAATGTCAAATCATTGGCATGTTTCCGCGCCTCTGTAGCATTTGGCGCAAACGCAAGTTGTGCAGATGCACCGCCCATGTCCAGAAAACCGTATGTGTGATGATTCTTCCCGTGATTGTGATTTCCCGGGTCATCAAACCCCCCCAGCAAGTAATTCGTCGCAATCCAGCCATATAGACCCTCTGTCTTTCCGTCGATAACTTTGACGTGGGCACTACAGTCCGGTAGTGAGAGACTGGTGTTCTCGCGTATGTAGGAACATATGTTCGTAAGAATATGCCTTTGTTCCTGTTTCGACAATAATCGCATACCAGCCGTCGCAAGGAGGAATACCGGCGTGTCTTTCACTGCTTCGGACGGGATAACACTAAGAGCATGATCGAGGAGCGGTTTCAAGTGATCCGGGCCCAGTCGATCCGGATTCTTAGCAAAGGACGACACGCCTGCGCTAATCAGTATACTCCGAAGTATCGATGACGGAGCGCCGTCTGCATCCTAGTACATACCAGGCCTGCTCTTTTTCGTCCATTCATTGCTGGTGGTGATCTGGGGCAACTTTTCGATGTCTTTGAACTTTGCGCTTGGCCGCGTCACGGCAGAATCGGGCCAACGATACACGTGTGCGCGAGTCCCCTATCAAGAGAATGGGTCAGTCCTCCACCCATATACACTTTTTGGGTCATCCGCTTGAATCGAGGGGTCAAACGTACAGACGATCCAGCGTCCAAGACCACGGCGTATCTCCCTGTTCACAAAGCAAAATTAATTAGTTTAACGCACGATTTGAATTTGCGGAGTTTGCGGAGCGTACATTTCCCCATGGATACTTTAACGACCCCCTAAATGCATGACAGACCCCGCCCGCTATGAGGAGATAGCAGCACTGGAGACAGCGGATTGCGGGAGCACAGCCTTGCGTGGCCTTTTGCCTCGTGCGGTACAGAAAAGTGAGATGGGTCGAACAACGCCTGGTGCTAAACGAGTGGCAGCAGTGAGAGAAGCTGAAGAAGAGGATAATCACTGAAGGTAAAAGCAGACAAAGAATTATAAAATCGTACGTGGTAGAATACAAACTGTAGAAGAAGACGACGACCACGGACGACAGCCAGCGTTATCTTTTCGAGCGTCGCGAAGCATCTCAGCATCATACCGTTACATAACTTACCATCCTTGTACTAGATTACGCGTCTGGCGGCATTCACTCGAGCTTGGCGGAGGTTTTAACCGATAAAATTGCTTAAAGATAAACCCGTGCTGACGCTAGAACAATCTGTTACCAGGGGAATGGGTTGAGTGACGTGATGTGGTATCAATACCGTATATAGAACCACGCTAGTAATGAGACACCGCTGAGTCAGCGTCATAGTACAGTACCTCGCATTCACTGCGGTTCACTCGCTGAACGCTTTCAAGTGAATATCGGAGCTCGCTTAGCAGGCCGCCACCTGCCTCTGCACATAAATAGGGCCTCAAGGTAAGCTCTCTCTCCTACATCTTTGGGCCTTCACACATCATCTTATTCAGAGCTTTGCTTGAGGCAACCCGCCTTCATAAGTCATGCTGCAGGGCGTCCAGTGCTGTGCGCCTCGGAAGAGATACAGTGCCTTTTGCAACATCAACATAATGACGACCTTTCGTTACTATTAAAACCATGATATAAGGCATCACCGGCAATGTCCTCCATAATGTTCACGGGTGAGAATGATTTGATGCTTGGGGTTACGTCAGTCGAAACAACTGAACACGTTAAGTTCAGTTCACGTTAAATTCAGTTTCGCCCATCCCCCCGTTCAGGTATGTATTACATAGTGGAAGGAGATCAACAAAAGTGAGGAAGTACAAGAGATATCAAATCATGCCAGTCCTCCATTCCCAAGGTCGAATACACCCTCTATGGCGACGCTTCGAAGCGCACCCTGCGAGCTTGAGTGAAATGCCTGTCTATGCGTCAACTGCTGTTCAACCTGGAGATATCGGCATACTCACTTTAAATCGGTTAGGTCCTTCTTATCGAGAAATCTCCCATAACTGCCGATGACCGAAGCCGGGAAATCTCGCCATGCGTACAATGACTTCTACCCCATTGTAAATATGGGCGATTGGCGGTTCTAGCAATATGAATTCGGCATCTGCTCTAAAGGCGCCAGGATTTCCGGGGCTACACCTTAAGGCCTCTTGAGGACTGAAGCAAGTTCTATATTCGTGTTCTGTCGTGAGTTTCATCTGCAAGGCGCTTGGGAGGGCAACGACAGGATTCGCTCTCGGCTCAGTGATGGTGAAAGATGGCGATTCGCATTCGTGGAGGTTAAGTATTTGGCCCTCTGAGACGTCCACAAGCCTGAACTTCAGTTTATACCGCCCGGGAACCCTCACTGCGAGATTCGAAAAGATGAAATAGTGACCGCGTTGGTTGTCTAGGCCGATAAGCGATTGGGGAGAGATGACTGTTGTGCCGTCGATAATATCTTTAAGTGGTTCTGTATCTCTGGTATTGTGAAGAGTGCATTGCATGAAGAGGTGTCGGGATTCCGGGTGTCTGAATGGTCCACCGAAATAAGTAAGTCGGATTATTGGATATGGTTGGAGGATTGCGGCTTTTTCGCCGGTCTCGCCCATCACTGCAGTGATCGGGGCTGCGTGAATGCTCAAGGCATATGCTCGAATATCGTCTGGTTCAGTGGCTTGGGGGATTGGAGTGATGCATTCCAACGCGGCTAGAGGGCCGGTGGAGAGTGGGATCTTAGGGATACCCATTGTTATGTGTGGATTTCGGTCTTCGCTTGGAGATTGTGTGGCTAAGGGGTTAAAAGGAGGCTTTCTTGACGCGCGGATAAGATCGAATGATTGAAGAGGCAGGGGCTGGTCAAGGACGAGCACAAAGAATGAAGCTCAAGGCTAAGCAAGGGAGAAAGAGTGGCAGGAGCGAAAGGCAGAGAAACAGCTGAGATGAAGGTTGTGGACGAGGAGGAAAGAAAGAAAGAGAGGAGGAAATAATTTCGAGCAATTTATATCGGCCATTGTGTGCTTCCCTTCTCGGCGGGCGACGACTAATCGATGAGAACGACTAAGCGCAGAAGATTCCGGTTATAGGATTATCGTGAAGCATGCCTTAGGCTTGTTTTCACAGTCAGAAGGATAGCTGCTGGAATGAACGTTTTGATGCAGAGTTTAGCTGTGCTAAGGCCGCTGTGTGGAGGGCTGTAAGAGGGAAGGGAAGGTCAGCACACAAGGGAACATAGGGGCGGCTCTCCAGCAATTCCTAGCAGGAGACGTATGAGGAATATAAAGGCAGATAATGCGCAAATAAGAACTTCGAATTATGGATAATGTGGCTCAAATCGATATACATACTAATATATTACAAATGCCACTTCCGTGGAATTTCAGATTTCAAGGGGGGTATATATGGGAAAGATTATAGAATCCTATCACAATTTCGATGGCGTCTCGATTGCCTTGCGCCTCATTGTAATTGTTGACAGTTTCAATTCTTCCGCTGGAGTCTCTTGACTTGAAGACAGGGCGCTCTGAAAGAGTTTTCGGCCAACTGCATCGGTCATGGATAGGACCCGGGAGGAAACCGTTGCTCCGTCTCGACGGTTCTTGCTACAAAAGGTTCGTCAGTGAGATACGATGTACAGGTAGTCAGTTTTCCTTAAGCTCAGCTTACCCTTCGCGCCGGGACTGGGCTATCAAGTCCATGAAATCCCATAATCTTCCACGAGGCAGCAGTTTGCCGGTTTCGGCATCACGCTCGGGCATCCAACCCGGAGCGATGCGCATAGTGGGTGCAGCTTTAGACTCTTTGCTCCTGGCGACTATTATCATACCCTCTTCTTCAAATCGCTGGTACGCATTCTTTAGGGTCTCTTTGTTCACTGCTTCGAAGTATGACAGGTCTCCTTGATGATAAAGTGTTTTGCCAAGCTAACCTCACGGTCAGGAACTATGCCTGCATCTTGTCTGACAGAAAGGGGTTACTTACCACCTGAGCGCTATCCTGTGCTTTTTTCATGTCGATCCAAACAGTCTGAGGGCTAGAAAGTGGTGGCGTAAGTCCCATGAGAGAGACTGCACCTAGCCAGCAAGCTTCAATGAATGGCCATATAAGGAAACAGTAGAAGTCGTAGTTCTCTCGTCCACATTGCCTTTCTTGATCGCTCAGCTCAATGGTCGTGAGCACGTTGGCTGAGTTTTTGGTGACCTTGATCACATTGTCCCGTTCTAGGCCTTGGAGCGTCTTCTCAAGATTTACTGTCAACCCTTCTGGGGGAAATATGAACTCGCCACGAAAGATCTAGGGAATCGGTTAATACGAGTAGTGGTAAACGTGCCAATTTAAATAGCCATACCTGGGACAGGAACGAAACCTGGGATAACAATTCATCATAGGATATCCTTTGGTTCTCTGGGCCACCACCTTGCTTCACTCGCGTGTACATTGCAGCGGAAACCAATGCCTCGGTAATAAAAAGATGTATAGTCATATTGCGGTAGAACGAGAGTTGGAACCGGTCTACTGCATAGTAAGTGCGTTCCGCGAGGCCGCTTACTTCACCAACCAGTTTCGGCCCCAAATCCTCGAGTGCACGATCGACCACATGCTCTGTTGGAGCTCGATAAAAGTGCGCAACTCGTCCTCCTTTGGCTCTAACACGTTCACATAGCCAGTCAACCCGGCGAACCAGCTCTGCTTTTCCGACTCCGCGTCCTCGAAGTGTTAGAAGGACTGTGCCGACCAAGGCTGTAGGCATTACGACTGAGACGTCGTTGATCTGAGAAAGAGCTCGATAACCAAGGGTTCTGAGAATACGTCCTCTTTCGGTAGGGTCAATGGTCTCGGGAAGGCCATTGCCACTAGGGTTTTTTTGGACCCTAGTCAGTTGTTCCGTAATGAACTGTCTAAGGCTCCAAGGTTCGTGGAAGCGGACGTCAACACGCCCAAGCTTCAGAGACAAGACAGAAGATGAGGAGAGGAAATCTCTCAAGTTTTCCTTTTGTTTCGGTTGTCCCAGAAGTTCACTAATATAAGACCTAGCCATGCTATTAGTAAATTGTATCCGAGACATGCTGTATGAGGGAGCTCACTCTGTTTCTATAACCTTGTCGTATTGAGTGCTGACCGGACATATTATGGCATCCTCAACTCGACCAGAAGCAACGCTGTCTAGCAAAAAGCTAAGGATACCATATTTCGGCGGCAAAAGCTTTCCTGTCCTTGATCGGCCACCCTCGACAAAACATTCGAAATTATATCCATTGCTGAGAATAGTGTCGACGTATGCCTGAACAAGAGTGTTGTATAAAGGATCATTTCCAAAGCTGCGGCGAATCCACATTGCCCCTAGAGCCGTCAGTATCCAGCCCACTCCGATGGGGATGTATCACGTCTTTCTTCGACATACCGGCATGCTGTAAAAATGGCCCCAGAAGGGGAATATTTAGGTTATCGCCTGCGACAACCACCGGAAGAGCAATTCCCAAGCGATAGCATATGACCTGAAGTGAAACATAGTCGACATGAGATTTGTGACATGGTAAGAAAATAATGGACTGCTTTTTCTTTGCTGCCTCGCTGGCAACAGCCCTTAGACGGAGGACTTCTTCGCTGGAAACATGGATCCCTACACGCCTAACGCTCAGCATCAAATTCCTGTATTTAAATGCGACCCTTGATAAAATGGCTTACCTTGGTGGTAGGCTCTCGTAAGTAGCTGGGTGCATAGATAATATGCGCCCCTGATGAAGGTCTTGCTCTCCATTTTGCAGATCATATTGTCAATCATCGTATCGACGACCTCACGCAGATTCGCCATGATCTCGTTCTTCCGGCGCATGGATTTTTCGCCATTTTTATTTGAGGGCCCATTGAGCAATCCTTCCTTCTCTTCAACCTTTACTCTTAATTCCGCCAATTCGGCAATCTTCCCCTGAAGCAACGAATGGTTCAGAACTTCAGATTTCACCTTCTCGGTGAAGCCGGAATAGAAGATCGGTTGGCCAACGAAATCGTCGTATGCACGCCATCCTGTTCCCGACACAAACAAGCTGATCTCTCGCAGGAAGTCGAACGGGTTCTGCCGGAAGCGGCCCATTTGCTGGACCAATCTTCGCTCCGTGATTCCGTCATCTTCAACCTCCTTGCCGGCAGTGAAACCGACAGGCTGAATCCGCACTTCATTTCCCACAATCTCAAGGTCCGGCGCAAAACTGGCGGGATTTTCGGCGGTCTTGGTGGAAGGCATCGTGAGGTAGGGAGACGGGTGTTATGCTATGACTATCCTCCGTCGGCGAAGCTGGAGTATGCAAGTTGCAGTCATTGACGAAGCGGGAACTCAGTTTTCGCTATCCGATCCATCATCCAGCTACCAATCTCAACTCAAGCGGACTCACCACTGCTAACTCGATTCCCCGCGTAGCCTCGACGGGATCTCCAAAGGTCGTCGTCCGTCTCTTGTTCGCCCGTCGGCGTTTCGTCCCAACAAGCGCGGGGAATAAGATCCTCCAGCTCCGATGGGGTGTGGACCTCGGCAACGGCTCCGGCCCCTCCGCTAGGCTCAATGCGGCAAAGCGTCAAGTGCGCCCACCTGCGGCATCTCCAGTTGCGGGAGAATGCTCACAGCAACGCAGCAGACATTATCACAATCTCGAGATGTTTTCGCCTATTTAAAGCCACCATTGACTCATAGAGATGGGTGGGAATTTTTTGATTCTCTATTCTGTTTAATGTATTCTCTCACGAACACCCATCCGCGTCGCTTTTCATGATTTGGAATGTTTGAGAAGACCTGAGCTTGCGTCTGTTCCCTGAACATAGCTAGAAGTAATGTCTCGTTGGGTGAGGAGTTTCTCATGTAAGACTCTAGTCATGTTGCGCTACATATTGATGCTAAGTTGCTTCGCAAAGCCTCCGCGTATAGGTTTTCCAATGCGACCAGCTCCGTCCACAATGCCGGCTCTTCAGTCTTTCAAGTTTTTCGAGACGTCCCTCCTCTCCGAGAATACCGGAGAAAGCTCCTCTTCTCCAAAAGGACAGTTGGACTAGTCCCAACAATGGGCGCGCTGCACGAAGGACATATATCGCTTATTCGACAAGCTGCTAGAGAGAACACAGATGTCTTCATCAGCATATACGTGAACCCCACGCAGTTTGGAATGAATGAGGATTTTGGGAGCTACCCACGAACCTGGGAACAAGATATGCAAAAGCTACAAGAATTGGACCATGAACTTGAGGCAGCTGGCGAAGATAATGGCTCAGCCGCTCCAGGGCGCATCAGCGCCATCTTTGCGCCGACAACCAAAGTCATGTATCCCACGCTCCCACCGACCTCCGAGGTAGACGGAAAGGGCTCTTTTGTCACTATCACGCCCCTTGCGAATATTCTTGAAGGCCAGTCTCGTCCAGTGTTTTTCCGTGGTGTCGCAACGGTTTGCATGAAGCTCTTCAACATCGTCACTCCGGAGAGGGTGTATTTCGGCCAAAAGGACATTCAACAAACAGTGGTTATCAAACGCATGGTCAAAGATCTGTATGTGGGCACAGATGTGATAATCGGGCCTACCGTTCGCGACCCAGATGGACTTGCAATGAGCTCCCGCAACGTGTATCTGGGTCGCCGTCGGCGCAAGACTGCCCTTGTCCTGCCGTCCGCCCTCAAGGAGGCCGAGAAAGCTTATATATCTGGCGCGCGTGCACGAGGGGAGATATATCGTGCTGCGCGCGATCTCATAGATGCGATGTCTAAGACACAGGATGTCCTGAAGCCTTCTGAACGGGCGCGATTTGAACTTGATTATATTTCTATCGCGGATCCCGACACTCTCGAAGAGGTGCGTGAGATTGATGGAACCAAAGGGGCGGTGTTGAGCGGTGCTATAAAGATGTTACCGCTTGAAGAACGACCGCCTGGAGAGGAATACGGATTGGGCGGTGACACTGCCCCAGTCAGGTTAATTGACAATATAATTCTTCCGCCGACTGAAAAAAGAAGTTAGCGTGATATTACGGAGTACTCTAGATTTCGATGCAAATCCTGCGGGTTACATTTTGGTTTTAGAAAGGCTTTGCATGATACCCTCGCGAAATTGAGTCCTTTACATCAGTTTCTCAGATAAATTTGTACATACCGCACTGTACTGTACAATATACGGTATGCCCTTGAGCTATGAGAAGAGATAATCCCGCACAGCATGCCGTATGCGTCGTTGTTATCGGCACTGTGGTACTCCGTACGTACCACAGTGTGAATCGACAACTAATTAGCCAATAGATAACGAGTTAAGATAAGCTTAAATGAATATCTACTAATGACAATTGGATTGCTCTGGCCAATCAAAGGATGAGCTGTGAATTATTCCCTCCATCACCAATTTTCTCCGTCTAAAGAGTTGATTGCTCAACCACGGACGATAGTATCAAAGCCACAGTTGCAGCCATGGCCGAAGATGGCATGCTTCTTAATTTTAACCTTGATGATGCCGTCCTCAAACCTCAACAACGCTTCAAAGGTGGTACGTGGAAAGATCGCCTAGTCGCGAAAAAAATCGCCGTCAAGCGACAGAATAAGAGCAAACAGGACGGAGACTCCAGAGATGTCAAGGACAATAATAACCGGAACCCGAACAGGATTGACGTCTCTGCGACCCAGAGACCTACGAAGCGACAAAGGGTTGATGGAGGAGACTTCAAGTCCACGACAAAATCAATTTCTGGCGACGGCGGAGCGGGGAATAATGAGGGACGACAGAATGATCGCAAGGCACACGGGGACAGACAGGTTATATCCTCACTGTTTTCCTACAACCCCGCTGCGAAGACGGCTGCTACGGACGGGATGACTCAAGAGGCAGATAACGCGGAGCCGGCGAAACCTTCGAATGCGCCTCTCGTTGACGGAATTGATACATTTACATCCCTCGGCCTATCTCCTAGTCTAGCGGCGCATCTTCTCACGAAAATGAACCTCAAAACGCCCACTGCGATTCAAAGGAGTGCGATATCTCAATTGTTGACGGAGGAAAGCGACGCTTTCGTCCAAGCCCAGACTGGTTCAGGAAAAACGCTGGCGTACCTTTTACCGCTCGTTGAACGGCTGATGAGGATATCGAATCATAATAATAAGGGACAAAAGGATGCGGAGGGGAATGTGGTTCACAGAGATTCAGGTCTATTCGCCATCGTCCTTGCGCCGACGAGAGAGTTGTGCAAACAGATCTCTGTTGTCCTCGAAGCGCTTCTTCGCTGCGCACATTGGATTGTTGCTGGAACTGTGATCGGAGGAGAGAAGAAGAAATCAGAAAAGGCACGGTTAAGAAAAGGGCTGAATATCCTGGTTGCTACGCCGGGTCGATTGGCAGATCATTTGCAGAACACCAAGGTTTTAAACGTCAGTAACGTACGATGGCTCGTGCTAGACGAAGGTGATAGGCTTATGGACCTGGGATTTGAGGAAGAAATTCAGGGGATAATAAAGAAGCTGGATGAAAGACAGAGACCAACAAAATTGCCGAACTTACCCACGAAGAGGACCACGATCTTGTGTTCAGCAACTCTGAAAATGAATGTGCAGCGACTGGGAGAGCTGAGCTTGAAGGATGCAATACATATTAAGGCGGACCCTGTGGATGAGGATGATGATGCATCTGGGGAAAATGGATCGAAACGGCCTGAATTCTCAGCGCCTGCGCAGCTTAAACAGTCTTATGCTGTTGTGGCGGCGAAGCTTCGACTGGCGACACTCACGGGCCTCTTAAAACGCACATTTGCGCGCAAGGGGTCAGTGATGAAAGCTATTGTTTTTGTCTCTTGTGCGGACTCTGTTGAGTTCCACTTTGAGGTTTTTACTCGACGAGATGCCGACGAACCAATGCCTGATGCGGATGACGAGAAGGAACCTTCGAATTCCAAAGCCACGAATTCTCATGGCACCATCGCGACAGCGACTGCATTCTCTAACCCGTCTAACAGTGTTATAATACATAAGCTTCACGGTTCACTTCCGCAACACGTCCGAACAGCGACCCTGTCCGCCTTTGCTAAGCAAAAGGATGCTTCTGTGATGATCTGTACGGACGTTGCAGCTCGTGGCCTCGACCTGCCTGATGTCGATTTTGTCATCGAGTATGACCCTGCGTTCTGCTCTGACGATCATCTTCATCGCATTGGCCGTACGGCACGATTAGGTCGCGACGGTCGCGCAATGATCTTCCTCTTGCCGGGTAATGAGGAAGGCTACGTCGAAATACTAAAAGGTAGCTACCGTGAAGGAAGCAGCAACTCCGTGACGCGAAACGACGCGAACGAGATTCTTAAGCGAGGTTTTGGGGGGAACAGTGACGTGGCGAGCAAAGGTTGGGAGGATAAAGCCTCCGAGTGGCAGCTCGACATCGAGCGTTGGGCACTTGAAAATCCCACCATACTCGAGATGGCCAGGCGGGCGTATCAATCTCATATCCGTGCCTATGCAACACATGTGGCGGCGGAGCGGCATATATTCAATATCAAGGACTTGCACCTAGGCCATTTAGCGAAAAGCTTTGCGTTACGCGACAGACCAGCGAAAATCAATGTTCCGGGTCTGCGACCAGGTACAGAAGACACTAAAAAGTCATTCAAGGCCGATCGAGAACCTGCGACAGGCGAGAAGAGAAAGGTTAACGCCCGAGATGACATTCCCACGACAGATGCAGCTGAGGCAATGAGAAAGATGCAGAGGAAGATAAAAGAGCATATGGCTGGAGCAAGCGAATTCAATATTGCTTGACTTGATTCCCATACCTGGCTATGCAGAAAAGGCGTTGTTTGTATAAAGGTTCTGTTCAGTAGATATTCCATAATGAGATTTTGCCATCTTTTGAGCCCACAGCAATCCAATGTGCAAGTTGCGCTCTCCGGTCCCGCTGTTGTTTAATAGCCGCCAAAGATCCTGGCTGGTCTCTTAAATTTAAAGTCGTATGATCTGGCTGTTTGGTAATGACATTTGTGATTCGATCTTGATCCGTACGTGTAGCTGTTTGACTTTGGTCGATGCTGGCGAGGGCAATGGCGTAACATCCCTCCTTGTGCCACTTCAACACGGCCAATTCCTTCATCGTCTTGCACGAGTAGACTCGTGCACGGCCATCCCAGCCAGCAGTTACGAACATCTTCTCGTCAGATCGTATTCTTATTCCCTGCTGGCCTGCATGTTTCGTGTTCACAACTTTCAATGGTATGTTGTTGGTCGCAGGAATCGATCCCTTCTCTGAGATAGGCAACGGATGCTTCACAATCATTGCATCAGCTGAAGATGTCAAGAAGTAATTCTCTTCTTCTGGCGAGATATCCAAGGAAAGAACGGGTTGCGAGTGCGCACGGTTCGTATACAGCTTTTCCCAGCTCCATTCCCAAGTTGAAACTGTAGGTTCATCTGTATCTTTATAAAGGATAATAGGCCCACGTTGCAAATGCACCATAACCTGACCGTCTTCGTATCCCGATACAACATACAAATCTCCAGTTGGGGAGAAATGCAGTCCCAGGGCCATCACCATGCCCGTGTTGGCCGACTTGTCTGCGTAAATTATGCACACTCGTTTCTGTGATGGCAGGTGAAAGATGTCAATTCCTCCGGTGTTTAGAGCATTTGGAACAGCGATGAATATCTCGGACGAAACTCGAGGTGCTTCACGTCTAAGCAAGGGTAAGTTCTGCACAGAGCTGTTGTCTTCTGGGCTTCGCTCTGCAGTTTCTCGTGCACAGCTTGACCCAGGTTTAAATGCAAGAGCAAAACCACAAAAGTTCAATGCATTCACAGCCATCGAATGGATCAACAGTGGTTTGCTTCTATCCTCGAGAGAAACTGTCTCTTCAAGAGGCAGCTCTTTATTAAGAGCCACTTCGTCGTCTGTATTCAGTCGCCATACACGCAGTTCATTGTCCCGACCATGGCTAAAGAAAAAAGTCAGAAAAGCAATACATCAGAATGTTCATAGAAAAACATACGTAAAAACCCTCATCTCCTGGGTAGCTACACCTTGTCCTGCTCCCCCGGCATCTTCGTCTGTATGAGGGCTATCATCGGACCCAAATACAACACCCATCACATTCAATATGGCCCCCTCATGAGCCTTCCATACCGCGGTGGGACGTTTTGTGGTAGTATTCCAAACGATGGTCCATCCATCCGCGTCGCCTGAAACGAGTCTTGCATTTTGGTTGTAGAAGTGCAAGGCGTTTACTGAAGCGGCATGGCCCCGGAGAATGTATACTGGCGTTGCTGGAGGAAGCCTCCCAGGCTGTGAATCGAACGAGGCCATACGTTAGTCTAGCCCCCGAAATAAGGCATGTGATCTAGCAAAATTCAACGGTTAGGGCGTTGAGTATGGTGCTAAAGTCTCGAGCTGATGGACCGCCTAAAGTGATTCCCGCTTCTTTGAAGCTGTGTGCTCTCTCAGGTCAAATCGTAGAATCCAACATTGAATTGTACAGCAGTACGTTTGGATTCAACTCAATCAGGTAGTTATGGCTTCAAAGGCCGTAAGTTCAGGAAGAACTCGATTTTTGGTTGTAATTAGTTATGGAAGAGTTTTGCGGACGAAGATGATGCTTCGTTCATGTCTCGTGCACGTCCATTTGATGTCAACTTCTGGGCCTCGCCCCCAACTTGCACACTAAAATTTGCTTGAGATTCACAGGCTTAAAGTGGTTTTCTATCGACTCTTGATGTCGAGCCAGTATTATTCTTAAATTCAAGAAGCTGAAACCTAGCTAGCATCGATCATCGCCATCCTTCGTCTATGGAAAGTCCTCTGCTCATCCAAAGCTTTTTGCAATCTACGCGTCACGAAACGCGTCCGATTCACGAAATAACCAGCTCAGCAAAAAACGAACTAATCTTTAACTCAAGAGAAAGTTGTCCGGTTCAATATTTGGTCATTAGTACCAGCGCGACCCCAACTCAACCAGCAATGCTAGCGTATGAGTTTAGACCACCACGATAACTTGTAAACCATAATATAATACCGTCACCAAAATCAGTGTCACCACATTAACAGATGCAGGTCTAGTATGTATGCGACCCTCAAGACATGCCCAGTTAGACAAAGTAAGCCAGAACAGAAAACCTAAACCTCAATTCCACGCCCAGTTGTGATATATACACTTGGCACCACAAGGGCCGAAAATTGGGCGTATTTGAAGATATAAAGAAAAACTCATATGCATGTACAGAAACCAAAATGCGAGCCCATATGGGATAACTCGTATATACATTAGCATTTTCAGCCTTCTATCCCATTGGAAATCTTTTGGAATATACATCGCGACGTATCAAAGGCAGTTGCGCCGTAAAGGAATCGAAAAGAACAAAGACGGCACGGGATACATTCATTGGGGAATCATTTCATCAGGAAACGGAAACAGCTTCGGGTATCTTTATTTTTCCAGAACATCTTTCAATAGGAACCATAGTGATAGTTGTTCAGATGATTATTATGTGGAGCAACGTAATGATTTTGGTACGGATGGTTGGCAAACGAGAAATCGGCGGTTGCCATCAACGGATTAACGATCCCTTGTGGCATTCGAGGTCGTGATGGGGCCGCTCCAGGTAATGCAGAATTCAACAACGACGATCCTAGATCCGTGGAGGGACCGGTTGGCGTCATCTGCTGTTGCTGTTGGTGTTGGCCCTGGTGGGGGGACATGTGTGAACCAGCACCGTTCCATCCCCATTTCTCAATGAGCTCGTGCTGGAGAAAGCCGACTTGCCATCCTGTCTCCTTTATTATTTTGTCCAGGATGGAAATGACCTCCTCTTGCGCCTCTCTTCCTACAACGCACTCTGCCGCTATGGCTAGACATCGGATAGACACGCTGGCGACACCTCTAAATAACAGTCAGAATCAGGTCTAACAGCGAGTAAGAAAGTATCAGGTCGACTCACCTGTCTTTCACATGTGCCACTATTCCACAAATATTGTGAGCGTGGGTATGCTGCATTGAAAGCATCTCATCCGAATACTCAGACTCAGTGGGATGTACTTTCGCAAGAAGGCAGCAAGCCGTGTGGTAAAAGAGACGGCCCAGAACAGCAGAACGCTTGACAAGCCTGGAGAATATCAGTACGCAGCTAAATGCCATCAATTCATCTTCACTACTCACCAAACTTCGGGGAACGAGGACTTTGAATTAGTCTGCCAAGGTTGCAGATAGCCCAATGGCATCATGGACCTTGGAGCACATCTTTCCCACTCATCGCACCAGCTTCGTAGAGAATTCCACTCTTCGCAGAGCTGGTTTAGTCGAGGATCGTGAGCATTTCGATCCAACCCCTGGTACGCCATGGCGGCGCGATAGTTCGCAATCTTTGCGCAAATGTATAACATTCGATGGGTCCAGAACTCCTCATCGCCGGCAATGCTTCCTGGGTTCATGCTCAGATTCATATCGATATCCCACGTATCCGGATCCCAAGCCATTTTCCAATTAAAGTGAAGACAGCTTAATAGCTCCATCCCAACGTTGAGCCAGAAACACGCTCCACCGATACCAGTCGATTTAGCGTTCCAGCGACATTCCTTGATTAAAGCACGAGCGCCAGCAATGTGATTCATCCGCTGCATGGCCTTCTCGCACATCACCTCGTAAACATTAAGAACCACTGCTGTAGTAGCACATAGGACGGTGTCACGGTTCGGGTTTTGCAGGCAACTTAGAAGATCCCTCGTCGAAACATTGTAGTAATATAGCGCTTTATCTTCCCCAAATGACGGATTCACCAGAAACAGATGTCGTGCACCGCAAGCCAAAAGGGCGTTTAGGAGCATCGGTTCACTCAATGCGTGGAAGGGAAGTATCTGGGTAAACTACTCGAGTCAGTAAACTAAACGTCATGTTTATAGATTATAACCACCTACGTGCTTCCCAGCGTCCATAGAATCCATCCAAAGCCCAACTTCTTCAACATACACTTGCATTAACAACACTTCCTCAGCAGTATTCAGGCATTGTCGAACTCCATGTGCCGGCGCCAGGGGGTATTTTGGAGCATCTAGGGGTGACCGTGCGAGCGAATGCTCGCTGTACGCAGAATCTGGCGCTTGTGCCTGTGGCGTACTATGGAAGATTGGCTCAGCAGTCATGTCCGCCTGCGGGTGTTCCGAAAACGAGGACAGTAGCGACGCATTTGTCAAGCCGTGGTGTGAGGGTGTCATTGTGGACGTCTCGCGGTAGCCATACGTAGGTGCAAGTGGCCGCTTTGGTGTCTCCTTCACCAACGAAGGATATCTCTCAAAACCACCCAAGTACTCTGACGCTATCTCGCGTGACTCGTCAAGGAAATTCACTTGCCAGTCATGGCTCGAAGGGACGGAATACGGCGGTGCAGCTACCTGCGTGTCAATGAAGTTGAGACGGACCCCGCGTTTGCATAGTCTATCCGACTTCTGACAGTTCTGGCAACGAGGAAGCGTTTCGTCACATTTGAGATGTCGTTCTCTGCAAGTAAGGCACCCTGTCCGGACACGCTTGGGTTTGGGCGCATCTGTTCGAGCGGCTGTTCCAGTACCCCTCCCCGCAGCAACTTGCCCACTCCCCTCCTTTCCGGGAGTCTTCTGTGGCAGGTTCGAATCCACCTTTGTTGCTATCTGATATGCCCCTCCATTCCCTGAATAATCCGGTACCGTGGGGACAGAAGGCGAAGTAGTAAGATTCAACGGAATATCGAATTCATTCTGCGGAAGCAGGTGTCCACCAACTGTTGATGACATTGATATCACAGTGTTCCGTTGTCCATAAAAAATATCCCAGAGTCGAGTTAAAAGAAGAAACTAATCCTCGAAGCGCAGCGCTGGGCCCAATATCATAAGAAGGATTCCCCTGTCACAACCGCATCTATTGCAGTTCCTTTCAATACCCAATACCTTTCCCCCGCGGCGTAACACGTAGCGTCTTTTTGGGTACCATGGGATATGCCAAGTTGGAGTAGGAAAGGGCAGATTCGGCGTGTCAAGGTCTATGCAGGATCGTTGCTGCTCGCTTGCAGGGATCCGTTGGGGATACCCGAAACTGTCCGTAGGGGTTATACGGGGGGCTTTCGCAGTGTTTCTCGGCGCTGGAACCTGCTTGCGTAGTTCGTAGACGAATGGTTATAGGACTGGAGGAGGACAGCCTGAAGGATGTCCATTTAGGCGTTGCGCGTTAGCCGTGGCGCGTTGAGAGCATGCGACGACGCTGGAAACGAAAAGGCGCGCTTGGGCGAGGAGGTGGCAGAGAAAGGGAGCAGAAAGAGGAAAAGAATGTAGTCTTACCGCGATCAAAAGGTCTTTGATGTCAATCGTATCCGTTGAATTGGCCAGAAGTTCGAGCTGCGATCCCGATGGATTGGTTCGTGGCACCCAAACAATTCAACAGTGAACGGGATGCCGACCAAAACGTCAACACTGGCGCAGAGCAGCAAGATCAAAGCCGGGTCTAAACGGTTAAGATCAAAATTCAAAGAAATCCCAGATGAGTTCGGGAGCATGAAGACGTGGAGGGGATCATGGGGGGTCTGCCCTCCAAGGTGTTTAAGTCCGCCCTCTTGTGAGTGTGTGGTGGAACACCGACTCCAGACGGGTCTGTTTGTCCGACTGACAGCCATGGTTCTTGGGCAAACCCTGAGCGCAAGGAACATGCCGTAGCAATACGGCTCACTTGTTTTAAAGAGCATCTCACGGTTCACTATCCCACCCACTGTGACACCGCTGCGCCTGATCCAGCTTAGTGTTATTGATTTTTGCGTTTCATATGGTTATTTTGAGACAGCAGCCTCCTCTTTAGGCCTACCGTAACGCACCAGGGCACGATAGACTAGTTATGAATCGCGGGTTTAGGCGGAGATCATCTGCGAGGGGCGGCGCCCGGGGGATCTCTCTTCGTGTGGGGATCATGCCCCGGACTCTGCAGGTTATATAGTCATTACTTCGTAGATCTATGGCATAGACTAGACGAGGAGTTATAAAGTATCTAAGAGGTGCAGTATATTAATTAACTCGACTCCCTCCTACGCAACCGGGGCAATCTGATAGGAGCAATCAAAAGCAACACCGCTGCTGACGAGATGACAGTTGAGAGAAAGGTCGTGTGAAGGGCATGCTCATAAGCGGAAATCACTGTTGCAGACAACCCCATTAGCGGTGGAAAGGAAACATGGGAGTTGGTTATCCTTGTAGTCACTTGCCTTGATTTCGATGGATTGGATCCAACTCAGAAATAGCAGTGACAGATTTCCGGACACGCTCGATGATTTCTGCTTTGTTATCCCCTGTAACCAGTCGGTTGAGATACGAGACAAGGGAGTTCTGAAGAACCCAACTGCTGATGGCAACACCCATCACGGACCCAAGGTTACGAAATAAACCCAACGTTGTTGTAACCACTGCCTGCTCTGCTTGGCAACTGACTGCCAGTACGGACAACATCGTCGCTGGGAATGCGAATCCCTGTCCAAGGCTGGAGGGATAACCGATAACATTCCCTGCCAGCCCGGGATATCTCCATGCAACCTACTCATAGAAATAGTCCCGCAGACGAGGCATATGCTGCCCAGGAGAAGTGGAGGCTTCAATCGGCGGGTTATCGTAATGAGGAATCCAGTAGCCACACTGCTTATCAAGAGCGCTATTGATGCCCCGACAAGGCGGAAACCTGCGTTAGTGGGCGTTTCCACCTTAACAGCTTGGAAGTACAGAGGAGCATTGAATATAACAGCGTTGATCGTGATATTGGCGAAAAAGTTCCCGAGAATCAAGTTCGCTCGAGGAAAGCTGGAAAGAAGAGGTAGCGGCATCACAGGACGTTTTGCCTTGCGTTCAACCGCGATAAATAGAACGTCAATCAGACAAAAAGCGACAAGCGCAGAGATGACCAGTGGATGTCCCCAGGACAAAACATTTCCCCCTAGGTTGATGCCCAACATCAACGCCGTCACGCCAATCACCAACAAGAATGACCCTTTCAAATCAATAGATCTGATAGCTTGGATCAAGGAGAATCCCTCTTGATATGCTAGTTGTGGCCCAAGCGAGGAGGGAGTAGTGAACCACGCCGCTATCAGATATGTGAAAATGAAAGGCAATTGAATGCCAAACGCGGCTCGCCAACCAATATTGTCTGCCAAAAGACCACCAAATGCGAGACCAAGAGTTGCACCCGGTCCCATACGCCAGATTAATATACGACTGGTATATTCCCCTGTACTCGACGTGAATGAGGTCCGAGCTCATAATCATCCCAAGAGACGTAACCGCACCGGCTCCCAATCCACAACATACCCTTGCAGCTATGAAGCTTCCAATGCTTTGGGCAAGCGCACACCAGGCAGTTGTGACGAAAAAGACAGAGATCGCAAACAGGTAAACCGGCCGTCTACCGAACGTATCAGATATCCGTCCAAACAGCGGCAGGAAAGCTGTACATGTCAAGAGAAACCCTGTAGATAGCCAGGAGGCAGAGTTCGCAGCGCAAAAATGTGAAGTGACCACTGGGTGTATCGAGCCCATCAGAGTGGAATCGAAGAATGCGATAATATATGAGAACAGAATCCCTGCAAAAATGACCCAAAATTGGGCCACGCTGATATCAATAAAGTGACTCGAGTCTTTGCGGACTGTTTGGTCTGATGTATTGGGAGCGTTGTCGCCATGTGACATCGGAGGGAACCCGGGTTCGCTTTCGCCGCCATGTGGGATAGATTGAACACTGGCAAGATCTAAATCTAGTGACTGCTCGTCCACATCGCTCAAAGGTTCAATAGTACTTGCAAAGTGATGCTGAAGTAAGGGTGTAGTCTCAAACTCTCTTTGGGTGGACGACATGGCTGTCCTGTGCTACTCCAGAACCCTACCGCACACGACATATACGTGCGACTGATGTTGGGTAGGAGTTATTTCGTCTCTCAGTTTCACTGCGTATTGTCATTAGCAAAATACAACATAGATCTTTATCACAAATAATCTAAAAGATATCCACCTGAGAGCTATGTCTTTGTAAGGATGTACTGTGCCTAATCCGCGGTAGTAGGATACTGTTGACGCGCAACATCAACACAGAACATACTAACGAGCACAAGAAAGCCTCACGGGATAAGCATCGGCCGGTGTCCACGGAGTGGTGGTCAATTGAAAGGCGACTTGTGGCTCCTGGGGACTCACCACACCTGCGGTGCTGCACACGGTTGAGCGGGTTGGTGATAAGTTCGGCCCGGTCGATAAGGGCGGTGACGAGCAGAGAAAAATCCGTGTCATGTAGCCGAGCTTAGTCATTCTGCCATGGGCCTGAAGAGTTGCAGGGCGGTGAGACCCGATAAGACCGATAAGATTTACTAAAATTGGAATAGTTAATGCAACAGAGCCAATCAGAATCGTTATTCAGAATCCCTCTCCAATCGGCCGGGAGCTCCGCTCTTCGTTACGTAAATTTCCCAGCAAATAGGAAACGCGGGACGCAGTGGAGAGCGAACCACTGAACAGCGGATAGACCCTCACGACTTGACTCAAAGGCGTTCGAACTGTTCACACGGCGCTGGATATCATGGAGAGTGAATTCTCAGCTTCACAAGTCGACAACTCCTCTTACATATCGTCTTGCCATCACCTTCTGCCTCCCTGACGAGATACTCAACCTGTCTGCACCACCCTCTGAGACGCAAGAATGAGACCTCCAATTCGAATTGCCGTGCTAGAATGCGATGAGCCATTGACAGAAACAAAGGCCAAATATGGCGGCTATGGTGGCGTGTTTGAAGCGCTGCTTCGTGATGCCGCGAAGGTTTTGGACGAGCCGAAGATCGACCCAGATTCAGGCCTCCAGATTACGAAATGGGATATCGTGAACGAGAGTGACACATATCCGAAGCTTGAGGACATCGATGCGGTGCTACTCACGGGAGCAAGTATGTTGAGCATATACCCCTCAACTAAGTCTCGTTCGGTACTGACTGCTCATTTTTTCTAGGATATAACTCATATGACGATACTCCCTGGATCCTTCAGCTTGTCGATTTCACTAAGAAAATTCTTGCCCAAGATCGTGTACGCCTAATCGGAGTGTGTTTCGGCCACCAGATTCTAGGTCGAGCACTGGGCGTCAAAGTCGGACCAAACGACGGTGGATGGGAAGTGGCAGTGCACGAGATTGAACTCACAGAGCAAGGGAAGCAACTGCTTGGCCTCGAGAAATTGGTAAAATCCTCACCCCTATTCGAAATAGTAATTCATCTCCTGGTGGCTCATATGTCTTTAAAAATACGCAGCGACTCCAGCAAATGCACCGCGATGTGGTACATTATCTCCCACCTAACGTTACCCTCCTCGGTTCCACACCACAATGCGAAGTGCAAGGGATGTACTCTCCGCGCCGGTTTATCACCGTGCAAGGCCACCCGGAATTCACAAAAGAGATTGTCACAGAGCTATTGCATACCCGGAAGTACATGGGCGCATTCCCTCCGGGCATCTATGAAGATGGCATGAATACGGTTTCAAAGGAACATGATGGCATAGCAGTTGGGAAGGCATTCCTGAAGTTCCTGGCAGAAGAATAAACGAAGAAATAGCCGATTGGCTACTTTGGGTTATTTTGCGAATCTGTTATCAGCGTGATGTTTCATTGATAGCCATGGCCCAGGAATGATAAAACTTGAGTTCCTATGAACCCAGCCGGTGCATACTTCTTCCCCTTGAGAACTTATTTGCACTGGAGGAATTTGGCAGAGTTTGGATTGAGCAAACCATCACTTTCGCGTAGGAATTATTTTGGCATTAGGCGAGGGCGTATCTCGCCTTCTTTATCGTCGTCTGCAGCGCCATCAACAGTCAATACCCAAGTATGATATACAATGCTTTTTGAATTTTTTCTATTAACATTTCAGCATTCCAATTTTTGATTTTGATGGTATATGTTTTCAGGCGTCTCCTGCTCTTTCCAGAAACCCCGGATCAGCATCAATCCTCCGCTCAAACTTCGTCCACCAATCTCTGAAGCTCTTTAGAGGGACCACCTCCTCCCGTCCGTCTGACGTCGCAAAACTGGATAAGAAATTAAACGCATTTCCAATTATCCTCTGCGCAAGCAATTTGGTCGTTATGTTCGGCCTCTGTTGCGAATCCGCTCTTGGAACAAGGGCAGCCTCCGATTGGGCCTTCAAAGTGGCCATTTTGGCAGCCACCGTTTGCGCAGGCTCGATAGATATACCAAGCGTCACGGTCATGTTCACATTCGGCGATGGCGGAGCTCCTGCATCGAGCATCTCATCTTCTTCTTCTGCCTCTGTGCGCTGGCGAACGGGGTCGTTCACTCGAAAGATCGCGGAGGGTTTTTCGTTGGCAATGGCGCCGAGGAAGCGAAACTCTTGGGGGCTGGGATTTGTATTCGTCTCTGTGGTGAATTGGATATACACGGCAGCTGCGGCGGCGTCAGGAAGCGTCATTCCGGGGAGAAGAAAGACGACAATGTGTGTGAACTTGGGCCATGCGGGGAAAGTGAAAGCGAAGTTTGTTGCGGGCAGATTGGGATCCGCTTGAATGGCAACGGGGTTCGTAAGGCATGGCCGGCTCGGTAGGATAACTGAGAACATGCTGACTGCTTGAGAAAGAGTGCCGGTACGGAGTACTTCCAGCCTTTCGACCGTGCGTGGCCTGTCGGAGAGGAGGGGCGAAACGGAGCTATCAAATTAGTTTCCTGCCCGTCAATTATTCATATTTTTCATTTCAAACGGTTATGCCCAGCTCAAAACAAGGGTACTGAAGAATGGCGCCCTTAATCTCAGGACACTCAACCGTTGACTCGCGCTTTGATCATGCGCCGAAGTAATAGTTTTGTGTGGAAGCGGATCGAGCTCTTCGGAATCATGACATCTTTGTTGATGTGCAAACAAGCTAGACCCCGCGAACCTTGTTTTCACAATGCTGTCATTGGGTGATACGCGCAAATGCTTAGTCATGGTAAGCAGCGCGGTATTCTTTAGAGTGGTGTCTCGATAAAAGGGTCACCTAGTTAAAGTGGGGGATCTCACTCATCGCCAAACCGCGCCAGTCGACAGTGGACGCGGGCAACATATTCAAAGAAATTATAGACCGCGAGCTTTGAAAATGAACAAGTCTTACCTTGATCTCGTCAATGAGTGTGATAGGTATTTCTCTACCTTCTATTATTCTCAAAACGATCAAACATACTGACAAATATCTACCAGGTTCCCCTATTACCAAGATGACCCGGCGTACTACAAGCAGTATATTGGCAATTATCACACCTTCAGGATATCCGGATACAATGCGATGTTTGGATACATTCCAAATGCCATCGTTAAGAAGTTCCCGTGGCCAGAAGGTCTCTGGGAAATCAACTCCGAGGCGCGAACAGTAACGCTCCTAGCTCCGCATGATGCGACTGCCGAGCAGCGCACCGATCTGCTGCAACGTACCTTGGCCGCAGCCGTCAAGGAAGATACATTTCAGGTCCTACGAGGTTGGCGCAATGAGCTCTATCCCATCTACGGCCCGGGCAAGCAATTGTTGGCCAGCATCGAGCGCTGCGGGAGCAACCTATTTGGCATCATGACTTATGGCGTCCACATGACGGTTTATGTAAACGACAAGGATGGGCTGAAAATGTGGGTTGCACGCAGATCAAAGACAAAACAGACATATCCTGGCATGTTGGACAACACTGTCGGCGGCGGGATCAGTACGGGCGAGCAGCCGTTTGAAAGTCTAGTGCGCGAGGCCATTGAGGAGGCTTCCTTGCCAGAAGACCTGGTCAGGGCGAATGCAAAGGCCGTGGGTTGCGTGACGTATACGTACATACGCGATGCGCGGGCAGGTGGTGAAACGGGGCTTTTGCAGCCGGAATGCGAATATTTGTATGATCTTGAAGTCGATTCGAGCATCGTTCCTAAACCTTGCGACACTGAGGTGGAAGGTTTCAGTCTCTGCACTGTTGATGAAGTCAAGGCCGCGTTAGCCAATGGAGAGTTCAAGCCTAACTGCTCAGTTGTGCTTATAGACTTCTTCATCAGGCATAATATCATAACGCAAGAGAACGAGAAAGACTACTTGGAGATACAGGCGAGGCTCCATCGCCGTCACGAAGTTCCAACCCTTTAGCATGTTTCTTAAAAGGTATCCCTGTTGATTTTTAGAGAAGTATAGAGCGATACCTCGAGAAAGTCTCTTTGGAAACCCAACCAGATAGAACGCCGCCGCTAAATGCAAAATTTTTGATGTTCCCTTTCGGATTTCTATTTCGACTTTGTTTCATGTCGCCCAATGCCGCCACCATCAATCTCAGCCAGATGCAGTGCTTGAGAAGAGTACGTTATTTCTTAATGAGGAGGTACACATAGTCGATTTTCAGAGGGCTGAGCTTCTTGTAAGGCCCATCCAGATACAGAAGCAGTCCGCCGAAGGAGACGAAAACGGCCCTGATTTTCGCGAAGAGCGCATTAGTCACTTTGGCTCTTCCGGCCTGCAAACTAGTTCATCCGCCGCAGAGCGTAGAAATGAAAAAACTCACATATTTCCGGCCGTGCTACTCTCCTCAAATCGGTAGACTTTGCCGTAGCAAACATAATCGTAGTCATTTGCCAGTGTAGTTTCGCCCATCCCCACGTCTCTCCATGCCGCGCGCCCTCCAGCACCTTCCTCTTTCCCGTCCAAGGCCAATGTGGATGCGAGCGCGAGCGATAAAGATTCTCCTGGCGCGCATGGGTAGAGTTCGGTGTTCACGTCGAGAGTAAACGTCGTAAGCTGGTCTGTTGACGTACAGCTGATGCGAGAGACGCGGTCATATTTTTGTGCATTGATTGCTGAGATTGTGAAAGTGTCTTCGAAGAGGATAGGATCGGACATGGCTGCGGTGAAGTGTGCGCGCCGAAGGGTGGGGAAGAAGGCGTTTGCTATCGCTGAGCAAGAGGCTTCGAAAACCAAGAAGTTCCCCGGGTATCACTTGTTCTGTCGAGATAGATATAGGTCTTGCAATAGTCCTAGTTTGCGCGTGCGGCTTTGATAGTCGAAAGGGATTTTGGGGTGGAAGCTTCTGATATGGCTCCCTTTGACGCTTTTTAAAAATGCCAAGGCTGGATCCGCTTGAATCATGGATGCTGATTCAGCATAGCATTAAGGCAGCATCTTAGATGCTTTGAGTGCAATCAGCTTCAACTCGACAGCTCTATATCCAAACGCAACTCTGCACGAAAGGTCATGTCGTTTCGCAAGCGCAATATAGGCCTGTCTACAGGCGGGCCACGCGCGACTCCCGTTACTCCTTCAGCGAGCCCAGCAAATCAGCCCACCGTTCTTGGTCTCCGTCCGTCTCCCGTTGATGGCCGACAGACATCATCTACCGGTACTCCCACATTGGACGATTTACTTGCAGGGCATGCCGGACTAGCTCTGGGGGCGTCTCTTCTCATTGAAGAAAGTGGAACTACTGATTTTGCTGGCGCATTGCTAAGATACTACGCAGCAGAAGGCATCGTCCAAGAGCAACAGCTTCATGTGGTGGGGTTTGATCCGCAATGGGGGACTACACTTCCTGGATTGATCGGAGCCGCAGAGGAGGCAGACAAGAAGCCAAAGGAAAGCAATGAAAAGATGAAAATCGCATGGAGATATGAGAGACTAGGCAATTTCGGCACAGGGATAGCTCCGTCAAGAGGTATGTAATCTGAGGAAATGCTTAAGCCGAGGATTGGATTTTCGATCTGATTTTAGCTCGACAGTACCCGCTGCTGTTGCAGATAGAAGCACGAACCCTTCAATTTCAGCTCACACGACGCCCCCAGTGTTTTGCCATGCGTTCGACCTGACAAAACGCCTGTCGCATCCTGGGCTGTCATCCGCAAATTTTATACAGCTTCTTTCACCTACTAGTTCAACTTCACCATTTGCGACTGTCATCCAACGGTTGTCTCAGGCAATATCAACTTCTCCTCCGCACACAGTCCACAGAATAATCGTGCCATCTCTCCTCTCGCCTGCTATTTATCCTCCCAATGCTTGCAAACCCGAGTATGTCCTGCAGTTCCTACACTCTATTCGAGCGCTGCTATCAACCCACTCCAATCGCGTGACAGCGATGATAACTCTTCCTCTTTCCCTTTATCCGCGATCGTCTGGTCTTGTGCGTTGGGTCGAACTCCTGTGTGATGGTGTCATCGAGCTCGCCCCGTTCCCTCACTCTGCGCAATCGTCTTCCACTTCTGGTGCAGCAACCGCTCAGGAAGAACTTCCGCAAGGGATGCTGAAAATCCACCGGCTACCGGTTTTCCACGAACGAGGAGGCGGAGGAGACAAGAACATGGGTGAAGACTGGGCATTTACTCTGAGCAGAAGGAAATTCACGATCAAGCCGTTTTCTCTGCCTCCGGTAGACGGTGATAACGAAGCTCAGCAAGGCGAGTCTTCCTCCGGGGTGAACAAAGCGGATCTCGAATTTTAAAAGTTGCTTATGGCTGCATGCCCATATCTATCGCATATGATCGTCCTCGTCGTAAATCCCGCCATCTCGAGTTAGCGCGTCCAGTTCAATCTGTTCAGAAAGTGCTGCGCCGCCAGTTGTCATTGTTCGTAGGTAATCGCGACCATAAGCTCCGCCTCGAGTCGCCCAACGAAGGTCCATGAGACGAATTCCGAGGAACCTTCGCAAGCAAACGGAGATAGCCACCACAGCTAGCACGTAGCCTGTTGTTAGTGGCCACAATTACTCTGCAGCGAGGAGGGTTAAGACTTACCACTGAAAAGTAGGACTGGTCCCAGCAAGGCAATGCCGAGAAGCCACAGGATACTCATAATTTCAGGGATAGGAGTGTTGTTGTCTAGATGAGGGTTGTTTATTGGGAGCAAAGCGGACGTCGAGTAGAAAGAGTCTTGGCATCCGCTCGTGTCACGTGAAGCTAATCGAAATCGCACACTTCCAAAAACTTCTACAACACAACCACAACCAGCAACCTTCTTCGACCATTTGACGATAGCTCCTCGCAGAATGCAAGCTTGGATATCACACATTCTCTGTCGGGATTTTTTGGTAAGAACCTCTCTATTTAGGTTTCATGTCTGCTTCAAATGATTATTTTCAATACCTAATCTGTCAATCCCCTGAGTCCTCATGGACATATGTGATTGAGAAACGTATCTTTATTTATGATTCCTTGCTATTGATCGAATCTTTATCAAAAATACGACCATATTCATAGCTCTGAGACTAATTAGTTCTACTTATAGGTGAAATAAACGGCCTAGAGCTTTGGTTGCGCTCATTATGAGCAACCCACCAAAATTGCCGATACCTATCTCGTTCATATCCAGCCATTATTTTCTGTTTTCAGCTGATGCAGTCACGTATCTACGTCGAGAGCACAATATTTCTGGCGTTCTCAGTGGGACTCTGCCACAGATTCCACAACAGAATGTTTTCCTGGGCTTACCCCTAGAGTTGATGCCAGAAGAGGCCAGATTGCTAGTTGAGAAAAAAGTGGCTTACATCGTTGACGATGCCCAAGTACACACCCAAGGAATGAAAATCTTAGCAGATGAGGACCGACGTCGCCATCTTTCAAACCTAGAGCAAGAAGGACGCCAGGCAGCACTTGCACAGGCAAGCAAAAAGGAGCAATTGAAAGAGAAAGCCTTGAAGCAACCCAAAAGATCAAAGTCTCAGGCCTCCCCCGATGCTCCAACTCCAGATACGGCTAGATCCCGGCTCGATAATGGAGAGGGGCAGCTTTTTGGTTCTGTAGATGACGGTACTAACGATCTAGCCTCACCCAGGCCCTCAGTGGGCGCAGGACCAGCGTTCGGAATCACTCCTGCACATTCCCTTGCTCTCTTTCCCAACCCCCCACCTTTTGATGAAGGTAACCTGCCACAGGTTCCCTCATCCTATCCATTATATGCTCATCTGCATTCCAAGGGATATTTCTTGTCGCCAGGACTTCGTTTTGGCTGCCAATACATGGCTTACCCAGGGGATCCATTGCGGTTTCATTCTCATTTCCTAGTCACTGCCACAGAATGGGAGGAGGAGATTGATCTCATGGATCTTGTGGTCGGTGGCCGTCTTGGAACTGGTGTGAAAAAGGGTTATCTCATTGGTGGTGAATTCTCGTCGGGGGGAGGAGAAGGAGCTGACGAAAGGACCGTCAGGACGTTCAGTCTGGAATGGGCGGGGATGTGATTGTGTTTGTTGTGATGGTGAACGGATTCAAACATGCTTCGAATTCAACGATTATACATCGCCTAAGCCCACAGAACGGGCTGGCCCTATTTGCGCAGGAACCCGGGCATATCTCATGAACCTCCACGAGATTTCGACGCAAAGTTCATGGCCAATGCAACTCGTCAGGGCCCCCTTGACAAGGCTATTCGATAAAGGTGCAGTCGGAGCCTATCCGCACCGAGGGTTGTCGTGTGTGAAGAACGGGATGAAGGAATTATCCTATTTTGGTGTACTCTCAATGTATTACCAGCCATATCGTGAGATGCTACGATAGCTAATGCAAATCAAGCTCACGTTTTGTGCTCCATGCCATCCTTGGCATATGTTTCACGAGACTATTGCTCCGGCTCGGAGCGCATTGGTTCAATGGATCATTCGAACGGCTTCCCTCACTTTGAAGGGCTAATCCAACACCCAATATTTCCAGAGTTGCTCTGAATGATCCTAAGCCTGAACTTCACTTCCATAACTCATTCTCACAGCAGTGATACGGAAACCGTGTGTCTCCTATTGAAGACTGGTCGGGGCCTGACTGTATTAGCCACTGTGGCCTAGTCCAGTGTTCATACCCTGCAGGACGTAATTTCAATCCTGCTGGCCGACTGGCCTGTAGAGTCCCGTCATATCGTCTCGCCAGCGAGTTTATTGCGTGGACAACGGATTTCTCTCGTTTGTCTTTCAAAGATAGTCGAGATTTCTCCATTTGAATTTCTTGTTCGCCCGATCCGCAGGACGATTTTCGAACTGACTTCCATGGATTTCGAAAACCAGATTCTTCGGTGTTTCTGGGCTCTGTGTCTGTTCACCTTCCACGGGAGAAACACTGGGGAGTGGGATTTCGAATTTGAAGACGGTTTGCTCCTTTGGTATGTCTGCGGTCATACTATTAGCATTGATGGACCCTCTTTGAAGTTGCAAAGGGTTTTCGGGTGCAAAGGTTAGCGTAGAAGGGTCAAGAACTTACTCTTCACCTCATTCTTCTCTGTCACAAGCACAAAAGCGAATTTTGAGTCGCGGACCACAATACCTTTGACGCCCACTCGACTTACACACTTACTCCGCACAACTTGTAGCTCTGCACCATGATAATCCGCACTCGCGAGCTTAGCTCCGTGGGCCATGGCCGTGATCATTTGGCCCGTTCCCGCATTATTTTTACCAGATGGGATCTTCAAATCCAGCACTTCCCGCATGTATTCCACCCACAAACCATTCAACTTCTTGAAAATCTCATATTTGACTTCTTCCTTGGGTAAATCATGAACCCCCAAAAACCGTTTCTCTCGAGCTGAGAGGGGCTTTGGCTTTTGTTTGCGGAGAAAGTATTCTTTCTTCCGCACACGGTGGAGGCGTCTCCGCGACCGGTTGTCTTCTAGAGTGGGTGAGGTAGGACGTAGATAAAGTGGTCTCTGCTTGATTTTCTCTGTGAATAGCTGCTCTGCTGTCTCAGGGGAGTGGGCACGAGAGAGAAGCTGATGCGCAACGTGCGATTGCGGTTGGTTGAAGGGTGGCCTTGTCGCCATGTTGATCAGGAAAGGTGGGCTCAGAAAGCTGTAGTTTTGTTCTCCGTCTAGCTGTTCCTTAAACTGCTATAATCGCTGACGTACACACAAGGGGATGGTTGTTAAAGAGTGAATGTCCCAATGTAAGGTTTATCGATGCGAGAGCACCCTGAAAATGGTTCTCAGTTTCTTGTCATGGCTTCAAATGGCGCTAACCAAACTCTAATCTAACTTAATCAGTTAACCTTACACCGACCACAGGCCTTCCAGCAGCGACAACAAACCCCCTCGGCATCTTCAGCTTCCCCGCGTTCACTCTGCCTCCTCTAAATTCAGCGCAGCGATACCGGTATATTTAAAGCCATAGAACATTCACGATGTTGACCCAAGCAGCTCCGTTTAATCGTCCGGCATATTGCCCAATTACTCGCCCTCGCCTGCGAAAGCCAGTCAAGCCATGACCTCCTTCGAAGATAACTTTCCAGACATCCCTCCGTTCCCAGATGACATCGTCACTGCCCCTCTTCTCCGTATCTCCCTCGAAAAGCTACTGAGCAATGATGCAGATGAGATCAAACGTTTCTGCACGGCATGCGAGGATCTAGGTTTCTTCTACCTGGACTTTCGCGGCACGAAACAGGGAGACTTCATCCTCGACGATGCGGACAAGCTCTTCGGTGTTGGGGAGCGGCTGTTTGATTTAGAACTTGAGGAGAAACAGAAATACGACTTTAGCAAGAAGAATTCGTATTTTGGGTACAAGGCCGCCGGTGCAGGCGTGGTTGATAGAGACGGGAATCGGGACCGTAATGAATTCTATAATGTTCGTGAAGGCCCAGATTGTGATTGTTTGCAAGCTTGAAAGGATCTGAGGGTAAAGTAATGGTATCTTCGACACGGCAATGCTAAGAAGAACATATAGGTGTCTAAGGATGATCTTTTCGACATTGGTGACCACTGGCCTGCCCCTGATCTACTCCACGAGTCGCGCACACTCCTGAAATCTTTCATGTCCAACGCTCATTCCATTGTTTCCCTGATTTTAAGCCTTCTTAATGGGCATCTGGGTCTCGCAGAATCGACGTTGCCTAACATGCATCGCCTTAACCATGTTACAGGCGATCAAGTGCGCTTCATTAAAGCACCACCGCAGCCGGTAGACGACAGGCGCATTGCTCTGGGGCAGCACACTGACTTTGGCAGTGTAACGGTTCTCTTCAACCGTGTTGGTGGTCTGCAGATTCTTCCTCCCGGCAATAATTCGGAATGGTGCTACGTTCGACCCTTGCCAGGACACGCGATCATCAATCTGGGCGATGCAATGGTCAAGTTCACGAACGGCCTGCTAAGGTCAAATATCCATCGAGTCGTATCTCCTCCTGGTGCCCAAGCTGATACCACTCGGTACAGTTTGGTATACTTTTCTCGTCCGGAGGAGGACGTTCTCCTGAAGCGGCTGGATGGCAGTGCCCGAATTCCACCACTTCCTGAAGGTGTGATTGAGGAAGATATAAGAAGCAAGGACTGGATTATCCGACGAGGCTTGGGTAATAGAGCTGATCTTCACCAAAAAATCGACTACGAGAAGAATATGGGGACAGAGCTTCAGAGCCAGCGACTTGCTGCGTAGGCCATTTGCGTACCCATATCTGATAGATATTTGAAGGCCCATAATTGTCCCTATTGCAATTATTTATTATCCTGCAACTCATCTCTACTTAGTACCTTAAACGAAAGTATCCACAAGGATGTTTTGCATGTTTCGGCCTCTCTATCTTTTCTCACAAACAAGCCTTAAGAGTTTCACGGAGTCGCAGCCAGCTGCTCCCTATCTGCTAGGGTTCCTTAATAGGCCACACGAAACAAAACGCTCAAAACCTAGGCATATTCCCATTCCTCGTCTCCCTTTGCGCATAAGCACCCTTTACATCGTTTCCACCAAGGCCAGGAACGCCGCGTCTGTGAGTTCTGTCTTCAACTCATCTCTTGTCAGGGCTGCGGAAGGACAATAAACAACGGGCACGTATGGTGGCTGCCCTATTTCTGGATTATCCCTTACTTGTCCTTGCTCAAACCAGGCCGCGAGCTCCTCGAAAGCACGAACATCCCATACTTGCTCAGGCCAGATCCTCGGCTCCTTAACTGCCCGTTTGGTCTTGGGTTGATCATCGTCTTGTGGATTGACCCCCTCAAGGCTGCTTAGGATCCTTTGCAACTCGTTGAATGGGTAGAGACAAGCCATATAGATTAGATCTTTCTTAACGTGATCTAGCAGTCCCTGCAACATGCGGACGGTGTGTTTTCGTCCTGTTATTTCGGTGGCTTTTCCTCCTTGAGTTATGGTATCTTTTGCTCTCTGATAGCCTGGAAGCACGTATTTTGGAGTGACATTCGCGACATTTTCCCAACATGCTTGGTGTTGAGCATCCGCAAGGGGAAGTCGAGCTGAAAGCTTGAAAGCTAGAACATTGTCAGTTTTGTTATTGTCTGAAAACATGTGGGTAGTGTGCCATAATTACCTGTGTGTGCCAAGTCGTTCTTGCGCCTTTTCAGTACCTTTCCACCTTGAGATTCTGATGGACGAGAGTACAAAGATTTGATGGTTGGCCGGGCATCCTCCACAGCCTTTCTGTGACGCGAAAGTCGATTTTGAATGGTCGCTGGATCTTTCCAGAACTCCGAAATATATCCCACGGGAATATCCTTAGTTGTAGAATACAACTTCCACTCAGAAACGAGAGTCTCATAGAGGTAATCCACCGCATCGGCTATCTCTTTGATCTCGCGGTGTTTTTCTGTTGCGTTTACTGGGAGCATGACCTCGCCAGATCTCTCGACCAACACCTCCATCCCATGCTGTGCGGCGGCAATGCGGATCTGGATTCGTTCATAGTCGACTGCGGGGTGCCCTGACAGTCTTATGCCAAAGGGCCTTACCTCCCTGCTGCTACCCTTAGGAAAAGGGATGATGAAGGGCCCATGGCTAAGGCGCCGCTTCTCTGCGACGGTGGCATTGTTGGATTTTCCGTAATTGTATGCCATGATCCTTCGTAAATGCTGGCTCGCTTGATTGGTGCTATCGAGGTACGTTAACGTCAAAGTGCACAACCTGATCATATTGACCACTCACTGCTTTAATCCCTTTCTCGAAAAGCTGTTTCCTCTTTTTCTCACAAGCTTTCTTCTTTTAACGCTGATCACTCTGCTCTACCCTCTTTTGAAATAGATTTGGTTCTCACTCAAAGTGGATGGTTCAAATTCGGACAAGGTATGCGATCAAGAGCTGTTATGTTTGAAATGATATGGTACAGAATGAAGATAAATATGGCACATTAGAGAAAAAAAAGGATGTAGCTCCTTTCTTAGAAAGGCGAGAGATATTTACGCTGCCATCTTGGACTCTCAAAAGGCGGTTAAATGGCAGCACTCAATGGATTCAATTATATATTGACACATGACTGTCAAAAGGAATATAATACCATAGAGAGAAGGGTATCTATTGTAAATCTGAGGCGAAATTGCCATTGACAGCATTATAGTCCCTATTGTGTTTGTGTTGCTGACCTCGCCGATTTAGGGGCTGTTGATGCTAATTGAAGAGGGTCAGCGTGAACACCTAAAGAATGGGACATATAGTTATTGTCATGGAGGGAAGTATTCCCTAAAGAATCCCATTGACAAGACCTTCGACCTTTGCAGGTGTATGGGAGAGCTCAGATACTTAAAGCCATTTCGTGGAGTCAAAAAGCAGGAGTTTGTATGGGGCTTGGCATTCCATATCATCCCCTTGGCCTCTGGTGAAATACGCAGTGGTGCCGAAGACCTTTTAGCCACAGAAGAACAGGCCTTTGGTAAGGAGGGCTTCTTTACAGAAGACATCCTTAGTAATCCTTACTGAACTTGCTATGGTTCCTGCACAACTGTCCCATTAGTCAAGGTGTTTGCGAGATCGTGATGGAGGATTGACCACCCCAGATATCATTCAAAAAGTGGTAGTAAGCTATGAATCAGTCATAAGATCAATCGTAAAAGATGGTAAATAACATGTTATCATAGAAGGTCTAGTAGTAAATACACTATTAAGGTTGAAAACCAAAGGCCGAAACATATCCAAAGAAGACCAGCCCGCCCTTTCAACAGCAATCTCCAACGACGGGCTTTTGTTGTATTGACCGCAGATACTGTATGTCAGTGGTTTCACCAGACTCTACACAGGCAAAAGCCACCCTTGAGCCTCAAACTATTTCCCTAACAAGAATATATATGGGAGGAACAGACCAACGAGCACCGTACCGAAACCTTATATCCCAAACGCTTTGTTCTTGCGAATCAATAATTTACAGCAAGCCAACCCATCCGGCACCAACAGCGATAGCGGCCATAGCGGCGCCGATCTTGCTGCTTCCTTGGACGGATGCAGCAGCGTTGGTGGTCTGTTCAGCAGGGGGGGTAGAGGAAACGGGAGCGCCAGTGGCACTGCCGGTCGGCTCATCGGTGGGAGCATCAGTTGGGGCATCCTCGGTGGGAGAAGGAGTTTCGGAGCTAACGGGAGCTTCAGTGCCGGTTGCAGATGCGGTCTCGGAGGCGCCAGACGAGCTGCTTGGGGATGGGTAAGGGTCGTCGCCGCCACCCATTCCGGGGAAGTCGGGAAGGTCACCATCGATGGTGAAAGTGCCGCCGTTGATCGACGAGGGTCGACTGCTTCGGCCAGATTCCTGGGCGGCGCTCTTGAAGGCGTCGAGAGTTTGTTCACCTTCAGAGCTATATTGTGGACAAATTATTAGCGACTGCTATTCACGATTTCAGGAGAATAATCACGACATATCGCGGAGAGATCGGGCAAAAAGGGGCGTAGGGCAGTGTGGGTCGAGCGTTTAGCGGGTG
Organism: Aphanoascus verrucosus; assembly: GCA_014839905.1. Lineage (NCBI taxonomy): Eukaryota > Fungi > Ascomycota > Eurotiomycetes > Onygenales > Onygenaceae > Aphanoascus > Aphanoascus verrucosus. The sequence continues at coordinate 216,263 of JACRYM010000031.1, read as the reverse complement.
AAGGCCTGGACTTACGGTGGGTTGATCACAGCAACCATTCCACGTTGGCAATGTCTCGCGACGCTGCAGTAGATCCACTTGGTATCCGCATTCTGGACACGCATTGTCCATGTGGCAGATCCTTGAGCTGGCTCGGGGATGTTCACGGTGCCGGACCAGAACGCATTAGGGCCTGGCTGGCAAGCATTCTCGAAATCTCCAAGAACGACATCATGAGAGCCATTGGAGAAGACAAAGGCGATATCGTCTCCTACATCAGCCCTGATAACTTCCGGATCGTAGTTCAGGCCACCGTTGGCAACCTTGACCTTGACTGTTTTCGCAGCGGCAAGGCTGCTGAGAGCCGCAAGGGAGCACAGAGAGTAAGAGATGCCTTTAACCATGTTGATTCCCGTCGGTCTCGACCTAGCTTTCGGGTCTTAACTCTTTGTTTGAGTCAATTTGAGTGTGGAGTGCGAAAGAATGAGAAGAATTAAGCAGTTTGTGCGAAGACAGTAGTACGACCTCGTCGGATGCAGTCAGCCGGGGCTTCCTCCTTTATAGGCGTCTCATAACAGCGACAATGAGGGCCGCGATTTGCGTAAAACAAGGCACAGCCACATGGAGAGTCGCAATGTTCGACTGTCGAGACCTTGTCCAAGCCCTGGTATAACATGCATGAGGTGCCGTGCAAAGTCGCACAAAGTGCAACTTTGCTTGCCGCAGCGGGCTGTCATTGGCGCAGAAATTTCGAAAAGAGCTACGCGCTCGGGTTCCTTGCCCTGCAAAGCTTTATCGCACCAATCCGTATAGAGCCCGGGATTGCAGTTTCGAGACATCAAAATGCGATCGACGGCCATTCTTCACGATGCGATTTGCGGGGAACCCCTGCGTGGTGCTTGGCGTTGCGCATCCTGCGCCTCAGCCCTCTTAAGACGAGCCTTTAAGTCATTGGAATCATCCAGAAAATGCCGCTTTGCATCGGTAATTGAGGAATCTCGAGTGGTCAATCCCTACCTCTGTGAAGCAAGAAAGGGATGGGAAATGTTTCTAGAGTTGTTTCGGCCGTGAAATGTCATCAACATCCCAGGGCAGCCAGGGGTGAGATTGGATAGCAAAACCGGCTTTTCATCGACACGCAATCACTGCAGCAGAAGCGACTTGCGCATGACGGGCTTAAGAGTCGAACCCTTTCCGTAACAATTAAGCTGTCGACTGCGACCGATGCCGTGTACCCATTGTGCGACACGATGCACTTCTTCCTCGTTGAGCTGGATCTGAAGAAACGAAGGAAGTTCTGGTGACTTATTTTCCCCTGCAAATTAACAAGTTCGTCTCACCATTTAATCAAATCCGTAAACTGGGGGTCTGAGAGTGCGAAGGTCAGCGCTGACCGGGAGATTGTCATCGACAATATACGAAGTAGTGCAAATCCAATTCAGACGACGAGCATTCGAATTAACGGGGTATACGGAGTCCACGGCAACTAGAAAACGTAAGTACATACAAAAGGAAGCATCCTTTTTCCATCAAAAGACAATCTTGTGCGACGACTCAGGCAGCACATCATGAGTACAGTACAACTGCACCCATGTCACTTTCACTTTCAGACTGCCTGCGAAATAAAAAGCATCAGGGCCTGGATTTGATGCCTTTCTAGCTATCTCACTTGTTTGAGAATTGTCACGACATCTCGCATCGACTCGGAGGGTAGAACGGGCTCACTTGGTTCTCTTGTAGGACGAAGTCGCCGGGAAACTTGTGGCTAGGAAGTCCGTTGTTCTGCCTTAAACAAAGCCACAACTTATCGACGCAAAGTGCCTGACAGGATATTGACACCGTACACCCCGCATTCCAATAACAAAACAACCTGTCTTCACTCGAAGAAACTGAAACATCGCATCAAATTCTTCACGGCCAGCTGACGCGTTTCGAAGGCTGCCCAGAAGCAATCACACAACGAAAATAAATCCGAAAATCAAGGTTCCGTTTCAGACAAATGGACACTGGACGACTGAGCGGCACAGAAACCCTTGAAACAAACATTGAAAACAAATTCATGCTGCTGAAGTTGGAGCACCAGGGGTGCTCTCAGACACTGAAAAGACCTTGGCAGTTCATCAAACAACGGTTAACGGTATGGCCAGTAATTCAGCGGTTTGACCTTCTTATATTCTCGAGATAGACATGGTAAGCAGTTGGCTTTGTTAAATAAAGTGCCATAGAGGAAGCATCACGGTCGCGAGGAATCAGTCATCGGGAGGTATGGAGTAATCGTGCACGATGATTCAAACCTCGGATGATGACGTATGGAGTACAGACGGTTAGATTAGAATTATATAAGCACTACTCCGTACGGAGGTGTCGCCCAGAAGTGATGGTCCGCCAATTTAGCCGCCTGTAAATTACTGTGTATATGGTCTTACAGTAGCGAAACGAACTCAAGCCCTGGAAATTAGGGGCGGTTTAGGGCATAATCCTCCCGAGATGCGCGCGCTGAAAGGCGCCAGCTCGCCCCTAAGCATCCCTAAATGCTTCACGTAACGGTAATCCAAAGACGAGAACAAAATCGTGGCGCGGATCATCACTTCTGGGCGACACCTCCGTACTCCGTACTCCGTACCATCTTCCGAATCTTTGTATAGTTACGGTATTCACGGGTACAGTACGAAATATAATACGCAGCAGGTGACGGTATTTCAAGGAGCTCTACGGAGTACTATAGTACAGTACAGTACGTATGAAGCTCATGAAGCACCCCGCGCATATTATAATTACTGAACCGGGGTGTTTATTCATCGACCTCCCCGTATTCCGCAGACAAACGTATGGAAGGCACCGTGGGATTCTCACAAGCAAAGGTGATGACAGGGTGACATAGTAGGGCCTTGGCAGCGCTCTCTTTTCGCGATGGTGCGTGCTCGGTTTTATATTACGTATTATATACAGTGTATTGAGATACGGAATATACGACGTCGTACAGTACAGTACTGGATTTCATGGACATCGATCCTGTGTCTGACTGGGTGAAGGTTCTTTTGCACGCACATGTTCCCAACAGCAAGGTAACCAGTCAGACACTCGGGGTGCTGGCGCCACGGAACTTTTCGGGGACCCATGCTCGGCTGGCCGCTGAACCCTTCTGTGTGGACAGCTCACTTATGGCGATGGTGAACACCATGAATCTCACGAATTCTAAAGACATATCCGTATACCATTCTGGCTGTTGCGGAAAGTTCATGTATCATGATTGAAGAATGGTCTTCTTCTTCACTAAGGCTCTCAGCTGTACAGTACAGTAAGCTTTGAAGACTGCTATGAGTTGGGAACTGGCAGGATTTTCCTTCTTCATTTTCACTTGTCTTTCATCCTCACTTTCATTAACCACATACAAACATCAAGAGAAAACAAAAAGAGATGGTACAGTACACAGAGCTATATACCGACTATAACAAAAACAACAGTCTTGTCCTTTTTTATTTCCTTGCCTTCAGATACTTAATCACGATGGCTGCGGCCATGCGTCCAGAGTTGTTTAATGGCATCCAAGTTATTTATGCCACCTCCTTCTGCGACATCCCATCCCTCCTAGCACTGCGGCACGTCGACCCCCCCGCGAAATCTCTCTTTGTCACTCACGAAGAGAGCATCCGCGCTTCTTCCGTCATGTAATATCAGTTAGACAACGCTGCATTCATCCGCAAAAAGGGAAGGAAAACCTACTGTACAGTACAAAGGCATCACAGCAGATTGGCGTCAAAAACCAGTGGTCAAGCGGGTGACAGCACGAATGAAAGTCTGTGTGGCTCTTTGTGAGCTTGACCTGTCACCTACTAGCTGTCCAGAAGCGTGGGCACCCCCCCGCCAATACCTGGAACGTACGTTCTGTTTGATGTCTCACTTCTTCGATATTGCGTGGGAGATTGGGCGAGACATGAAGTACAGTACGAGCAAGGAGTGAAGAGACTTCGGTTGAAATGCCATTAAACGCAGTAAAGGACTGCGAGACGAAGATTCTTCAGGCAAGACTGGAGTTCTGAAGGCCCTATTACCACCAGATGTCAGCACGATCTATCTGAAACTATTCATGCTGTTCTGCTTAGGCTAGCGCGCCTGGTTTTGAGTGGGTTTCCGAAGATGAGGATGTTACTGCTGCCAGTGACTGCCACTTCATGAACTGACACACTCAAACGCGGGCCCAGATGTTATATTGAATCGCCAGCAGAGTATGGCAATATTGCTTTAGGACCGGAAGCTTTTTAAGCCTGGCGGAAACTCTGAAAGGAATATGATACCCAGCTATCGCAAATCGCCATTGAGAGAACAAAGGCGGCCAACAGGTTTTATCAGCGACTCTATGATATCCATAGAGTTGTTGGGGCAGACGATGGGCTTGGGGCGCCTAGTGTGGAAGTGGGTTATTGTGGCCTTTGCGACGAATCTGGAGTCAACATGATTACAATCTCCTGGCGGAAAATTTGTATATTCCGCCTTCAAAGAGCCGGTTATCTCGCCGAGGACAGAAGTCTGTTGTTGGAGTGGAATAATAAACCTCCTGGTAGTTTCCAAGAGGTCGTAGGACCCCTCCATCCGGTCCTGGCGAGCGAACTGCTTCCAGTTCTCGATGATCCAGATCATCAGTAGCAATCCTACCACTACGGATTCAGAATTGAGTATGATGTTGTGACAAAAAGAAGAGATAAACTATGAAATATACGTGTGAGAGAAAATTAAGAATAGGAAAGAGCCCTTTCCAACCATTGTCTATTAATAAGACCCGAGTCAAGCCAGGCGCGTGTTGAATATAAAATGATATCCTTTGTGGGCATGACCCTGGATTTCTAGCCAATGGTAATGTGCAACATAGTGAATCGCTCCCATGTCGGGAGCCGAGACTATATCCACGGCCAATTCGAGATCAAGAGGCTCAGCAAATGCAAACGTTTGGAGATTCCAACCTCAATAAATAACACGCCGTTGAGCTCATCCGTAAGGCAGACCGTATGGTAGAGGATGTTCATTTAACAAAAAGAACCGTGTGGAAGAAAAAGAAGGAATTGAGAACTGGATATTTTAGTATCGAGAACAAGGACCTGGGGAGTTGGCGAGGCAAGGGTTGATATAGACTAAGTACGGCCCCACAAACGGCGAAAATCCACTAATCAGTTGATCACACCTGGGCATCGATGGTGATCTTCGCTGGCTGGGGTTATCGTTCATCGATGCTGCCGAGGTCAATCATGGATTCATGGTCCAAGACGGACCTTTTGCCTAAATTGGTATGAATGTCTGTAGCCCCTGTTGACACTACTTCTTGTCGAGACGAAATACGATAAGAGCAGTCTGTATCTTAACGCGCAGAGTGCTAATACACCACGCGGGTGTCAAAATTCCGTAGCTCTCTGGACCACGAAATTGGTGGTGACTAAGCAAAATTGGGCTACGGAATTTTGACACCCGCGTGCACATTCGAAGAGTCCCTTTAAAGCTGCGTTTCGCTCCATGGGTCTGAAGACGACGTCATTCGCATTCGCATTTGCGCCTCGTCTGTGCTTGCTTTAGGGCTGTCTGACACTGTCTCAATGATACAGTTCTCGTGAGAAGATCCTAAAGGCTTGACAGTGTGGCACAGAGACTTGACTGTACAGTAGATATATCGAACTTCGTAATTGATTCACAAAAACCAAGCTTCAATATCAACTTGTTATGTGGCTATGCGGTGCTGGCGTTCGTTGGCGTATCGGCGGTTGGGAATTCCTCAATAGTACCGAAGTTCCCGGCACCCGTGCCTGTCGATAGCGAGGGGCCCTGCATCTAAAAGACGTTTTGGTGAAGCCAGAATGCTTCGGGTACATGGCACCATGGCGCGGAAGACGTTCAGATGCACGAGTTGTGATCCTAGCGCGAAGGGAGACGAGACACAGATGTCCACATCATCATGTTTTGAACCCCCATATTTGCAAGAATTCGAGTTGGCAGTTGGGAACAGAATATGATTGTCGTTGTTTTCTTCTGAGACCAGCAGCGCAGCAAGAAAAAGAGGACCTCAATGGGGCGGGGGACGGTTGTGTCCCGTTCCGAAAACCAGAAAGCAGGGGTGGGGGAAGTGCATGACTGAAAAATGAGCGCTTCAGGGTCAAAAAGGTTCGTGAAACTGATTCATGAACCATGATGGGTAACCATTGGGCGTTTCCGCGACGACGGCGACGATGGTCATCGTGATTCATGCAATACGCACATCATGATTCCCGTGTATAGCTCATGGATATGGAAGGATGTGCCACTCCGGCAAGCTCTCATTCGCACAAGTGTTTGAGAGCAGGGAGCCTAGGCCCTCGCTGCGCTGCGGAGGAAGGGAAGCAAGCACTCTGCAGTGGTAGAGCAAAAAGGGCGGTCAACTGCTGAGTGCATCACTCAAATTGTCATCGACAAGGTAGATGTTCGGGTTCATGAGGACAGCTACGATATACTTCCACTTGTAGTTGGAGATACAGGCAAGCAGTCGATCAATCTTCCAGTTGTACGATGATGGCGCAAGCCGAAATTCATCCGAGGATGAAAGTTTTATATCTCGATATTAATAGTATCACGACCTGCCTGATCAAGAGTTGCGGCCGTTTTGCCTCTCTTCCCATGTCCACTACGTACGATGTGATGTTCATCACTCTCCCCAAAATTGAGAACACCAAACGGCGGATCAGCCACTCATCACAGCCGACTGGATACTGGGTAGCCATGCACGTTGTCCCCAAAGGCTGTTATTCCGGTTTTATGGATGTCCAACCAAGCCCTATAGAAATATGGCAGTGGTCATCATCGCCCGAGGTGCACAGGTGTTGGGCGAATTCCAATGTTCCGTACGACGTATTGAAAAGTAAAAGGGGAAAAAACCAGAAAACTGCGGCAATTTTCAGCGGAAAGCGATGTTCGGATTGGAAGACAGATCTGGTTTTTTTCTCATTATTCAGTCTCTGTCAATCCCTGCGCCGTTCGTCGCAGGGTGCAAATTGAAGTCGCATTTTTCGCCCGCCAAGCGGGCAGGGTGTTTATGCAGGTGAACGCATGGGAACAAGAAATCCCCCAGGCGTTTATGTACTGTATACGCCTGTGTATTGCTTTTTTATGAATTGGGGCAATGGTATCCCTGATCATACCAGCCGTATGGGAACCGAATACGTGGGAACTGAAAATCCCATCATCTTGATTCACCTACCCAGCGATCTGAAGGCGTCGGTTTCTGGTTGTTGGGAAGCCACGCAAACCTCTCCGTTGGGGAAACAAAGAGGCGACACAGCAGGATACGCAGTTGCGTCTGTGCGCCCGGGTTTTTCCATTTTTACGATCCAGCGTTTGGAAATTGGCTCATAGATAATACTTTCTTCTTTGCGCGACAAAAAATAAAGTATACATACTGTACACAGCACAGACGTTGTGACGCCCACCCCCCTCCCTAGCCTGTCCCTAGCCTGGGGTGGAGACGAAACGCATGCATGGTACATACTGTATGGACGCAACTGGATGAACAGCAGGGGTTCACTTCGCGCATCGAACGATGATGGAACGTACGTGGGACCATCTGCGAAAGAGTCATGAAGGCCAAAAAAAGTCTTGCCACTATGTTGATCGTGTCGGTGACGCTTATCCGGTGTTTCTCGTCGCCTGGTTGATCACTTGGAGAGTGGAGAGTCGAAATTGAGGTGACACGTATAGATGAGTGCCTTGTTATCTCAGAATCAAGATCATCTGAATGGCTCTCTTTCAAGAGAAATGAATTGCAGAATCTTGGTATCAGTATGCTCATATGCAGCAGTAGCAGAAACGGAGGGGGGTGGGGAGGGGGAATAGGTTTGAGATACTGTAGATACGACAGCTCTAAATGACAAAGTGTTTGATTGGGGGTTAATTGGGTGGGCAAGGGTGTATCACGTGTCAAAAGGGGCAGTTCATTTGTAGGGTAATGGTGGGAGATGCCAAACGAGGGGAGAAACGAAGAACGCGCTCAGTGCCATCATGTCATCAGAAGTCGTGGAATGAAGGAAGAGAGCAGTGCTGTGGATGGAACGAAGAGTATTAGAAGTCCAAAGACAAGACGCAAGAGAAAGAAACAAAGAGAGAGCAAGTCATCACACTGAGAGGCCAGTCGGGAAATCAGCAAAATGCGTGCTAGGATACATTGATTGCCGCCAATTTCTCTTCCACGCGTCTTAGTAGTTCTGGATCAGGCTCCGGTTTGATCTTTTTAGGCCTATCATGCAATGTCAGAACTGGATGGTTGGGATCAGCTATAAGAGGAGGTACATACGGGTCACGAATGCAATCTTTGCACCTCTCGTGCTGACACTTGGGGCAACTTTTCTCGCTATGCGGGAACAACGACAAGCAGGTATGGCATGTCCATCGGACCCGGCGTCTCGGTTTTCGCCACACTCTCTCTGGGGGCTCGTACGGCGGCTCTGCGTCGCCAGGATAACCGTCCGGATACTTGTCTTTCTTCGCTCTGTAGAGATGTGCGATAAGTATCAATTCATGAAAGCACAAAGTAGAGACAACTTACGGATCACGGGGACACTTCTTGCACCGAATGTGGTTGCAGTTCAGACATTCAGTTGCGCTCCCGATGAACAGCGTCGAACACATATGACAAGTCCTCCTGACCCTTTGCAGGATAGGCTTGCGAATCAAGTCCTGACCACCAGTACGGGATGGGATCGTCAACGGTTTCTTCTGAGGCTGCGGCTCAATCTTCCCAGTCTTCTCAATCACGCGAACCTTGTTCTTTTCTTCGCATGCGTCGTGGGGTTTGGCGGGCGGATAACGGAAGCACTTCTTGCAACGAATATGGCTGCAAGCGATGCACACCTTTTCTGGACCGAAAGTCGTCAGGCAGCGGTGGCAGTTGCGTCGAACCCTCATGCGAATCGGCTTCTCAACGCGCTCGACATTCTCTCTGGCAGAGCGTGGGAACACCCACTCTCCAGGTTCCAAAGTCAGGCCGTACTTGGCGAATAGTGCACGGGCTTTTTCTTCTTGCATTGTGCTCCACTGATTGACTCGATCCTGACCGGTAGTCGGGGTTGCCTTCTTAATGGGTTCAGCTGAGGCAGTCGTAGTACTCGCAACAGGCCTGGTGCTGACGAGGGAATCAAGTTAGCTTTAAATCTCCTATGTGTTTCGACTGCAATTCTCGCGGGGCCTTCCGAGTGCCTTACATAGTAGGAGCAGCAGCCGTTGCGGTAGCAGTAGGCGTAGTTTTCGTCGTTGTCGGCGCCTTTGCCTTGTTCGAGTCGCCAGTGATATCAGCAAGGCTAGAGATCGAGTTCCTGCTTGAGCGTGCGCCGCCTTTCAAGACCGTTTTCATGCGTTTCATATACTTCGAAATGCCTTCGTCCTTGGAAGCCACGGATTTGGCGGGAGCCGTTGATTCAGACATCTTGAAACAGACGAGACGACGTCAATAATATCTGTTTTTTTCTCCTGTCCACGGTATCGGGATTGCAAGCACGAGGATGGTCAAAGCGCACCAGAACCAAATATTCAGTTGTGGGAGTGCACCAGGGAAAGATCCCTGCCTTTGTCCAACAACAGCGAGATGCAGGTGAGGGGTGGCCAATAGAGGGAGTCTGCGTGTTGGAAACTGTCTGCAGCCGTCGACGAAATGGCGGAAGCCCGATTCCGTGGTGTTGGGATGAGGGAACAGGAACGTTCCCAACGCCTCGAGCAACGATGGTCTCTCGTCGGGAGATCCGAGGGAGGATGGGACGAAGAATCGGTTTTCCACAGGGAAATGCTGTGCGACCGTCGAGGATGAAGGCTTTTTGTTCGGATCAAAAATTTCGTGACACTGAGAATTGCCGGGGTGATTGGTCCACGTCCTATCCGACTCGCAGCCGCCCAGGGTAGGATTGGGGGTAAACAAAGTCGATGACCGGATTGCCTCCGTAATATGGGCCTGCGCTGGAGCTCCTTTAATGCACGAGATCCATCTCCAGGCCAGGCGCAGAGATGAGACGGAGGGTCGACAGGGTGCGAACTTGAGGAGGGAAGGGGAGAGAAGAGAGAGAAGAGAACAAGGGAAAAAGGCTCACGATGAGAAGGTGAATGAGCAGAAAGAAGAAAAGAGGAGAGGAGAAACGCAACTAACGCCCAATAGGTTTCGCAATACGCAGCCAATACGGCCTGGAGCACTTGGAACGTTCTCATTCGCGGGGCGAACAGACGGCGGGCGGGGCTCTTCGACCCGGCGGTGTAAAGTGGGCCGCTTGGGCCAGTCAGATCCCGTCAATTGGGACGGGGACACGGGAAGCGAGGGAGCTACCGATTCCATTACCTGTCATACCGTCCCATTACCGCGGCACCAGCAGTCCCTTTACCGACTCCGTCCGCCCATTGCGGCCTTAGCGAGTCTGTTGTCCCTCGGCCATTGGATCCCAACGCTTCGTTCCTGTATCGCGCTAGTATTCCCCATCCGGTCAGTACGGGGTCAGATACACGTTCGCTGGGTTAGGCTACGCGGAGTTAGCGATGAACTGCTGCATTTGTCCAGAAAGCTAACGATAAGGACTTTGTCCAGACAGGCGCCCTATCTGCGCGTGCACCGCATCACGGACCCTGATACGCGTTTGCCATAGTCCCATGAACATGACTGTGCTGCTGTTGCGCACCAGAAATCTTGCAGAATTGACAGAGAACTGCTTGAAAGGAGATCGTTCCGAGAATCCGAGGGGTTGGATCTCCCCCAGATTTCAGTCAGGATGAGATTTTCCAGAAGAAATTATGAGTTCTGCAACCCAAACGGGGTTGGACTGAGGTGAAATCTGATTGAGTGAAAATTTGCAAATTGGAAACAATCATACGCCGTACGCATGTTCTGAAATACCCTTTCAAGGGCTGTATCCAAGGCTGTATCGTGATATTATTACCACCGTAATGGATATACGAAATAATACGCGGTTTGGACAATATGTCTTCACAACACCGACATCACGACGATATGCTGCGTTCACAAGTGCTTTAAATTGCATGAGGCGTCGCATCACCTCTCTCAAGAGCTTGAAAGTCACTCATCACAGTTGCTCAATTGGACTGCCTAGTTCGGCTCCCGCGGCCGGTCCTGCATGCGTATGCACTTCGCAACAAAGCACACAATCTCAGGCGGTGATATTGGTCTTTGGCGACGAATTTCAACCCAGTGTTTGCTCTCTGGAGAGACCAGCAGCAAAATTCCGAACGTTCCCATTTGAGAGCCCTTGAAGACGTTTCTCTGTGCAGCGGATGTCACAAATGGTTGCCAACGGCAAGGGAACCAGACGCGATCGTGTTCGGACCATCGTCGATTGAACGAAGAGTCCAAAAGAGATACTCCGTAACCGAAACGACTTTGCGACAGCGTCTTTAGAATGCAAAAAACCACGGGCACGACATTTTTCTGAGGAAAACGTGAACATTCCAATGGCTCAGAGGCTTCGGATCTCAACGTGATACAATAATAATACAGCTCCTTCGTGTCCGAGGCATGACTCGGCACAACCGTTGGATTTGACTTCATGCAGCGGTCCTGCTCAGAAAGAGATAATCAATTTTTTCGCCCCTGCTCCCGACAGAGTATTCCAATGTCCATACATATATCGTTCGCAGAGCCCTGACATCGCGCCGATCATATGTACACAGAGTAGTCCGTACACGAACACATCGTCCTTCAAACCCGCTCGACGGTGGGAATCATCAGATGGAGACTCCCGCCCTTCTGAGCCAAGTGAGCGGGAAGAGCCAACCCAGAATCCAGACAAATCGCTGCGTGCTGCCGAAACTTACCACTAACATCGTGGATGAGGGTCTGGAGGTTCTCCCTCTCCACACTCGCCCCGCCTAGCCAGGGCCGCTTGTTCTTATCCGCGACGTCGAAACTCACCGCTTTTCGTGGCGCCATCCTCTTGAGACCCAACTCCAGTTTAGAATGGACGAAACAACCCTTTCTTTACTCCATTTCGTGGTCTAATTTGCAACATGGGAGTCGCTGTTGTTTGCTTCATGGTGCACAAGACATCCCATCGCGCAGTGTTGCAATTGGGCGGGGAGGCAACGGCGACCTTGTATCCGGAGTCTCCAGCAGAAGTCGAACGAGTCATGGCAACATCGAAGTTCCCAGCAGCCACGCCTGCGCCGACGCGTGGGATTGCTTTGAGCCGGGATTGGCGCTGTAAACTCTAAAATTTGCGTGAATACGAGCACGTTATTCCAAATAAGGCAGGTGAGAGTTGCGGCCTCTAATGCGATTGGTTGGGCGAAATCGATGTGCAATTTTTAGCCTATCAAAGATGAGCATTAGGCGGGAGCTACTATGATTGGCCCAAGGGTAGATGGAGCTATTTTTACCTCGTATTACCCCGTACTTGTATGATATTGAAAGAGTAACAAAAATTACCGAGTATCACGCTTCAATAATATCCTCTTTAGGCCATTCGTCAGGTCTGCCCTAAATCCCAAAACAGTCAGCCAATATCAAAGTTCAGTTCAAAAGCCCCTTGAAATCCTCCTTACTCGGCACCACAATTATGGTTATTGTCATTCCTCGTTCACTGAGACTGCCTTTCCTGGTCGAGTATCGTCCACAAATTGGGCCGTATCCTGGAATATCCTTGTGTGCGTGTTGGTCGGGGACTCAAAGGATCGCACCGACTGGAGGAGTGAGCAAAACGCCGTCTTCAACAACGGAAATGCCCGTTGGATGTTCCTTTTCAGCATTCCCAGCCATACGCTGACCCGAGAGAGACGTCCTTGGAGACGCTCCCCTTTTCTCGGGCCTTGGAAACAGTGCATGTGATAGGGCTGATCAGGGTTCACGTGCTTCTTCAGCTGTTGACATCTGAAGTCAGCTTCGTGCAATCGATTGGGATATACGTTGTGACGAAGAGCGTTTGTTCTATGCTTCGTTCACCCAATTAGCACTGGATACGGCTGCGAGATGAAATCGCTGGAAAAGATTCATTAGAGGCTCGCGTCCAAAAACTTTTCCTCCGAGCCACGTCTACTCAGCCACCAGCACATGACGTTGACGGTTGGATAAGATGAATCCCCTGGATATCAGGCTCCCCTCCGGGCCACCAATAGTTAAAGGCCGATTTATATCTCGTCTTATATAGGCTATTGACTCGTTACGACGCTCTTTGCCAACAACGAGTGTGTCTTTTTGTTCACGCGGGCTTTTTTTTTTTGCTGTCCAGGACCAGCTTTGCACAAAGCAAGTAACTGACATACATAGTCGCATGTCACGATGCCCGTATCTGTGGATCAAAGAAGAAGCCAGGAGATCCTGGTGGCTCAAATGAGAGCTTTGCTGTGGAAAAAGAAATTAAGGAGATAAAAAACTAGTCCAGTTCCTGAGCTCACCTCTGAGGGAAGTGCTGCATGTGCAAGCAGCACAGCAGACCATATGGAGTACATACTTGTCAAGTCTCTCATGGATGGCCTGGAGATTATTTAATTTGAGCAACGTCAGCAGTCCGCCTACTGCTTACTCCTTACTGCAATTAACGTTCCTCGGCAACCTTTGCATCGCGACGATGCGTACGATGAACGAGGCTAGAGGTGCTTCAAGCATTTGTTCAGGGGATTGCCATTGTGGTCTATATCTGTTTCTAGGGAGGTTTGGTGTGGCATGTGGATTCGAAAATGGATGGAATGCGGCCGTGACGCTATTTGCGTGGGCCTTCTCTGAACTGCCGTCAAAAGATAAAAGCAAGTATACGGGATGTATGGGATATGGCATGAAGATATGTTCGCGACGACCACTCACATTTGCAGAAGCTCTGATCATTCGAGTCACAACTCGCAAAACGAATGACCTAAGAGTCGAAGGTGATGGCCTATGATAACAGCTCATGCCTGGAGCGTATGGTCGGCCCATTCATTAGCAGGTTCTTACGAATTACCCCCTCAACCACAGTAAATATAGGTGCATAAGAACTCCCAACGCCAGATACCGCTCCCCTAATCAGCCAACAAAAAGCTGACTCATTAATGGATTCCGCGTTCCAATATACCTGAATCCAAGCTTACTCTTCTCCCAGAAGTTTCGACTTGATATCTATCACTTCTGCTTCTCCCTCGACCTCAATCACCTTGTTCACCTCGGCGGTGTTCCTCATGAGCTCCACTGCTCCGGCATAACTCATCCGTGACGAAGGGTTGCAGTTCTCGGGGAGGTAGTAAATGAGGACGTATGGGACGGAGAGACGACCGGAAGGCTGTTCCACCAAAGACAAAGGAGTTAATAAAGCCATGGTACGGAAACCATCAAAGGTATAAGTTTCATACCAAGGTCAGTGGGTAGCTGAGCAGTATAAACCGTGGCGACGAATCTGGCAACTCATCCGCGACATCCTCCATGTTGGAGTATACTTCGCCATCGACGGGTCTGATCTCCTGGCTTTTCGTATCTATCATATCTGCCACGCGCAAAGCAAGGATAAACAATGTGTTGGCGGTTATCATTCCTTTTTGCCTGCTTATAACACACGGAGGTATAGACCAAGCTTGGGAGGGTCAGGAGAGGGGATGTCAAGTACAGATGATGGCCTGTGGATCCTTCGCCCTTGATGTGCCTAGACGGAACTTGCGGAGTTTCTCTTTGGTCTCCGGAGAGAATGTGTACAGTCTTGTATCGGACTATGGTTAACATGAGTATTAGCTTCTAGTTCCGCGTCGATGACGAGGGGCATAATGTGATAGACGCACCATGTTGGCGTAGCTGCCCTCAAATGATGAAGGAACTGATGTACGCAGTTTGCTTGGTCTATATGATATAACTAGAGAGACAGACAGACCAAAGCTCAGAAGTTGTAGAGTCGAACTGATGGTTGAGAGCGTGTTTGATAAGGAGACGTCGGAGCGGGTTGGTGGGGTCAGGAGCGTGTTCGGCCTCAGCTCGTTTCCCCGTCCCGGCTCCGGCTCGTTCGCCCAACACTTTTCAAACAAGATCTTTCTCCCTCATTTTTTTTGGCCCGATATCCCTCTTCATCGCATTCGCTTGTTCTCTTTAGAAATCAATGTTTAACCGGTTCACACAGTTGACAAAGCACTTCTCCCGTCCATTGTCCAATTCCATCCCTCGATCCCTCGTTAATAGCCCGATTTCCCTTCTGCGCACAATGACATCATCCGAGCGAACTGCGGTGGAAAACAGCAAGCGGACAATTGGCACAGCGGCATGCTTGATTATCGGAGACGAGGTTCTCGGCGGAAAGGTATGAGGGATATCTTGCTTGTGTGATAGTGATATTGGACAGTCTTGGGAATGTTTCCATGGCTGATGAAGTGCGACAATGGCGTCTCTTGCACGTTTTGTGCAGGGGAGAGTCAGTGCGTTTGGGATATCTCCTCTAGACCGTTGACACCAACTCTGCGTATTTTGCGAAATACTGCTTCTCTTTGGGGGTGCAATTGAAACGTGTGGAAGTCATTGCGGACGATGAGGATGAAATCATTGAAGCCGTAAGGCGCATGAGCAACAAATATGATTTTGTCGTGACGAGCGGAGGAATTGGACCTACGTACGTTCTGGCAATATCTCTCTTCATGATTTGCGATTGAATGCCGGGCATTGACAATTTGCCTTCTGTTTGCTCTAGCCATGATGATATCACCTATCAATCAATAGCCAAAGCCTTCAACCTCAAGCTGAAATTCCACGAAGAAGCCTTCAACCGCATGAGACGACTCTCAAAGCCTCAGCAGGCCAAACCGGACTTTGACTGGGACACCCCTTCTCCCGCCCTAACCGCGCGTTTACGCATGGTGAACATCCCCACGGACGAAACGCGACCTATTTCCGAACAAGCGCTCTTCCTAGACGATGAGCTCTGGGTCCCCGTATGCGTCGTCAATGGCAACGTCTACATTCTCCCCGGAGTCCCCTCCTTGTTTGAAAGGTTACTAGTCCATCTGAAGCCAGTCCTCCTCCCGAGATTGGCCGATACAGAAGGAAAGGGACTTCATCGATTCATGTTCGCGACGCCGCTATATGAGAGCACGATTGCGCCGTATCTGACCGAGTTAGCCCAAAGAGTGGAACCAAAGGGGATCAAAGTCGGGAGTTACCCGAGATGGGGGAAGAAATTAAATACCGTGACCCTGGTTGGCGCGGATTTGAAGTATATGGAGAGTTTGGTAGATGAGGTTGAAAAGAATGTGCAGGGACGGAGAGTGTCAAGGGAGGACGAGGCGGATCCTGTTGATGAACAGTTGGATGAGAAATAGATTAGACCTCATAGATCTAACAGGCATATTATTAGTATATGGAAACTGTTAGCGAGTAGCACCCACTGCGCATACATCCTTACATTGACTTATGCGCGAAAGCGACGTCATTCATGATGTTGAATCCCGAATGATATGCCCCTCGTAGAAAGGACAAGCGCGTCATCTCCTTGGGCACCTACAGGGCTGCGAAGTCATCCACCGCGATCCCAGTCCAAAATAATTGGCGCATAGGACAGAACACTACTCGATCACAAGCCTGAGCGGTTTTCTAGAAAAGGGAGCCGTGTGTGTGGACAAACTTATTCCCCGCCGCGCCACCCCCTGTTTATGTACTGTACACTGGAAAGGGTGGGTTCCATCTGGCTTCTATTATTCCGCGTGCGCACCCAGTCCGTAACACAACAGAAAGTAGGACACCATCTTTGATCTAGGGTTGTAACGTGGTAGTATATTTATTACCTGCTACCGTTTAGACAAGATATCCTTGCTCCCCGGTTCATGGATTGTTTTCGATGGCCACGTTGTCTATTATTGACGGTAGATAGGGCGCAAATATCCGTTCTGGTAAAGTGACAGATGATCAATCAATTTAAGAGGAATAAAAGACGTCACATTCGCTAGAGCTAGATAGGCTGTAGGGGGGTTTGTATAGACAAAGGGTCCGCGAGTTGATTGGGATGAAAAGCTCGCCGTGGATGCCATTTGAGGGCCATGTCATGTCATGCCATGCCTTGTAGTTCTAAGCAAAAGAGGAAAGGAAAAGGAAACCGAACTGAGGATAGGGGATTGGGACAAGAAGCCAAGGAAAGGGAACCCAAAGAAACATCGGAAGCATCACAAGAAGAGTACAGTACATTTTACATATGGACCATTCCCCACTTGATTCTGCGCGAAGTATTTTCATGGAATGAGGAGGTAGTAGAGAGGATAGAACCATGTATGTAGATCTGTTTACCAAGGACATGGCGACCAGTGGAGAAAAAACATCCAGCATGCACAGCGAACCTTGCCTGAAAAAGAAAAGGACAGAAAAGAAGTGAAAAACAAAGTTGAACCCTGGCAAAAGGCCAATTAACCGATTAAAATGACCGTGAGGTGAAAAAGCGGAAGAAACAGAAAAGCAAACCGGACTGAAGAGGGGAATAATACTCACAAGGAAACAGGAACAAAATGCATGATCCGGTTAACAAGACGGTACGAGAACTCTGGGATTGGGGAATGTTGAGGACAAAAAGGAAATGCAGAATTAATAAGGGGGTTGTCAATATGCAAAACGAAGGCAGGTCATTGTGGAGAAGGCGCATGATCCAGAATAAGTCAGATTATGAGGACTCCAAAGATTCGAGGGGTTGAGGGTCAGGTATCACAAATGTTCATGCTGCGCCAGAAAAGAATGGAATGCAGTAGGGTATTGGGGGTGAAATTTCCTCCGATCGGTTGCAGATGACGCCGCACTGAAGCATCATAGATTTTCAGCTGGCGCAAAGGTTGTCCACCAGACGATCCAACGAACTGCAGGGACCTCCAAAGCGCTAACCTCGATCATGACATATCCTCGTTCAACCGAAAAAGAATCGCAACGTCCCGTCTGGTCATGTTTTTATGGTCGTAAATGGGATCTTGCGTCCGAGGTCACTTTTCGCCCATATCTTCTTTCTTTACATGATAACGCATTTTCCGCAGCATCCACTGTTCTCGCCGCGGTCGTCCATTTCCATTTTGCCCTCTGGGGATCGCGATCCGTAGCCACCTCCTCCAGACGAGTACGAGGACATCTCCTTGTTGTAGCGACGGATTTCACGTACGATATCGTAGAAAGCGTCCTCGACGTTGATGCGAGATTTCGCGGAGGTCTCAATAAATTTGCACCCAAAATCCCGTGCCAGAGCTTCGCCCTCTGTCGTCCATGAGTTAACAAAATCAATCAAGTGTATAGTAAAGACTCAAGTTCTTGAAGTTCACGCCAGTAGTCTTACCTTGCTTAGAGACCACTCGCTCTTTCTCCAAATCGCACTTGTTGCCGACGACAATCATTGGGAAATAGTCCTTGTCCTTAACGCGGAGTATTTGTTGCTGATAAGTCATTATTTCCTCGAACGACTGTCTGGATGTGATCGAGTAAACCAGCAGAAAACCTTCGCCGGTTCTCATGTATTGTTCTCTCATAGCTGAATACTCCTCTTGGCCCGCGGTATCGAGCACGTCTAATAGAGCAACCTCATCGTCGATGACACACTGCTTGCGATATGAATCTGCGATTGCGGATTATCAGTTGAGTTACTTTCAGTTTCACACTAAAGCCAATGGCAATAATCAGCTTACCTTCGATGGTTGGGTCATATTCGTCGATAAAATGACTCTGGATTAACTGGATTGTCAAGCAAGACTTGCCCACACCTCCTCCACCAACCACCACCAACTTGTATTCACGGAGGAACTAAAAGAGTTGAACGCGTCGACGTTAGCTGTAGTCGCATTAAATTGCTTGACTAAAAGTAGCGATAACGCATCACAAGTTGGTCCGGGCTCACCTTTGACGACGTTGAAGCCATGATATGCTTCACTCGGCGCGTGCGACGACTCTGCAGTTCAGTGTGATCAAAGAGAATATGGGGCCGAAGCAAACAGCTGAAGTGTCCAGACAACAACTATTTGACGCTGTGAGACAAAAAGAAGGGCAATTGTTGCTCTCACAGAAGCTTTGAAGGGTGGTTGCTTGGGGTCAAGAGAAGGTCGTTAGAGGTTGGGGGGAGGAAGGGAAGAAAGTGACGGCTTGGCTGTTCCCAGTCCACACAACACCCAAAACCACCGACAGATGTATGGCGCTAGAAACGCACGCTCGGACAGGGTCAGGGGTTGAAAATTTGGGACTCTGGACAATGGGAAAGAGGCGATCGCGGTTAAATCTCCCTCCTTGTTCTGCTCTACATATGCAATGCTCTGTTCAAGGACTAATTTGAGGTGTTTACTCGCAGTGACTTTACTACAATCTCAAGCACTGATTCTCGGCTGGGTTGCGACGAGGGGAGATCTGGAGGCGGGGACACACGAGAGGAGGTGTCGAGCTGCTCCGTTTTGCCGTCGAATGGTGAATCACGTATGGAATGAAATTCTCAGTCAACGACTGGGCTTACGACGATATCTGGTCATACTAGCCTCACGAACAAAGGCGATTGTTACTGTTTTGGGCATGGAATACTGATGGAATTGTAGCAGAAGGAAGAAAAGGGGTTTTGGGAGAAGCCGAAAAAGAGTTCCAGTTCGTCTTCACGCTCTCCACTCTTAACCGCCGGAAGGCTATTTATTATTGTCTGGTTCTCTGGGTCTCGAAATCTGGCGAACCGATGTTCAAGGACATCACCTATTTTCTCCGCTTGAGAGCCTTCAGCCGGTTAACGGTAACCCCTCCAACTTAAAAACCTCTTATTTTCCCGGTCGGCATACAACTGGAAGAAGAGAAGTGGAAGAGCATCTTCTCATTGTCGCTAGAAACTCAGCTCTATCCCAAACCAGGTTGTGATAGCTCATGATCCTGAGCAATCCACCGATCCACAGATGTTGCTTGGGTGTTGGGAGATTCAGGCCTGCACTCCACAGGTTAAGCTGCATGTGCAGCCATCGGTGATTTGTGTCAATCTCATGATATTATTGGCATGATTTAGATCACCCCATGGATTTTGCTCTGGGGGTTATTTTAATTTGCATATATGTCGCCCTCCAAGAAGCCTTGATTCGCCATGTCAATGGGCTGATTGAAGGCGTATGCTCTTCACATCTATGCATGTCTAATCTTCGAGCAAATGACCGAATCAGAGCCGATACTTGTAATAAAAAGCATTGCTCAGTGGACTGTGGCATTGTCTGCCTTCATATCATAAAAGTCTTTTATACAGTACAAGAAAACAGCCTGCAGCAGCGCCGGCGCAATCTTGTGTATGGACTCTATGGAGTAGATCAGGAGCAACGCAATTTCGCACCCTTGGCTTGAAGACCATTCACGAGGACAACCCTGATACTCATCCGCTCACTCTGTGGCTAGTCGACGAAGCGAGGGTAAAAGCAGAGCGAAAGAGGCCGTTAACCTTGAGGTTTCAGTAGATGATGCTGGGATCTCGATCGCTGCTCTCCCCCTGCCTGGGCTGATGCAGATTTTTCCCGAGAAACTACGGAGTCAAAAGCGCCCCTGACAGGGTCCCCGGTCGAACGAACGTCGCTCAACGACAGGGAAGTTGGTGACATGAGATCGCCTACGCGCGAAAAACGCGTCTTTCTTTTTCGATATCATGTCCGTGTTCGAAAGGTTTCGAACGGCGTGGTCAACGTAGCGCGAGGTGCCTAGAAGGAACACAACGGCGCCTTTTTGTTCTTGGATAGCCTCTCAACTGGCCCCGCGCTAGACCATGAGACCCGTTTGTGTTTGATGGCAATGCTTCGTGTTCTTGGAAAGAACCGTACTGAGAATGCCAGTAATAATATTTGATCGGATGCGTGGCCCATTCGCGTGCGAGTACGGAGTAACGTGTCTGGGCTGCAAAGTACAGATGTCTCCCTACTCCTTACACGTCTAGACAACTCGCTGGATGGCATCCCCCAGTCTCAGTGAAGATTGCATTAAGATACTAATCAATCTAACTGGAAGAAAACCGACGACATCGCTCTTTATATTGCATCCTTTCATTTCCTTAGCGCTTCGGCCTTCTATGGAATTGGGATCAGCCTTACTCCGTACAGTGGGCACTTCGATTATCTCCATCTGTACTCCGGAGTATTCCGTGGTTACCATGAGAATGGACTTTTTATAGTTTGATCATATGGAGCTTTCATCATCCTTCAACTGGTGTCAATGTTCTTGACTCTAAAGAGTACAAATCAACGTTGCTTCAGGGTCATGATTGCAGCGCCTGCCGGCTGTTGCTCCAACCCGGGATCATGCAGCCTGCATCCAGGCTCTCGGCAACAACAATACCAATTGTCTGCCTGCACTTACTCTGGAGATTTCAATATCGGCTACATATACAGACAGTCACCTGATTTCGACAAGTTCAGCCGAAGCTTAGCCGTTGGACGAACACCCTGCCCTCTTCCGCTCTGGGTTCACCCCAGTCCCCCTCTTTGCCGGTTCGAGTCAAGTTCCAACCTGAAACACTCACGATGGATGTCTTTACCCCTGGCGCGGCGGTCTGAGCATACGCCATCCCGGTGACACTCGCCTTGACTCCTTGAGTGACAGGGAAAGCCACCGTGAACGGCACCGCTTGCAAAAACCTGATCAATTGATACGCACTGCGGACGAAACCCATACGTGACTTGCGCAGGTGAGTACCTCAGATGATCTAATCCGGCAAGCTCGAAACTAGATGATTCGTAAGGCTTATCACCATTGCTAGTTTATCGACGATATGTGCTGTTTGCTCTCCTTCTATCTATGTATGTATGTACGCGTGTTGGTCTAGTTACAAATAGCCATTGTATAGCTGACACTGTGCAATAGGACTGCCCAACCTCTATCCCTTCTGTTATGTCGATATAGATTTTGACTGTCTCACAGCTTGAGTTCGTCCGATATGGTGTTTCAAGCGGCCAAGGCAAGAGCCTGGACTCTTCTAGCAACATGTGTATGATGCGGGGGAGGAGTAACGCCTTGATGGACTCCAAAACACTTCGCACTCTATGACTTTCGGTGCATAGTTGTGGGAGAAGCCTGATATTTTCTGAGTTTAGTTCCGCTATTGTTCTTCAAGTCTTTCGCTGAAGCGAGCCATGTTTCACCCGCAGAGAACTCACCTGGTGCTGTGGATAGATTAACGTGTCTGCAACAACCACGTTTTCTGGGCGGCCGGCGGTAAAGACAACGACTTCGGCAATGTCATCCGGTGTGAGAGGATCGCATCCGCTATCAGTCCGGGTTAGTGACAATCTTCAGCTACGAGAACGTGGACTTACGCATAAACAGCGTCCGCCTTGGCCTTGTCGCCGTAAAATCGAACGACGGAGAATTCCTGCAAGAATAATATATCAATGAATGCACAGATTTGACAGATTCGCATTCTTACAGTCTCAACCTGTCCAGGATCAATCTCAATGACCCGAATTCTAGTGGCTATTAGTTCCTTCCGAAGAGCGTCTGTGAAGCTGCGAACTGCAGCCTTGGTTGCGCAATAGATGCTACCACCGGGGTATGCTTCTCGTCCGGCGATGCTCCCAATATTAATAATATCTCCTCGACCACCGTCAGGCCGCTTCTTGAAAATAGGTAAGATCGCTTGGGTCATATTTATCAGTCCGGTTACATTCGTGTCGAACATTACCCGGATATCCTCCATGTCGATCTCAGGAGCTTTGGCAACGCCTTTGACGAGACCACTATAGATATGCAAAATCGTCAGCAACCCATTGATTGACGACTGTGGCTTGGTGTCGGAAACTCACGCATTGTTTACCAACACATCAACTTCTCGAAATTCCTCTGGCAGCGAGGCCACAAATTTGGTGATCTCTTCTGGTTTGCTCACGTCCAGTTGATATGGTAGGACCTTGACGCCTTCGCCAACTTCTGCCTTGATCTCCTCGGCAACTTTCTTTAGGGAGTCGAATCGTCTGGCGGTAAGGATTAGTTTGAGATTATTCGGCGACGTGCGAGCGAATTCCAGCGCAGTGCTCTTCCCAATTCCAGATGAAGCGCCCGTCACCAAAATCGTTTTGCCTTCAAGGCGCTTTCCCATTGCTGTAGCCATTGTCCGTCTTGCGTATGCGTGTTGTAGGATGCGACTCGGTTGGATGTCCTGGAGTATCGGCCTTGGTTCGGAGAAGCGGGATGGTCTACACTGGTACCGGCCTAGGGTCCGTAAAACTCTTGAGCAATTACGAAAAGAGGGCATATGGAAGTTCCACTGATTGTACAGGAAAGATGTTGACGGAGGGGGAACCCAGTCGCGAAAAGTAATGGGGGAGAAGATGTTTAGGAGACTCATCGTCACCGGGATTCTGCTGGGGTCTTCGGCGTTTCCCACTGAGGTTACTCCGCACTTTCAACGTCACTTTTTCCGCCAGCAAAAGTCTTCTTCACCACGCCAATATAATCCATCTTCACTTGTCCAATACGTGGATTGTAACATCGCGGAATGCCCATTTGCTAAATGGAAGGGCTCCTATAAGGCTGGTACTCCGTGTTGTGCACTTTTGCAGTTATTTTCCGCTCTTCGCAGTTACTAATGCGATCTTCGAGCATTGTCTCCAGGATCCGACTGACGGTTAATTGCGGGACAGCATCATCACAGTCAGCACGCCTACGAATATGACGACTGGCCACAAACATTCTGCGAGACCGTCAATGGCATCCATGAGACCCGATTCGCAAAATCTCTGTTTACAGCAGCGCACACTTGCTGAGTGTCCGCTCGATGAGTCTTCGTCCAAGCACTATCCATTGCATTGGCATGATCGGGACTCAATGGTTACCCGAAACAAGGGCGGCTCTTTGTAACGGTCTACTCATCGAGTGCTTGCTGTTTGTTTGATACGAAGGCTGTCTTCGTGTTGTATTTCCCATTGTCCTGTTTGTTTGTTTGTCCCCCCTTGCCAGTCTTTCATTTCTAACCAGGGCATCCTACAATGGATGGTTTGGCAAATGTTTGCAAGAACCTTGCAGAAGAATTCACTGCCTCACATTCAGAGTTGTGAATTTGCTTTCAAGGTCTTTCCACACTCTGATTGCCTTGTTGGAGCTTTCTCTTCCAACGCTATTCACCAGATAGGGCCCAGACGTCACCTCTTTGCGTGAAGTGATATGCACCTAGCTCTAACCACGATCATTGTGGTGTGACTGAGCAGAAGCTTCACCTTTCTCAATTGCACATTCACATACTAGTGATCAAAATATCTGGCAAGATGCCTGCTATTTCAACGACAATGGAGTTCATTTTTCGGATCCGCAACCTCTTTATATCTACCACCAGCTACAAATGGAAACTTCCTCTTTATTCTTGCTCTAAGCCCCTTGTTTTAAGTGGCCGCCGTACAGTCGTGCCTATTCTCCCTAGCCGGCTCCAACTTAAACAAGGAGCGGAACTCGCTGTAATCATCACTGTTTCTGTGATATCATATTACGAAGCCGCGAGAAAAATCCTTTGTGTCGGTCTGTTGCCCCTTCATCCGCATCTGTCTTGCTTACTTTTCCGGATCCCCTTTGTATCCGGAAGCCCACGGAAAGCTACTTATATCTCGAAGCTCGCCCGTGAGTTATGCCCACCAGCAGTTTCCTCGACTGGGGACAGCTCTTCCGGCAAGTCCTGGACATCCAGGCGGCAAGCCCTTTCCACTACCTTCCGACAGATCGTCCTTGCGAAATCAGTTACCCAACAAGGTTAAGAGCCCACGGTCATGGCAGCCAACTCTACCAGCATATCGTCACCCCTGAGAATCCGGGTCCCTTCTATATTACAAACGCTGTGATTTGGGACTACCGTAGACGGTTCGAAATTCGCAGTGCAACATTCGTTGTTCCATCAAGAATACCGATTTCGAGCGTTCACGATTTCTGCGCAGAGTGGCTCAGTGACTTAGCAATACATATGGTCCGGCGGGCTTCTTCTCCAGCAGCATCATCGATAGGTGTACGTGTGACCCGGACGGGGCGGAAAGTACAAGCTACAACTTCTCAAGTTAACAACCGCTCCAATAACGACATCCTTTTTGATATCGAATATCTCCTAGAGAACCCTGAAACCTTCGAACGTGACGAGAGCCAGTATGACCTAGGCCTTTTTGCCGTTCGTCATGTTGACAAGAAGCCGCATACCAAAGAAAGTACCTTCTGTTCAAGCGCCTCTCTGGAGGAGTCAGAGCTGTCGAAGCTTCTCAAACCGAAGAACTTTAACTGGAGTAATAGTGACGATGAAGACATTGAGTCAGACCGTTCGAGTCAGCCGGGGAAGGTGCAGAATGAAATAGTACTTAAACAACAATTCCACCCGCCCCAAGATGCTTCTATCCAACCTGTTACCATCACAAAGGATTTTACCTCTCCAAAGCACAAACCGGAGACAATACAAGCTAAAAAGCTATATCAGCGATTTTGTTTACCGACCCCTATTTTATCTCCGGCTGAAGTGATGCCTGCACTACCGCCTATCGTCGAGGAGGATGAGCTCGACGCCCCTGAAGAGCAAAGACAATCTTCTTCAGATGGGCCGCCTCTCGAAGACACGCAAAACGGAAATGACCCTTTGCTCCATCTCAATAATGACAATCAAGGGATGGAACACCTGAGAGATGCCGCCCATTCTGAAATCTCGTCTCAGAGGTGGTGGATGAGTAACCTTCCTAATACTCATCACTTCAACTGGCTTGGCCAGCCTGTGCCGGAGCGCAGCTATACTCCCCCAGAAGTGTCCCTGTTCGTTATCGTTAATACGGCTAAACCTTGGCTCACCAGCGAAACACGGATTGGGGTGATCCTCCGGCAGGCGATGAGATTCGTGGACCCGGTCTTGTTCGACGGCAGATACAATGACCTCGCAGAACTCCGGGGCCATGAATTGCTGCGAGCAATCACAGGACGCACCTTCCTATTTTATGCGGAAGGGACCTGGCGTGGTGACCGCTATGACTGGGATGATAACGTCCCGTGCTATGATCCCACAGACCTAGCGGCTTATATGAATCAGTCGTGGGTACCGGTCAACGGCTGGATAGGGACGTTGGCCGTTCCCACGAGAGACCGATACTATTCGGAGTCCGCCAGGCTTCTCAGCGATCTCCAGGGACACAGACGGAGGTCACGAGCTCCCGTTAGACCATCGCCACTTCGCAGTTGTGTCTCAGCTGAGGAAACGTGAGTTGCTTGGTTCGGAGGTCACTCACAACTTTTCATTCGGCCATGGATCTAACGGGCGGACCGATCCTGGGCCCTCCTTTGGTAAGTGTCTGTGGTATCAATATCAACTCCGTGCAACGTTGCTGACCAGATACTCCGTACCAGGGCCCTTTTTTAGCGATCAACGGCCGTCGAGTGAAACAAACTGCGACATCGTGTAGACGACGTGTGCAGAGCCTTCACACGCTGTGGCTCCTTGCGAGCCATCTTACATGCCATCAAATGGCTCCTGTTGGGAGCAGCAATTAGACCTGGTTTCGCTGAGGGTTCGCTTCCAGCTCTTGGAGGTTTTTTGCGGAGGGTTACCAAAATCCGAACCTCATCCTACCTCCCGTTTTGACGGTTTGTTCCCCAGAATCGTGTTCCCGATAAACATCGCCAGAGACCAACTGCGAAATATCGACATTGTAAGGGAATTTTTGACAGACCGTGGCCCCGCGGCCATTCTTGTTGCCATCACACTGTTTCTGCTGGGAGTGGTGGTCCGACCTGGTTCCACTCTGGATTTCGTTTCCAGCTGGCGGTTGTTTGCGGAAGATTGCGGAGATCCAAACCTCATTACCTCCCGTTTTGGCGGTCTGTTTCTCAGAATCGTGTCCCCGACGAAGGCCCCTAGAAAACTTCCTCTTCCTAAAAGTGGTCCGTTTGCCGTGGTCAAACAGAAAAGACAGACTGAATATCCTCACTAATGGAAGAACTTGGACGTATCGGCTGTGGATTGATCCATGATGCTCATTTGCATGAGTGCGCTGGGTTCAGGCAGAATATGACAAGCACCATTCAACTCAGATGGGTGCTAACAAGGAGGGGGCTGGTGGCCATCCCCCTCCTGGTCAAGAGTGCATTGCATGTCGCCAGCATAGATTGTTTCCAATGTGTGTTCCAGGCGACACACAACAGAGATGCAACAGCCGTCTGTACGCTGCGAGCTGATCTGGTGCAGCGGGTAAATACAGGACCCGCTGAGATTCGTTGTTATATCGATAGCTGGACCGTATTCGTGTACATGAACAACACCGCCAAGCCCCTTCTTGTGGCTTCACTGTTGTGTCTCGCTGCCAGTTGCTTGTTCACAGTTCTGACGTTGCGGTGTCCGTGTTGCTTGCATTATTCGCGATGAGCGGCTGATTGTGGAGGTCGTGAAACGGCTCTGAGTTTGTCTTGTTCCTACATTTGGCGTTCATAACCCCAACTTCCAAGAACCTGATTTTGGGGAATTGGCTGAAACCAGCTTTTGCGGTTCTCACGGCCATGCTCAAGGCTCTAAAGAGCCTTTGTGGCATTGAGCAGAATGTGCTTCGAAACCGCAACGAAGTCGTCGCAGAGCTAGTCCGCCGGGATGGAGTGTCTCAGCATGATCTTAGCGGTGATCGCAACCCGCAAAAGCAACCAATTTAATCAGACCTGACGAGCCCAGACATTTGCTGGTTATGTTCCGGCAGCGGTGCGATGTGAGGCAAGAACCATCGACAGCCTCGTCCGACGTCCGCTTGTCCCTCCTCGCGTGATGGAGGGATGCGTATGGTAAAAGCCATGATGCTGATGCGCTGCGGCTCTGGGGATGGCAAGATTCAAGTCAAAAGCAAGGTGTGGACTATCTTATGGGCTCATCCACAATCGTTCTCCCAGTTCATTGGAATTGCCGACTGTGGGTTGACTCTTGGAACCTGAATGGCACACTTAACCAGGGGGCCAGCGATGCCTTGCTCGATTGCCGAGACAAACGAATGCGATGGGTCTGGTCACGGACGTACGTTATCGCTGTCCGTCGATTGCTCCTGTCCAAAACATGCGTTCGTGACAGACGACAGTCCCGCATGACTGTCTGTCGTCCGACGCCGAGCCCTCTTAGTAGCATTGTTGTTATCATCCAGGTTGTGATTGCCCGTAGGGAGGGCCCGGCGCACAGCCTGCGTACTGTACATGACAGGCGACAGTTCCGCATGACTGGCTGTCGCCAAAGAATGAAGAATCGCAGTGGAGACTCCTGTTATTCTTTCCAGGGCATGGTGCCTTTCCAGACCCACGCTCAGCATATAAGAAGGCTTAGGCTTGATGTCACCGTTGGGTCTCCCTTCCAGTCCTCAGGCCCAAGCTCAGGATTTGGAAGGCTTAGGGTCGATTTTACCGTTGGCTTTGTCTCCCGCCAGACGGTCAAGGGGAACGTTTTATCCCAGTCAAAAGATGTATCCCATTTTCAACGGGATACAAGATGCCTTATGTGTTTTCGCGTGTGTGATTCTCAGCAGGCATGATTTGGCTGTGGCTGGGTGGGAGTCGCCCAGGGATTTATCGATAAATCATCGCAACAAATAACAATCATCATTCGATATCATTATTAGAATTTTAAAGATAGTATTATAGAAAAAAAATGTCAAAAGCATCAAACTCCAAAGGCAAAATATACACAGTATCTTCTCACTCTTTTCTTTTTCATAGGTTCTTCGCAAAGTGGACAAGACGATCGACGTCGGAGATGCCAAGTGAACGAGACGGCCTTGGCGAGGTGGAGACTGCCGTGAACCGAGCCGGATCTGATCCCATAGCGGAATAATGTGGACTCTCGGCAACGATCGGGGAATCGTTGATCCACGATTACCGACCCTTCCACGGTGAAATCCACCGTTGTTTTTCAAACCACCGCGGATCCACGACTGCGCACCCGTTGCTTCTCAGGACCCGGGGATTTTATAGCAACGTTGCTGATATGGAAACGTATACAGAAAATTAACTGAGGATATGGCTGCCTCATTTCCTCAAACCAGCCACTGTTCTGATGGATACCCCGCCTCGTTTAGGTAGAGGTGTGTTGTTTCCCTCTTCCCACAACATTTCCAGTTGTTCAAAATCGGGTTTCAACCCAACCCTAGCTGTTTACTAGAAATAGTCTAATAGACGTACGGCTACTTCGTGCATGACCTCTATGAGGCTGAGTCGCATTTATCTGACCTCCATGAGGCTTGCGACCTTGCGTTTTACCTGACCTCCATGAGGCATGTGTTCATCTTACCTCCATGAGGCATGCGTTCATCTGACCTCCATGAGGCTTGCGACTTTGCGTTTTACCGGACCTCCATGAGGTTCGCATTTGCATCTGGCTGCTTTCCGCTGTAGGTGGATATCTGGAGCACTCTAGAAATCCGTGCGATCCCGTACGCAGGTACGCTCTCGGTTCTCAGGGTAGTTTCTAGAAATCCGTGCGATACCCCGTACGCGCTCGATTCCTAGAGTAGCTCCTAAAAATCTATACGTGACCTCAAATTCTCAGTTCCTGGTGTGGTTTCTATCTGTCCAATATACACTGGCAAGGAGAGGTCTGACAGGCTACTGTGTGACTCTACACAGTACCCGCTAATATGTAAATAGTCTACTAGATAGTTCAACTCCCCACTGAATAGGATAATCGACTGCTATCTTATATCCTCAGTAGCTGCAATTTCTTGTTCTCTGTGAGGTAGAATCCACTGCCTGCTGGTGGAATCCACCGTTGCCAAAATGTGGAAACCGTGGAAAATTGCTGCCACCGTTGCCCTCCGGCAATCGTGGATCCACGGTGGATCAACCATTTCCCGATGGTTGCCAAGAGTCTACATTATTCCGCTATGGTCTTATCATATCTTGATCAGATCTAGATCTGGGTGATCGCAGGATCCAGATTAGTATCTCTCCGAGCTTTATGCTAGGGTAAAGTATAGTAGGATCCCTAATAGAACGGTGTGAATGATTTTATTCCACAAATGCACTGGCAGTTACATGCAATACAAAATAAGGAAAAGCCGTCATCTGGTTGCTAAATCATCGCAACCTCCCTTATGGTTGATAAACTTCGGATAGTGCATCAGCAATTTTTGAGCAAAGAGCCTCAAACCATTATATATTAGAACAATCTGGTTAGCAGAGAATATTGAACAGGGTAGTAGAAGGAGAACAAATGAGGTATAGCATACTTGATTCACCGAACAAGAAAGCAAACGGCAAAAACAAGTACAGGATCCTAAAAATATTCAAATTCGTTCCTTGCCTATCCAGCCCATTTGGAAAACAGGTACTCCATAATACCGTAGTGGTAGTAACACCGAGTCCATAACGCGCACAAACACAACAGGATTCACCGGTACAGGACCTGACCCAGATTTAACACAAAGGCTCAAGAAATAGAAACGTCTGAAAGTAGCGCTAATTTATGATCGTAAGACGAAAGAAAGGAATAAACGAAAAGAGAGCTCACGGCTCCAACGCAGCCAGTTCTCTCTCTTTGGCGCGAAGAGCTTCACGCATCTTTTCAGCTTCTTGCTGCAATTGCGCTCTTCGTTCCAGCTTGAGTGCTTTTTCTGAGAGTGCCGCAGGCCCAGCTGTGCTTGGGGCAGGCGACACTGAAGCCGCTGCTTGTGAAGGAGGAAAAGCTGAAGGTGCTTGGGATGGAGGCTGGGCTTGGGCTTGGGTTTGGAGTCTTGGAGTATTCGGATTGAGAGAAGGGTCGATATGTGTGGCATCAAACGACCTTTCTGCATGGTTCAGTAACGAGGAGATGGAACTCAGTCGTCCTGAATTAACGAGGGAGCCAGGGTTGATGGGTGG
This sequence comes from Aphanoascus verrucosus, assembly GCA_014839905.1. Taxonomy (NCBI): domain Eukaryota; kingdom Fungi; phylum Ascomycota; class Eurotiomycetes; order Onygenales; family Onygenaceae; genus Aphanoascus; species Aphanoascus verrucosus. Next base: position 185,575 of record JACRYM010000031.1, on the reverse strand, counting down.
AAGATGTGCAGACACGGGTAAGTCAGTACCGTGAGGACTGGGTTGGGTATCTGCGGTATTTGCTTCGTCGAGAGTACGCTTTTTGGGAGTTGCGCTTGAAGTCGATTGTTCGCCCGAAGCAGCTCGATCGCTGGTAAAGAGATTTACGGGGCGAGGGCCGTGATGAGGAAGAGAGAGAGACTTCGAGTTGTAACCGGTGAAGTCGATAGCTGGGGGGGCGGTTTGAGATTGATATGCTGATTGTGTTTGGGAAGACGCCTGCCCAAAAGAGCCCGGTTGTTCCCTTTGAGAATACCTATGCGAATCGAAGTGATTTGAAACAAGGGAGGCAGACGACAATTCAGGAGAAACCGATGAATCATTTGATGACCCTGCGTTTGGTGACCTATCTCGTAGGGCCGGGACAACCCGTTTTCTCCGTTTAATGATTGATTTCTTCATGACAGCTGGTCGAGGACAACCATGAAGCCTAAAGTATAGGCCTATTGCACATTAAAGCATTAGTTCCGATTCCATCAATTGGCAAGGGTGATAAGAACATACCACATGCATTGCAGATAGGATGGCCGCGATCGTCCCGCCGCCAGAGCGGTGTCACTGTAGTACCACAATTCTGACACGCTGTGGGAACACCACCATCTTGGCCAGGCACATCTAGCAAGTCATTTGAGCTGACCACGGGTCCAGGCTGACTTATCGCTTGTGGAGAAGCTCTCGAAGCGTGCCTCAGGGCGGGTGGTCGCGAAGAAGATTTGTAAACACGGTTATTGTACGCAGGACAACCATCACAGCCAATAGCACCACCAGTACCATTGCAACTGCCACCACCTGGGCAAGTGCCAGAAGGTACTGATTCACCACCGTCATTTGCTGCATCGGAGTGCCGACCTGCACATCCCCTGCTTGCAGTGGGAGATGGGCTTGTTCGTATATTGGCACTGTGCTGGGTACCAGGTCCAGTTGCGGCTGCTGAATGGCGGTTGCGGTTTGTCGGGCGGTCAGTATTTCTGGCCTTGAGGTATAAACCGCATGCATTGCATATGGTTGAACCGTTCGGTGCTCTGCGCCATAGAGGTGTTCTTTTCGTGCCGCAATTACTACATCAGGAACATGTCAATAACAGTGAGTAGGAAGGAACCAGGCAGTCATTTACATACACGCATGAATGGCCGAGAAAAGCCTGGTCTTTGCCACGGGATTTTGGAGACTGGCGGGACGTATTTGACCGAGTTTCATCACCGGAGGCTGATGGTCCTGGATCCCTACCAGGACTGGTTCTATCCTGGATGATCTCACCATCGTGTCTAGTCAACATATCGGCTCCTTCTGGCCTCAACAGGCTTTCCGTAGATCCAAACTCCGTCATTTGCTCCCGCCCTCCACGGGCAGAGGATACTAGTTGATGTGCGGCATCAAGATCCTCCGCGGATGGGTGGCGCATCATGCTGTCCGCTGACGGCGGAACTCCCCTGACAATATCCATGAGTACGTCGCGATTTAGAATATGCCTGAAAAGGCAATTTCCACCTTTTATTTCTGAAACCCTTTTTCCCCAAGATTCGAGAAGTAGAGTATCCCAGGTACGAGGTTGTTCGTTGACTGAAAGGCTGAATCGGCACCCAAAGCGCTGGTTGAACAAGTCAGGTGATTCTCAACGGTGATCTTGGGCGATACAAGTTCAGATGTATGGCAAATCAGCCTCGAAAATGCCCGTAACTCCAGTGATGTGGTAATGGTGAAGGAGTTTCGTCCAGGATCCCCGTGTTAACCAACTCTTAGGCAACCACGAAGAGCTTCGTAGTTAGAGCACGAGAGGCGACACTGAATACTCAACTATTCAGGGTAACAACGCGCAGATAATATGATTAGCCCGTTAAACTGAGGAGTCGTAGTGACGCTGAGGCAAATTCAAGGCCGAGTACTCCGTACAGCTGACGAATCCTCGAACTGCGGCGTTGATAGGGTCAAAGGATTCGGCCAGCACAGCGCTAGGTGGAAAGACCTAGCCACAAGAACGGTTAGAGACACAAATAGATAGTTTATGGGACGTAGAGAAAGTAAGATGAGAATTCGATGTGGAGAAGGCGCTCTTTGAAGTGATGAGACTGAGATCCTGTTGGGAGGCGTGTGGAAAGCAGAGACCATGCAGAAGACAAACCTTGAAGGTATCGATTCAGAACAAACGGGAATCGAACTTCGTCAACCCGAATCTGATAAGCTAATCCGCGTACGAGCAGTTTTCAATTATGAACTTTGGGTTCGATGAAGCTCTTTGAGAGAAGGATCTCGTGCGACTTGCTGGATGATCTTTCGATGACCAGATAGGAGTGGCCTGACAGAAGGCCAAGAAGGAATATACCCGACACGCTGCGGGATGGGTGGCACGGCGAATTAATAGAGCAATCTAACACTCGCTCGGGTAGCACGCAGGAGTGATGTCCTGGTTCTTCAGGGACCGATCTTTTCGCGTGAGATATGTGATTGATCCTTGTTGGGATGCGTTCAGGATCAGATACTGATTTACTTTCTTTGATTATCTTATCTCTTGGTCAAGATCCCGCGACCATGATGATGTATGATCGTCTTCCACCCCGACTTTTCTCCATCGTCTGCTGCAGTGGTTTCTTCTATATCACGCTGTTACAAGCTTCCTGCTACGAAGCACATTCTGGTCGAGTTCTTCTCAACATCTCGAACTCACCGTCTCTCGTGCTGGGATTAGTGCAGCTGGACGCGGCTGAGACCAATGCACGCAATCTGATAAGTTTTGGTCTGATAACGATTAAACCTTGAGCCGACGTCAATCAGACTCCCGTGCTAACCTTATCCGGCCTAAGACACGGGGCTAGATTGTAAATCAACACTTTATTCCCCGTGATTGGCCAAAGTCTTTTTCTCCGCCAATGTCAGCAAGACTGGCTGCATTCCCATTGGTTAAATCACAAATGTGGGGTCGATGATTGGCTAGTGAACCACAGCAGGCAAGGTGCTCTAGGAGTAAGTAGACTTGGCAAGAAAGCTCTCCCTTAACATGTGCAAAGTTCATTCGTTCGTTTCTTCAAAACAATTGTATTTCGAGGGGGTAGAATACAGCGCAGACATACATAAATACATCAGCCAGGTACATAGTAGGATCACATCATTTTAACTGGAAACAGCAAGCAAACCAAAAAACCCAAGACGAAGATATCGTTCAAGTTTTCGTCGTATTCAGTACATTGTACAGACAGCTAAGGGTAGGGGTATATCAACCTCTTGACTAGTGCGCTCGGCGTTGGGAAGTAACTTCCACCGAAGCTTTCCCATACCTTTATCTGGAACCAGTTGGGTATATCAGTTGAGAGATGGCTTTGTCTAAGAGATGGCGGAAGCGAGATTTTATCACAGTAATCTGCTGAATTTACGCGTCGCCCAGAGGCTGGGTCAAACGCTTAGATCTGCTCAGCTCCCCAAGCAGGTTCTGCCTCCCGCATGTTGGGTGGCGGTTCGATGGAAGGGATATACTCCAGAGCGACATAAGCGACGCCGACAATTCCAATAATCGAGCCAGCGATGATGCGCAGGACGGGTGTCTCAAGGATGATACATCCCACAAAGATATAAACTAGATATCGCTGTAAGCAAGGCTCAGATAAGCAGCGGGGACATGCACGCTTCGCGCGGAGACGTACAGATTCCTCTCCCGATAAATGAGAACATGAAGGAGGTATGTCGCGAGATTTGGGTTGGCACGTTGGGCACAAGCTCCAGACCACCGGTGGCTGTAGTAAAGGATCAGTATTTGTCACCTGCCTCGAGATCGAATACAAGCAAATTTATCGCGACCGGGATACACACCCAAGCCAAATAGAACAACGTAAATGCCAATGATTATGTTGCGGCTAGAAAATCCATGTCAGCCACGAAAGAACCCCTTTAGCTAGGAGAAAGCTCAGTGTGACACTTACAAGCCTGGGTTGTAGAAGAACTGTGAAATTCCTCCAAGTACCATGATGACCCCAACGGCCAAGTTGACCAAGCGACTGCAATTGATCTGTCAGTGCGCATTCTTGACAAAGCTCGCCTTCCCGAGCTCTCCGCGGGCATATTTCCCCAAATCAGTCCCACGTACAAGATGTTTGAATAATCCATGTTGCTGAAATGTATTTAAGGCTCTGTTATAGAGGGTTCGGCTGACGCCCGGTCTCGTTGTTTACTGTTTCGTTTCAAGGCGCTCAACTGCCACAAGTCCGATGACTGGATGCAAAACGGCGTGCTGGGCACACTGTCTTCTGAATCTGGGGTAATAGGATTATAAAGGCTCTCGCACTTGCGCTAAAGTGCTGCCGGGAGTGGGAATTGTTGAGAAGGTCGCAATCAAATCTATTAAAAGGTGGCTGGTTAGAGAGTTATGTCATTGCGCTCCGTCGAGCTGATCAAACGGGATTTAAACACTGCACAGAGTAGCACTAAAGCATACCATAAAGTCGTAAGCTCCGAGCAGTGATATCTCATGAAGGGCGCCAGTTTAATAGAAAGTAAACTGAGCGACAGGAGGGGATGAAGTGGAATTAAAGCTGCCTGGCGGTCATCGCGAAGCCGCGAAGCTTCTACAGTTCCCAGCTCAGCAATGACTAAGCGGTTTACTCTCGGTCATGTGATCGGTTACCGAGCCGCGGAACCGCCGTCCTGATGTTGCGACATTTGACTCCGTACTCCGTACATGAGGGAGAAATGAGAAACTGCTTTGGATACTCCGTACTCTGGACTGAAACTAATGTCATTTGCCTGCGTCGCGGCAACTAAAGGGTTAGCCTATGCTACCTGGATTTTTTATTTGATGACCGCAGGAACTTCGAGCACCGTTCATGTTTGCCCTGAAAGTACACGCGCCCTTGGGACCCAAATCGGACATGTCACCAATATACGGACCAAACATAGGACACATTGTGAATCCATGCTACTCAGTCTAGGCTATTGGGGAGACCATTGGTGGTATCAAGCTCTACTTCTCGCCCTGTTCCGCGTCCTCTTCGTGCACCGTGTACTCCTTTTCATCCTTCTCCAGCCGTATCTTCGTCAGCGCCCTTGACAACTTACACATTTGTTTCGGATCCTTGCCCACGGCTTCATACAGTGTCTCGACATTCGTTCCAATCCCGATATGCTCCGCTGTCGCCAAGCTTCGCTCCGGTATAAATGGTGCCACCTCAGGCCATAGCGATTGAACGGAAGAAAGGAAGATATCCACGGCGACATCGCCAATGCCCTTTATTTGCTTCAGAACAGAACGGATTTCTGAACGAGACCCCGAGGTTTCTTTGTATAGATTGGTCAAATCGCCGTCTATCGTACGCCATGAAGGGAGAGCGAGATAACAATCAGTCAATTGAACCTAATACGTGGCATATTTTTTCGTTCCGGAATGAGGCGAGTAAAAGGAGTTGCCCACATACCATATGTGTCTGTGACCCATTCTGCAATATCCCCCAGGTTTGTCGATGCCTTTTTCCAGTAATGTCGATATCCTCCCTCTATCAGCACCTCCCCCCTTTCATCCCACGAAGTATTCTTCAGAACATTGATGTCCTGATACCCATCCTTCACTAACTCCTTGAGCGCCTCCTCGGCCTTGGTATGCGATATTGGCGCCGCTTTGAGCAGAGCTTCTAGGAGCAGCGCCAGAATCGTTCGAGGATTCGAAGTCAAGGGAAGGTCCACGCCGATATCGTGCAAGGGGAGACTTCCTTGTTCTGCGACGAGTTGGTCGATGTCCTTTTGGACGGCGTCAGGGAGAGTTCCACGAGCCGGGGCTGTGTCATTTTCTACTGCAGAAGTCAGCGCCTGGCGCGAAGGTTAACCGTCGTTCGACCCACTCTCTGCCTCCGGAATCTCATGCTTCGCGATCCTCTCCTTTGTCTTCTGCATATGTTTCTTCTCTGCCTTGAGCTTTTCTGGTGGCATGCCCTCTTCCGCTTTTGCGGTTTTCAATTCTGAAGCGGCCTCTGCGCGTTCTTGGGCTCGTGTTCGCACCATTGCGCATGACCAGTTGGGCAACAAGTAGTCCTCTTTTATGTGAGTATTCGGATGGCCGGTCTGACAATACCATGCAATTGAGTGATCAACAGTCGTGAACTCCTAATTCCTCCAGATATTCACACATTCATTGAATCAGTCAACAAATCCGCTGTCCAGCCCAGTGACGTAGGGCATCCAGGGCATGCAAAGTGCGTCATAGAGATTCTTACTCAGCGATCGTCCGATTCATTAATTGCAGCAAGTTGTGCAAAATACGATGAGATGCAACACCTTGGATATTCACAAGATTCAATCGACGAAGATGCTTAATGTTGAAGTTAAGGTGGATTTGATATTAGTGCATTTCATCTACGGAGTGTTTCGTGCCATTTTTCGTGGTGGTATCTTAGGACCCGACAGAGATCTAAAAGACTTCTATGAATCTATGATACCTCGTGAAACGGCAAATTCGGATGGTCCCGCAAGGTGTAAAGCCAGGATCTATAGTGATCATTATTGGAGATAATCTGTAGTCATTGTATGAGCTACTGCACGTGTTTAATCATTTTCACGAGAAGTTCACTCCAGAAAGCGAAGTCTGAGGCGCTTAAGGAGCAGAGGCGGTAATCAAAATGCCTAAAATGGGCGCTTCGGCGCTAAGAACTCGCGCTTGCCGCCTCGAGAGAACTGTTACGGACCCGGGTCTTGGCACTTTCAACCACAGCAGGTGACAAAACTACTTCCGATTTTTTGAATTTACGTAAGCCTTGGCGCTACCACCTCTTTTCTACTATCGCTGTCGACTGTGTTTACACGCCGAGTCGTCATGTTAACCTCATTATTTCTACTAGATTTTTTGCACAGTACTACTTCTGATCTCTCTTTGTCACGTCGCGAGCTCAAACTGCGAAAAAAGCGTGATAATCTGTGCTTTCTGGGAGGATTCTCCCCAAGGTCGAAGTCGAGATTTGGTGTGGTGGTGCCAAGACCACCCCCAAAAAATCGGAAATAATTTTGTCACCTGCTGTGAACCTCATTGACTCTTCAGGGGCGGAGCGCAGTTGATTCATGGTCGTTCAACCGCAATAATGTCGAGGTGTACTCCGATACAGGGAACATATATACTGTGGCTACATGCTTATGATACGGAAGTACTGCCATGCTCGACTTGCTATCGTTCTATTCTGTTGGAGTGTCCTGAACCACTGGTGGGATAATCAGCCCGGAGGAGATATGCTGTGGTTACGGAGTACTTACCTTTTCGATAATTCATATGTGAGAGGAGAAGCTAATACTATGGCAGACATATCCTTTTCTCGATATTTAGCACCCAGTAAACCAAGTGCTCGACCACCGCGAAGACTTACAAAGCACAGGATACTTGCAAAACCAGGCACATATGGAGAGCATATTGTGGAAACATGAGTTCCATCATTTATCTAATTGTCTGGGAATTTGACTCGCTATATCTCTAAACTACGGCCCCTTTTTTTCAGTTTTTCTTTTTCCAAAGCGGTCTTTATTTTCACACCAGACAAATTCATGAGAAGTTTCTTTGGCCTTTCACTCCCAAACCACGCCCTGGATGCGCCCTGCTTGTTGAAGCTTTTGCGATCAAAAAATCAGTTGAGAGGGGCATGCAAACGTATCCTATGGAGAGCTCCAACCGGCGACTATTTCTACCAAGCGTTGCCTGACTCGGCCCGGTTTTCAGCCCAGTTTCCTTCGGCTTGGACCAGGGTGTCCTGCCACTTGTTCGCCTGGCCATGGTGGTTGCTGGTGCCTCCGTAACTTTCGTGGTTGTTACCTCCGTAACCGTTGTTGGTTCCTCCATAACCGCCGCCATTCTCACCATCGGCATTCTCGAGAGGTTTCTTGCAGCGTCTGAAGGTGTGACCCACTGGGAACAGGCAAATTAGTTTTCAGAGGGACTATCTTTTATCTTTTATTTTTTTCTCGACTCACTTTCTTGGCAGTTGCTGCATTGGACTTTAGACCAGTCTTTCTTCTCTGGACAGTCACGACTCATGTGGCCGGCTGATATAGATAGGTTAGCCCCTGAGGGTAAACAGTGTGGAGTTGTATTGGTAAGTTTTCAAATGCTCACTTTTCTCACAGTTGCGGCAAGTGACGTTATCCATGTTACGAGGTTTCTCGCAGTCTTTGGAGATATGACCTTCCTCACTATTCAATCTGTCAGCTTTAGTGGGTTAAGATAATCTTTATCGGAGCACTGACCCGCAGTTGCGACAAGCCCTGCTATTGGCACCCTTCTCAGGGCAGTCTTTGGCGAAATGTCCCACTGTGTATGGCATATTAGCAATTTTTCAACGACATTATCAGCTCTCCCCAGGGCAATTATCACGTACTCTGCTGGCACCTCTTGCACTCAACACCTTCGGCAGATCGAGGCTCGGTGCAATCTTTCGAGTGGTGTCCAGGCTGACTGCGCGCTGTTAGCTATTTTGATCAACAAGCCAGCGGAACACATCTCTTACCCGCAGTTACGGCAACCAGAGTTATCCTTGCGTGGCTGAGTGCAGTCTCGAGCTCTATGGCCTGCTTCTTTGCAGATGACGCATTTGACTTCCACTTTCTCGAGGGCCGCACGCTCCTGCTTGCAGCTACGGCTGATATGACCCATTTCTAATGACATACAGTTAGTCAAAACTCTGAAGCATGGCCGACTTTGTCTTGCTTTGCTTACCACCGCAGTTGTCGCACTTGGGAATCTGACGGTCCATTGGAAAACCTGCATCCGCGAGGCGCTCGAGGTTTTCTTCAGGCGATTGCGGCCAACGTGGCTTGAGAGTCACACGCTGCGGTTTCTCGCTGAAGTAAAATCCAACAACATACTTGCAGTTCAGCTTTCCTTGTAAGTTGACGGAAATCAGAGTATCCCCGATCTCCCGCTTCTTCATTGTTCAAAGCCAGTCAGCCGGGGAACAAATGCAAAGAGTGATATTCGATATACCTACCAATGCAATAAAGTAGACATTGGAGTTGTCCTCACGGAGCTTCTTTTCGATTTCATCAAAGGTTGCCAGTGGAACTGCCTTGGAATAGATTTTGAATGCCTTGCAGAGTAAAAGTCGGTTAGCTCTGAGACAGCCGATTTATTGTGGAAGCACTTACATCACGAAAGTCTTCCAGATCACGTTTATCGCTTGCTTTTTTCATGAGGGCCCAGGCCTCCTCCGGCATCTTGTCTGGGACATCGTTTTGCTCAAGCTTGCGGTTTTCGGTGCACTCGGAAGTCCGATGTCCTTTCCATGAGACAAGCGACCCTGTTAGTCTCTCTTTCTTGAAATGTGAAGGAGGATAGTCCACATACCTTCAGCCTTGCAATTCTTGCACAAATCGGGTGCTTTGTCGGGACACTCTGACGCAGGATGTCCTTCGGCTTGGCAAATACGGCAAGTGCCCTTGAAAACGCGAGGGTTTGTGCATTCCGCTTTGCTGTGGCTATTATCCGTGTTAGACACGACATGTTTCCCATCTAAGGTAATATTCGCTTACCCTTCTTCGCCACAGTTGAAGCAAACTCCAAAGGCCTTACGGGGCTCTGGGCATTCTCGTGCAAAATGTCCGGATTTTCCGCAGCTTCAAACAATAAAGGTCAGGTTCGTCATCATGAAGGATGGATTTAATTGACTTACTTGCGGCAACCGTCGTTTCCGGCAGCGCCAGCTTCGCCGTGGCCTCCCGCGATGTCTTCGTGATACCCTCCTCCATTGCCAGATCCATGTTCGTTCCAATTGCCCGCGGTCTCACCCTCGTTCCAACTACCGCCTGTTATAAGGCATCAGCCTCCTTTGCTTCTTAAGCCCTGGCCAGTCTTGTACGCTTCAATGCCAGGTGTTGTTGGGATATTGTTGAGTGGATGCTTTGCTTCATCACACCCAAGGCGATCTTCTAAAGGTTGGGGAAGGAACTGAGGTCCAAAGTTGAGATTAAGACTTACCACCTTCATTCCAATGCGCAGCCATGTTGACTCGTTGATGTCGATTTAACGACGCGTTGCTGCCGAGAATGTCGTGTTTAACAAGACGCTTCCTATTTTCCCAGTTAGATTCCGCTTTCGAGGATACTGTCTTTCAGAGACAAGAGGGGAGAGTGCGCGAGATCCAAAGATATCTTACAGCCACAGGGCCAAACATAGCATGCGATCTCGAAACACTGTCGAGCCACGCGTTTATCGTGGCAGGGAGGAAGAAAGGGATAGGGAGACTCACCAAGGATGCTTTGCTTTGCAGCCAGAGTTTTGAGAAGCACCGATAGAAGTTCTCAAGAGGTTGTCCTCCTGGTTGCAAAGAGAGATGTTGAAGAAAGAAGAATGTTGAAGAGGGGAGAAGTGAGAAGGTGAACTTTGGACGAAGAGACGCGGTCAGGTAAACACACCGGAATCAGCCACCTTACTCTTTTGGGTAATGTTCGTATTTTTCGTCCTGTATTTTGTTCAGGTTCCGTCGCAATACGTACTTTGCTGTCGTTACCATCACTCTTGATTCTTCACTGCCGAAATTCTCTCTTTTCGTTGGACCTACAGAGGAGTGAGGCCTGCTCCTCTGCATCTGAAGGAACGCGCTGGTAACTAAGTTCTGTTTTGTTTGTTTCTTGTAACATTCGTCTTATATTCTCTGCAATCCTCCGGCACAACGGCTTCTTGCATAGATATGGAGTTTCTCCCAACAATGTGCTATGACTGCCTCTTGCCGGATCTGTTTTCAAGAATTGCAGTACCACTCTGCATACACGATGAAATGGGCTTTGTGTTGAAGCCAGGAGAGCGCAATACCCCTGAGGATGCCATCACGCCAGCGTATGCAAAGAACTTCTGTTAATGAAGGCACGCTTGACCTACTTGACTATGGACAAGGTCGTATGGAGAAATTCGAAGCAAGCGCTCACATTCAGTAATTATATTTACGAATGGGGGTTTACCTGAAGTCTACACAACAAATATCAGGGAATCGCTGCAAGGGAATTGCAGAAATAGAAAGAGAAGGTTAGAAACAGCCGTGATACACCGTATAAAATCCCGATAGCGCCTCTGCAAACCGTTTCAAATCCTAACAGCACAACCCTTTAATCCACAGCCAGAAAACCTCAGCCAGACAATTGAGCTTCGATGCGGTCCCTTTTTTAAAAGGGGTTAAGACCTGTTAGTTGGACTATCGAAATAGCCCAGTGAGGTGCAGCAAAGGCAATCTGGGAACGAGTTATACCTCATAACCAGGCTGGTTCCACGGACTGAGACTGACATATATAATTACTCTACCATGCATCAAGCGGCGCCAGATTGGCTTCATTGCCTACAAAAGGGATCTGAACATGATTGCCACTGCAGCATGTGAAAGATCCGGATATTTCTCTGGGAGAAAAAAAAATTAGAATTGCTATGAGGTTTAATTCTATCGAACATAGAGCGGGAAAGCACTGCTCCCAGGCTGCATCATGAAGATGAACTCTTTGCCTACGCTTTACCCGAGTTCCAGTCAAACAGAGCATCCTGGCCAACCTTGTCCTTAATGATGCGCTGACTGAGATCCCAGAGGGAAGCTCCCAGGGTAGGATCGGACGCCTGAGAGGACTCCCTTCCAAGCTGGCCGGGATCGGTAAAGTAATAGCCGTTCCAGCCCTTTTCTTCAATCTCTGGACTTGTTGCCGCATATAGAGCGCTATATGAGCCTTGCTCGACGTCACGACCGACCGCCAGCATCGTCGTTGTTATCAGTTTGCCCAGGAGCCCAGGATATGCATCCTTCCATTGTTGCTGCATTGCTGTGTTGACCTATAATCATTAATCAGTACGTTGATGCAATGAAGGTAAGAGGGATCGAAGCATACTGCACCAGGATGGACGGAAAGTGCATAGATGTTATCATTGTTCGGCTTGATCACCCGTTCATAGAGCCCATACTTGACACCAAGGATGATGGCCAGCTTTGACCGTCCGTATACCTCAAGATTGCCAATATCCGGGTTATTGATCTCCTCAAGCGAGCCAAAGTGGACAACCGACGGCGCGGCGCGATGCTGCTCTGAGGACTCAAAGACGATACGAGGAGCCGGTGTGTTTGGCAAATTTGACGTCTTTCGAAGGAGCGGATACAGCAAGTTGCAGACGTAGAACTGCCCCAGCCAGTTCACTTGGAAATGACGATCAATGTTATCAGCCGTTTCACCGTACTGATTCGCATTGATGCCAGCCGAGAGGATGAGCTATCAGATAGGTGAATGATTAGCACGATACTGGCAACCAGGGACTTCATGGTGAAACTCGTACCAGATCAAGACGCTCTTCACTATCTCGGAATTTTGTGAAAACCTCTTTTGTTTGCTTGAGATTTCCCATATCGCAAGGCATCCATTCAATTTTGGCATCTTGTCCAGCTTCCTTTTTGATTTTTTCAACGGCTTCTTGACCTTGGTCCTCCTTTCGGTTGACCATAATCACACGGGCCCCATTGAGGACGAAAGCACGGGATATTTCATATCTAAGCAGATCACAGTCAGTACACAGGTATGAGAAAGGTATTCCTGATTTTAACCACGTCCAAGGGCACGACTCACCCTATGCCCAGTGCCCCTCCTATCACTAATGCCACCCGGCCGGTGAGATCGTGGATCTCCTTCTTCGGTCCAATCACTGGTTTAAGAGCTGCCTGCATCTTTCTGAAAGTTACACTTCTTTCTTTTTGTGTCTTTTCGACTGGAGGTGTTCTATATCTTGATAGATTGGATGATCAACAAGCACGCGTTTTTCATCTATATATGACAGCCAAAGGTCTCTGGACATGCAAGTGAGTGATGTCATTGCTGGGATTCCAGTCAGATGCCTGGAAGTTGGAAACCTTGCAAGCCGTCAAGAATGTCTGCATCTTGGAAGTATTGATCAAGCAAATCGGACATTGATTCGCCTTCGTACATCGTCTCTAGCTTTGTTGTAGTTAAGCATTGCGGCTCAACCGGCTCAGTCCTTTTTCACAAACAGCGGAGAAGTAGGCGGAGAGAGCATGGTTCATCCCCTGAACCAAGTTTAAAAAACCGACGATGCAAATCAGATTTGGAGCAGAATCAGTTCCAATTTATCAGAATTGGATATTAGCTGTGTAGAAGACAGTGAAAGCACGGACGATTTGGAAACAAAACGTTTTTGTTGCACCCGCAAAGTTGGGCGTTCGTCTCGAGTTCGGGCCAACCGAGGCTCGTGTTCCGGTGCGGAGGCTTGGATCTCGATCGTGAAAGCCTCCCCCACAGTAGCATCGTCGGCACTCGGTTGCGTGGTAGCTAGCAGCAGATCAGCGTATCAGTCTGTTTCATGTGTTTATCCATAGACTGCACTCCGTACAGTACGGAGTAGCCTTGTCGTGCATTCAAATGATGTCCTTGCCTGCCAGCATATCATAAAGTGCTATTTCCTACCCCTGACTACTCCATTACCGTCCGGTTTCTACATATCAGCTTGACGTGAGCGATATATAGATTTGTATCCACCCCTAAGCGATCCGAGTACATCACTCCCATACTCAATCAGGAACAATATCCCTTCGTAAACGATGATTGTTCCGGTCCCTTTTGCTGAGCCACTGTGGTATTACCGCGATTCGTCGCCATACTACGATGATTCTCATAAAAGACTTCGTCAATTCGTGCGCGAATATGTGGAGAACGACCTGATGCCATATGCTGAGGAATGGGAGAAGGATGGCCACGTTCCCCCTGAGGTATAGTACATTCTGTCAACCCAGTTGAGTAGTATGTGCTTGACAATATCACGTTCTAATTTTTGACAAAATTCAGGCCGTTCAGAAGTACGTTGAAAAGGGGTTCGCGATCATCAAGCCGTCGAAGCGGGAATACATGGGTGGAATGCCTATGCCTGCAGGCATTGAGCCGGAGAAATGGGACGTGTTCCACAATCTCGTTGTCAATGATGAACTATCGAGGTATGTACGAAATCGATGTTTAATTGGATCGATCGCCTATATTGTGAATTTTACTGACTGGATAATATTAGAGTGGGCTTTTCCGGCGTTCTCTGGGGTATGAATGGTGGCAATGGCATCGGATGCCCTCCCATTTTGAATTTTGGTAACGAGCAGCAAAAGCTCGAGTATCTCCCGAAGATTGCGCGGGGAGAGATCCGCTTCTGCTTGGGAATCACGGAGCCGGATGGTTCGTAATTATTCAGCCCTATCCAAACCTATCCGGATGCTGACAGTCGTTCTCAAAATTGCAGCCGGTTCTGACGTCTCCGGCATCAAGACCAAGGCCAAAAAGGTCGGAGACAAATATATCGTCAACGGGGCTAAAAAATGGATCACTAATGGCATCTTTGCCGACTATTGCACGACGGCCGTTAGGACCGGAGGCCCCGGTCGTAAGGGCATCTCCCTGCTTATCATACCCCTGAAGTCTAAGGGCGTCACTCGAAGAAGAATGTATAACTCTGGCGTCAACGCCAGTGGCTCAACGTTCCTCGAGTTTGATGACGTGGAAGTACCAGCAGAGAATCTCATCGGAACGGAGAACGATGGATTCAAGTACATCATGTCGAGTAAGTCTGCCAATTCTCGATATCAAGAAGCATCTCCAGCCATTTCTGACCTCATACTAGACTTCAACCCAGAGCGTCTCGGCATGGCAGGCGCGTGCATTCGTCTCTCCCGCGTGTGTGTTGAAGATGCTTTCAATTACGCCATCAGCCGTGAAACATTCGGCCAGCCACTCATCAATAACCAGATCATTCGCGCCAAGTTCAGCAAGTTTGGCCAGCTCATCGAGCCGTGTCAGGCATTTTTGGAACAGCTTGCGTATACAATCCAGTTAAGTGAGAGAACAGGTAGACATATTGACGTCGGGGGCATGACGGCCCTCTTGAAAGTCATAAGTACCCGCTGTTTGGAAAAAGTGTGCCGTGAGGCTCAGCAGGTTTTGGGCGGAGCAGGATATAACAAGGCGGGTAAGGGAGCAAGAATAGAGGCTATTAGCCGGGATGTGAGGGTGTTTGTTGTCGGTGGTGGGAGCGAGGAGATCCTGAGGGAGCTGGCTGTGAGACAAGAGGTGAAATTCTTGATGGGCGTGAAAGGTGCTAAATTGTGAGATGTTAGAGCCAATAGAAAGGGGCATAGAAGGAGATGAATTTTCTGCCCTGGATAGTACACAACCGGGAGTCAAGAATTGAGCATGTGAAACATTGTCGATGGAGATAAACACAAATAGAGTACACCAAGACCGCTGACGGTAAAATCAGGCCCATTCTGAGAACCCAGAAAATTCCCTACCATGAACACCGGGACGCCGCGCCGATTTGGATGATACGTGTGCAATATGGCTAGGAAGCGCAAACCATAAGGAAGTAGTGTATCCCTTCCCATATAATGCGCCCAGATGGGGTCAAGCACTGCACTTCGACCTCGATAACACAGGTCATATTCCAATGCTTGCGTGGATGCGATACGTATCATATACGCCGTGGGCTACCTGAATAGCCTTCCAAACATGCCGCGAGTGATATTGCTCGTGATTCCACCAGACAAGGCGCTGCTCGCGAAATTCGAAGCAAGGCTAAAACGATCGCAACGAGAAAACGCCAGAGTATTGGTAATTGTCAAGATAAGCGCAATAGCTGTACACTCAGTCAGTTAACAGACATCGCTGAATGGACAAAGCAGCGGGCTTTGAACTCACCGACTAAGCTCAACCAGATCACGCTTTGCAGCCTGACAATCGCTAGGATTGCCAATCCAATCCAAAGTGCCGGAGTGGCATATAGACTAAGCCAGAAAAATCGCCTATCTGTAGCGTTGATGGTGCGTGTGTTTGGGTCGGAGCTCTCGAAGACCCAGTGGGAGTCTCCGGTAGACGTGTTCACTTCATTCCACCACCGGAGACCGACCAGACGACGACCGGCGATGTTTTTGAGATAGTAGAAATCTGCGGAAAGAAGGAGAAGGGTGAAAATGAAGACAAGGACACTGTGAAATTGGTCAGTAAAGTGTCTCTTTGATTGTCGTGTTGGTTGATCGAGGCACAAGCAGCCAGTCCACCCATGCAACGGAAGAGCGGGGGAACGGACAAATCTCTGATAAATAGGACACCAAATAGGTACATCAGTAAGCTCCCTGATGAGATACAACAGAGGTTAGCAGACTGTTCGTTCAATGATCGCGGGACACAATGGGTATGGGATCACAGCGCAATTAACCCACCTATTCTGAAGCCCAGGAAGAATAACAACGTGATAGGGTGCGCACTCAGGCGCCAGTTGAGGTCACCAGCATGTGGTTGATCCATGTTTGGAATCAGGACTTATCGAGCTCGCGTTGAATGTTCTTGTTTAAGAGCATCTGAACAGCGAAGCTAGACGTCAGTCAGCACTCAGCAGCCTGATCGGTCACGTGATAATTCGGGTTGCTCCATCGTCCCTTCAAGTTCATGGCATTGCGTTTCTCATCTTGATGATGTAGCTACAGACCGCTCTATACATATTTCATAGCCACCTAACTTCACACGGTTTGGTAGTAGTGTGGTTAGGATATATTCAAGTCCTGTTCGCATTTCCCGCAGATTGTATTGACCACATTGAGACAAACAATGCAAACATTCTGCTGAATTTCAGAGAGAATACTGTAGAGATTCTTATGATACAGAGTAATCTTGAGCAGCCAATGCTATGAAAGATTGCGCTTCTCCGTATTTTATCCTCGACAATTAACCTTTGCGGAGTCTCCTTTCAATATATAAATGGCACGCGCAATTACAGCACTCCGTGCGGAGTTCATACTGAGATTTGGAGATGCAAAGTTCAGCGGTCGCGCCTGTCGCGTCTCTCGACGCGTCAATTCATTTAGTTAACGCTAGACGCGCGGAGAGTCTTCCGCCCCCGCCCGCCCCTGTCAGCCGGGCCGAGGAGGAACTCCGATCCCGCGCGGAATGACGTCCACTTCAACCCTCTGGGCCGCGCTCCGCTCTCTGTTTTGAGTCAACGCAACAGGACAACATCCCCTGTTTCTCGATCACGACAGTAATGATTGCTTGTCGACCTTGACAGCTTGCTCATTTTGGTTTGCTTAGAGAGGGGATAGCAGGAAGAGAGGTCGCGACATGGCCGCCAAAAATGCCCTCCGCCGCGCACTGTTCTACGGTACGAATTGATCAGGAGCTACTAAATAAATTATACTCAACTTGGCCCCTATTTCTTCAAACTAGATTCAAGTAAGCTAATCACCGTATGAAAAGTGCCCGGTGCGAACAGCCGCATGCTAGAGAAGTCCCGGAATGTTGTCGCCGACTGCGTAACCTACGACCTTGAGGACAGCGTCACATTATCAATGAAAGATAAAGCTCGAGGACTGGTCAGAGCGGAAATTGATAAACTGAAACCCAACGGGATCAGAGAACAAGCCGTCCGTATCAACTCGGTTGGGAGTGGACTGGCGGAAAAGGATCTAAAAGAGATTGTGCGCAACCTTCATCGACCCCAGTTAGGGACCGTGGCAAGCGTCAACAGATTAATTGAGAACTAATAGGCGGGACAAACCATCTAGCTACAATCTCCCAACCTCTCCACCATCGTCGTCCCCAAAGTCGACTCTCCATCGGACCTCCGCTTTGTCCAAGACATGATCGACCACGCCCTCTCTTCCGCCAACGCATCCGCCTCCACTCCGCGCCCGCCCATTTCCATCCTCGCACTCATCGAAAGCGCAAAATCACTCACCAACCTCCGCGAAATCTGCACCACCACCCCTTCCCTCTCCGGCCTCATCTTCGCCGCCGAAGACTTCGCCCTCGACCTCAGCATCACCCGCACCCCCTCCCTCTCCGAATTCCTCTACGCTCGCTCCGCCATTGTCACTGCCGCTCGTGCACACAACCTTCCATCCGTCATTGACCTCGTTTGCACCTCATATAGTTCCGCCAGCGCACAAAGGTCCGACGACAAGAACGCAACGGAGCTACTTAGGGCAGAGGCGCAGGACGGGAAGCGGTTGGGGTTCAATGGGAAACAGTGCATTCATCCGACGCAGGTGCCGATTGTGCAGGAGGTGTTTAGTCCTGAGAAAAAGGAGCTTGAGTGGGCGGTGCGGGTGAGTATTGCGGATCAGAAGGCAGCGGATCAGGGGCGGGGTGCGTGGACGTTTGAGGGGAAGATGATTGATGTGCCTGTGGCGGAAAAGGCGAGGATGATTGTGAAGAAGGCGAGGGCGTGTGGGATGGATGTTGATACATATATGGACGAGTGGAAAGATCAAGAACCAAATTAGATGTGGTTCAAAGGCTGGTTGGGTGTCTCATGGGCATCTCTTTGAGCGTGTGAATTGATGCTTGCATGCCTGTATATATGTAGCGAGAATCTTTAGCATCTATGCAATCTAGACAATTAATTACATTTTAGTCGTTGTTTAGCATGCTGCGGATGACCTAAGATGCATCAGAACCCTATAACATGAAAAGCTTGAGGTAATAGATTCTTCCAAAATCCTGTTCAAACGACCCCAAAAGAAGTGAAAATTGTCATGTATATATTTCATTCTTTCTAGCGTTAAGCCAAACATTGGATTCCGTCTGATCCTCAACACTTCCCCAAAGTGTGATATGTAAATCCCCAAAGAAAGTTGCTCGTCATATCGCAGAGGAGGAACACAGGAGGGACATGATGACTTCAAAGGGTACATCTCGACCTTTGTTCTGTCGTCCAGTGATTCAATGACCACTACAAATTGAATATTGACGGAGACAGAAATACGGGCCCCAAATAGCCTATATCGAAATCCAAAATAGGCTTCACATCGAACTCTCTCTATGTCGTCCCCGAAATTTCCGAACGGCGAAGCAAGCAGTGCCGATGACACCGAGCCGATAGACCTCCTTGGCCAAATGAAACAGATTCTAACAGCCGCCACAGCGTTCACTTCTTACTGGAGTCTTCTCTCTTCAGAAGCTGTATCTTTCCCATCGTCAGACCCGGCGTGGAACTTCCAGCCTTATTGTCACTTTCATCATCATCACCATCATCATCATCTATGGTCTTTTTATTCTCATCTGCGGCGCTCATTCCGTTGGTCTTTGCAGGAGGTTGCCCACTCTTCTCGCTACTCGTCGGATCAATACCCAGAACGCCACCAACATACCCTCCACGTTCGCTCGGGACATTGAATTCGCAGTACACGTAACGCCATTCACTGAGCCAGTTTTTGACCGCTTTGCCAATTTTGTCCTTGCCGTTTTTGCTGTGATGGCCGGTACCGCTGATCGCATAAACGAGCTTACGTCCAGCTTTTGCGTTTTCCTTGAGAATGTTCTCCAAGTATTCAATTGCTTCCCCTGGGTGAAGGCCATGCAGGTCGACGTAGATTTCCTCATCAGAGTTCTCATCAGAGCTTTTGGAACGGTCCTCATAGAGGTGACGCGCAGCCTCACGGTAGCAACGTCGCATCGCCTCGTTTTCAGCCTGACCACGAAGGGATAGGGCCTTTGCAGCACGTGCGTCATTACGATTCCACGCTTGAGCCGCACTGTGATTGTGTCAGAGAAAAAACTTTTTGGATGTTGTGACGGATATGTTGGGCCAAGAGTTCACTTGAGTAGGGCTTACCTCTGGAGAAACTTGTTTCTTACATTGCCATGCGTAACCGCATCCATACGGTATTTAAGGTACATCTGATTCGCACGAGGCCCCGTTTCGAGCCACGGCAAATTCTTTGGTGTTGGGATAGCTTGGGCAGCTGCACTATTTTCGCGACTGTTGTTAATTGGGCGAGCGGATTTTGGAGCTCCTTTACGTTGATGCGATGAGGGAGACATTCGAACTACATCGGCCAATGAGCTCGATGGACTCTCCTTGTTCCCGTTACCATCACGGTTGTGGCCCTGTCCACCTCGTTTCCCATGATGCTTTTTCCCGGGCGCTTTGGGGTTAAGGGAAGAAAGGGTAGGAAAAGCCTCAGGGTCATCGACAGATAGAGTTGATCCACCAGAATCGCGTTGCTGATGCCGGCTAGTAGGCCGTGAATGTGGGCGTGACGTCTGATTGAGAAGGCTATTTCTGGTTCTTATGTTCGATGGAGAATGACCACGGTGGTGTTGATTCCCGCCATACATGTATTGCGCAGAATGTTTCTGAGGATAAAATGTAGGCCATTGTTCTCCCATGGCTGGTTGTAATGCCGGAAAAGCTTCGTAATCGCCTTGGACATGAAGCATTTGTTGAGCCGGCATGGGCGAATGATTGTAGTTGTTGTTTTCACTTCCAAGGTTTAGGTTGCCAACCAATGCAGATGGATCATGAGAGAAAGGGCAAACGTCGCCAGCAAGGCAGTTGCCAGTTAGCCAGTATCTGGATACTTTGTTAGCACTCCAAGCACAGAAATAACGATATGCTTTCCATACTTGCAAATATGATTTGTCAAATCATGACTAAATCGGCAATCTGCTCGAAGACACTGGCCTGTCGACAGCCAGTATTTGCAAACTACCGGACTTCGAGCATGACCTGACGGTGTTATGGGACGGGTATGATCCACCGCCATGGATTTACCTACTAGGATCCTGCCTTCGGTGCTGGGGGTGGCATGATTACCAAGGGGTTCCTGGTCGGTCAAGGCAGCTATTGTAGCCCCAAGATCATATCCATTGGCCACAAGGGCAGTTTCAATCTCGTCATTCGACCTCCGGTCGCCCAGAACTGATCTTAAGATATCGTACGGGCTCATGTCAGAGGACGCAACCCATTCTGGGGCAGCACCGCTCAAACCCGTGGATGAAGCGGTGCTTCTAGCATCCTCATTGACCAGCCAATCCACATTATCACTCCCGAGATCGCCATATTCTGGCATGGGAGTCCGTTCGGCAAACTCGTAAGCGTTGAGATTGGGACTGTGAGGAATCGGTTGCGCAAAGGCTAAGCGGGGTGACGGACGTGGAGAGGTGAACGGAGAAGCCGTCAACGACCGGGGAGCACGAGGAAAGCCGCCACGAGGAACTGGGAAGCCTGAGGGGGCTGCGGGACTGTTAGACGGCGACGAGATTGGTGTCGAAGAGCGAGTTATCTGCCAGGGCGCAGGAGAGGCGCGGCGGATGACCGTATGTCGAAGTGGGGGAGGAGACGCTCCGCCTTTCAGGGTGTTCCGATGTCGCCAGAGGATGTCCAGCACAGCATTCTCCAAAACAGTTCCGGTTAACGCAACCTTGTCTTGTAAAAATTCTTCTAACTTCTCAGCTTTTTCTTCATCATCGATATCGGCATTGTTGAGGATAGGGAGGCATGATTCGAAAACCTCCTCTGAAACCATGGTTGCGACGAAAGGAGTGAGTAACGGTGCAGTTATTATTTGGACGAAAGGGAGACGGCCAAAGCAGGATTCTGGCAATTGATCAAGACAAACAATAGCTGCGCATAATGGAAGCTAATCTCAGCAGCACTGAAGGCAACCAAAAGGAATGGATGGGATAACGCTTGAACTGGAAGATGATGCGGAGATAGGTGAAGTAGAACCAGCTTCAGCTTACATGGTGATAACAAAGGGGGAATAAAAGAATGGAAGAAGAAATGAGAAGGAGGCCAGAATGATAAAAGGATGCGGGATCGTGACACTGGCTGTTCGCTTCACGACATCTGCAGCATCGGGAAGAGTGAAGCTGGGATGTTTGGGCGTGAGTGGTGAGATGGATGAGAAGAAGCGGGAGATGTTCCCCTGGATATTGAGATGTCGCTCGGGCTGTAACGATACGATAATTACGCGAGTTTCGACGCCAAATGATGGTGTAAGGCTCGTATGTAAACGGTAACCTTCACAATGACGACAAGGCGCTGGGGCTCTACCCCCGTGCTGCTGCACTGCTGCACTGGCCCCAATGTCTATTAAGTCCAACACTTGACGCTCTTCTTCCATGGGTCAAGTCGAAGGCAATGCTCATTACTCTCAGGGACGCTCCAACCGTTCGTCATGTCACGAACCCCCAGCAGAAAATCGCCTTCCTGGACGCTGGCCGGAGCTGAATGGCACAGCCTGGCCCAAACGGCCCCGCCGACTCGATACGTTGCTCCGTACGGGGCCCGGAACAGGGAGTAGTCAGCACCGGAGTCAACTACGTATCACTGCTCCAAACGCTGACGATAAGCCTGCAAGTCTTCGAGATCACTACTGAGAATCAACCCAACTTGAAGCCGCGCATTATCGCCTAATAAAACTCCTTTTTCGTTTACTTTTTGCGGTCGATACTTGACGCATCGCCCAGACGAACGGAATTGGTTGATGAATTTGAGGCGTTGCGCTGCCCCCAACTTCCCCAACTGCCGGAGGATCCCCAGGCACCAACTTTCGGAAAGCTCACAAACACTCATTCTGCGCAGATATTTTTCGATTTGTCAGAGAAGCTGGAATACAGAAAACGTGAATACCATCCGGACCTCGATGATTCCCTGACAACGGAGAGGTTTCACAGTTACAAGGCCAAGCGCAACCCCCAATCCGGCGGACGCCGTATACGCTTTGAAATGACCGCAGACCGCAATGCGGAAGCAGAAAGACTTCTCGCAACCTCGCCTATAGCACCGAATATTCCTGGCTCGCCGATTATACACCCCGTTCGCTCGTCATGGAGTCGACCGCGCTCCAGTCTCAGCCGCGGCAGACGAACCTCCTCCGCATTTTCTCGCGCAGCATCCGTCAGCCTCCGAGATAGAACCATGAACCGTATGAAAAAGGTCTACAGACGCTTGTACAAGATATGGACAAAATTGACGATATGGCAAAAGATCGCTGCGGTACTCGCATGGCTGGTTCTCTCTGGTCTTGGAATTGGCTTCATGATTCTTTCGGCCCATATTTTCAAGTGGCTAGAGCCAGTTGCGGAAGATTTGGAGAAATCAATATTAGCATACTCCATAGTCTGGATCTGTACATTCATTGTATCTTTTCCGCCTCTGTTTGGATGGTCTGCCATTGGTACGGTGGCTGGATTTATATTTGGTACATGGAAAGGGTATGACTCCCTTCAAACAACTGGACATTGGAATAATCATACTGATAAAGGATTCGCAGATGGGGTGTTTTTGCTACTGCAACCGTCGTTGGATCGACATGTTCCTTTATCCTCTCTCGAACTCTTCTATCCAAGCTCGTACATCGCATTGTTGAGCATGATAAGCGCTTTGCTGCTCTTGCGTTGACACTCAAACACGACGGATTAAAGCTCTTATGCATGATTCGTCTCTGCCCGCTACCGTACTCGATATGCAATGGAGCAATTTCAACGTTTCCTACCGTACACCCGCTTACGTACGGTCTGGCTACAGCAATCGTGACACCAAGGCTCCTGGTGCCTGCATTCATTGGGAGCAGGCTCCGCGTTCTTGCGCAGAATGGAGAGAAGATGGGTGCCGGTCCAAAGACTGTGAACATCCTGAGCATCATTCTTACAATCTGTATCGGTGTCTTTACAGGATTGTATATCTATAAACGGTATGTATGCCATCATTCCTCGTGGTTCTCTGTCTTAATCTAACATCATCCCATTAGCACCCTTGCCCGTGCCGCAGAGCTCGAGGCCGAAGAGCGCGCAATCATTGCCCAAGCAGCCGCTGACCCATCTCAACTTCCCACGCCCGGCTCTTTCGTCGATAATCCCGACGAATATACTGCTGCTGCCAACCTGGTCGCACGGGATGAAGAAGAACGGATAGGTTTTCGTGATGAAGAAGACGACATAACAGGCGGAGATATAAATGACGACCACGTAGCGATAGACACGAGCGGTTACTGGGATGAGTTCACTGATAATGATTCTGACGTTTTTGGGGATGGTGACGGCGATGAAACTCCCGATGAAGCATATACTTTACATCGGCATGTATAAGGATGTGTATGGCTTTTGCTTTGGCTCCGGGTTGAATTTATGCGCGTACGATTGCGTTTCGGGTCTTGTTCCAATACACACGCTTAATTGGTTGGGTGGTCGGTCACAATAGATTTCTCAGGCTTACTTGCATACGCACCTTGCATGTTTGGGTACTTTATACTTGGTGTTGAACTATAATCGTGATGTGGTTGAGTCTTTGCTTTCTGCTGATGACATGTCATGCTTCCTGCTTATGGTACAATAATTGATCATATTAGGGTGTTAACACGAGATACATTCATGCGGCCCGCTCAATGTGGATTTCAAGTATTTTCTATTGCCAACGATGGGTATCGTGTCTAGGCACAAAGGGCTTTCAGACCCATACAACCTGTGCTTCCGGTATTGATTTAAGCATTCTAACGCAAAACATCATATTGTAGCCGGTCCAAAGAGCATTTCCCCTTGAGGCCCATTCTTAGTAGTATCTGGGATTGGTATGTTCCTGGCTAAATCCCCTATAAATTTTGGAGTTAGCCATGCTCTACCCAAAAGGAAAAGGGGAAAGGTATGAAGTCCCTGAGAAACTCAGGGGCTGAGAATACACATACAATGACACAAGAGCCTCCGCACGCAATGACCTCTCTTCGTGGAGCAACTTTTTTTCCCGTGCAAGAGGCCGCAGTTATCCCATGTTCAAACTACCACTTGTACACCTTCACGTCCGCACAGTTAAGGAAAACAAGATCAACCGCCCTTGCAATATATGGTATTCAAAAACGGCTATATTGCAGTATTCATTCCGGTATTGTAACTGATATATCTGATGCCAGGGCTGGTGTATGAATCTCCCACCTTTATCGAATCTAAGCCGTCGGGAAGGTTGGGGCGGAAAGACTCAGACAGAATCGAACTGTTTGCTAGTCAGCATATCGTAGGATGGCCTTTAAAGGTACCTTTGCCGGATATAACCCTGCATGATTTGAGGAGACGTTGCCGCTCAACCTGCGATCAAGGGCTCTGGTGTGGGCTGCAAACTCCTCCTGGGCCATCCAAAAATGTCTCTAAGCATCTGTATCTTGTTTGCAGACGATAACAGAATCCATTTGGAATGTTTTCAGATGGTTATCTGTCTCCAATATCTCAGCGAAAGTGGCATGATTTTGGTGCAGTTGACGGTTGACGTTCGAAGAGCGACGTCAGACTGAAATGTACGCCGAGGAAACGAGCGGTCGAGTCAGGCGGCGGGAGGGCGACGGGGGAGAAAACCTCGAAGTCACAGTCATCCCGTTACCCCTCGAGCGTGAATGGGGTTGTTCCATAATGCTCACTTTCTAATGTCGTTCATGAATGCAATTGTTCGAATGCAACGTTCCGGTCTGAAGACAACATCTGGACGGGAGTCAATTGCCCACTAGCAAGCTCTTCCCGTTCTCTCCGCCTCCCGCTGAATGTGTTACTGTATTCAGGGCAAGTGTCCTTGCAACCCCCTTCTTCCATGTAAATCTGCACCAATACCAATATACCATATTCGTATCTCTTGATGAGACTTGATATTCTAACGTATGTCTCCAGCCGTTGCGAGAAAGTACGCATTCCAATATATCGCACGTCGAATATCCAGACTCGACTCCTTTACATTCACTAGAGGTGCATAGTGGGCGACTTTCAAACCCCTGTCTACAAAAATGGCCGAATCACTCGATCTCTGGTATTACAATTGATATCAATCGACAAGGCCAGCAGACTGGAAAAATTCTTGACGACTTGTTCTCGCCGGGCTCGCCTTTGAGGACTGGGGTATACATCCTGGAGATTTATCCCGTGGGCCTCCGATGGTATATCCGTATTCAGTTTCGCAATGGTCGGCATAGACGGAATTACATCAATCACTGCTGAGAGCTCTTCAGAGCCCACTAAGAGCATGGAACTTGACATATCTTTGATGGCGAAAAGTGAGTCGCACATGAAGTTGGATGGTGATATATTCCAGACCCCTGGTTCGTCAGTGCCGGTTACTTCGACGAACGTTCTTACCTCTGAGCCAGCCGATGCAAAAGACAATATATTGGGTATGAACAATGATCTATACGAACAAGATAGAAAGGCCAGGTTCGATTCCGATCCGCTTTCTAGCGTGCCCCAGTTGTCGTCGTCGACTTCGTCTCTGGAAGATGATAGTGCCCAAAGTTCAAGAGGCCCTTCAAAGGATCTGGGCCGGTATAGCGAAAATCATGACACTCCCAGCGGGTCAATGACCTCAGCATCGTTGATCTCCCCTTTTCCAGTTGAGAAATCTGCGACACCTAGTGCTCAGTTAAACCAGGCATTGAACACTCCACCTTCCACCTCCCTCTATGCTTCGGCCTCCACTCCATCATCCTCTCGCAAAAAGCAACAGCAGCCTCTTTTTTACACCACCAGTCAAGCCCGTCCAAAGTCCTCAATACCCGCTCGATTACCGTCCTCGGTTTATGCTCAACAATGTGTCTCCGCCGCTTTCGCCTCTCGTCTCAATCCGTATGCGCTCCACAAAGATGAGCAGGAATTACTCCAAGACCATTTATGCCATCTCCACGTTACGACATATCTCAATATCCGAAATGGCATCCTTCGACTGTGGACCCGGAACCCTATGCTCAGCGTCACGGAAGAGGAGGCTCTTGGTTGCGCAAAAGATATGAGATGGATGAATCTGGCATGGGTTGCTTACAATTGGCTGGTTCGAAATGGTTATATTAATTTCGGCTGTGTTGACGTACCGAGAAGTCCGATTCCTCCCGGGCGCGGGCGTAAAAAGGAAAGACCAACAATTGTTATAATTGGTGCGGGTATGGCTGGTTTGGGATGCGCTAGGCAGTTGCAGGGCCTATTCGAACACTATGATGGTAATACAATAGCACCAAAAGTGATTATACTGGAAGGTCGAAAACGCATTGGTGGCCGTATATACTCCCACCCTTTAACTTCTTTGAAGTCGGACACTCTGGCTCCCGGATTACGGCCTACCGCAGAAATGGGGGCTCAAATCATTGTCGGATTCGACCACGGCAATCCTTTAGACCCAATCATTCGCGCCCAGCTAGCGCTGCGGTATCATCTCCTCCGCGATATCTCGACGATCTACGATACTGATGGAAGTCCTGTAGACGGAGCTCAAGATGCGCTGGTTGAGAAGTTGTATAACGATCTTCTCAACCGCTCTGGCATGTATCGCCACAAAGCTGTGATGAACAAAACAGCTGAAGGTGATCGTGGCCTTATGGATTCTGGGCGTGATTCTTTCCTCGACGATGGTCTGACCATCAGACAGTACGAAGACGCAGCAGCATCGGGTACTGTAGACATGCTGTTACCAGCTAAACGTCTTCGACGAGGAGTTGGTCATCGGACCGGGGATATCAAACCAATAACGAACGCTCAGTTATCCAATTTGGAGCACGACAAGGATATATCTGCCGCCCGTTCATGTCAAGCTATGGGGTGGAAGTTGCGGGAAAGTGTTTCTGATACCGCCACACTCTCCCTGGACGAAGTCGCTGGAGATTCCAAGACACATACACTCGGCGCGGTGATGGATGAAGCTATACAGCAGTGCCAGAGCCTCCTGCCGTTGACGCCTAAGGATATGAGACTACTAAATTGGCACTATGCCAACTTGGAGTATGCCAATGCTGCAAACCTTGGAAAACTCAGTTTATCAGGCTGGGACCAGGATATGGGGAATGAATTTGAGGGTGAACATGCGGAGGTCGTCGGGGGATATCAACAGGTTCCCCGGGGTCTCTGGTCATATCCCTCAAAGCTTGATGTGCGTACCAAAAAGGTTGTGACGAAGATTTCGTACAAAGCCAATGACACTCCCAACGGCAAAACAAAAGTTCACCTTGATAATGGCGAGGTGATTACTGCGGATAAGGTGATACTTACGGCTCCCTTGGGTGTTCTAAAGAGTGGATCCATCACCTTTTCACCTCCCTTGCCAGACTGGAAAACCGATGCCATCAACCGGCTTGGGTTTGGAGTCATGAACAAAGTGGTTCTTGTTTTCGAAATGCCATTCTGGGACGTTAAAAGAGATATGATTGGTCTTCTGCGCGAACCAATGGTCCCTGACAGTTTATCTCAGGCCGATTATGCCCCTAGCAGGGGCAAGTTCTATTTGTTCTGGAACTGTATGAAAATCAGCGGACTCCCTATGCTCATAGCTCTGATGGCGGGAGATTCAGCTCATGAAGCTGAAAGGCTTTCTGACTCTGAGATTCTAAGCGAAGTTACGTCTCAACTTCGAAACATCTTCAAAGAAACCACCGTTCCGGACCCTCTAGAGACCATTGTCACCCGGTGGGGCCAAGATGAATTTGCGCGTGGCAGTTACTCTTACGTTGCCGCAGGGGCATTGCCTGGGGATTATGACTTGATGGCCAAGCCTATCGAAAATCTATACTTCGCAGGGGAAGCAACGTGCGGAACCCATCCGGCGACTGTGCATGGCGCCTATCTCTCAGGACTACGGGCAGCAAAGGAGGTTCTCGAATCAATTGTCGGACCAATTGAAATCCCTACTCCTCTCGTTCCTGCGAAAAGACAAGTATCGTCTGCCACTGTGACACCACCGACTTCTATTCAGCCACCGACAACTACTACAAATAAACGCAAAGAACCTCCTTTTGACACACCTACACTTCCCATCTCAACCGGACCAGCTGGAGCTGGCCCGTCCAATCAACTGAATCTCTCACAAGGTGATACACTTTACAAAGAAACGTATGACAAAGCCATGTGGGAGGCAATCTACGCAGAACTCGGTCATGCAGAACCACGACCACGCAAGCAACCCCTAAATCCATTTCTACTCTACCAAAAAGATTACTGGTTCGTGTGCAAGTCTCAATGCGATGAGGCTCGTCGCAAGAGCACTGGAAACTCTAGTGTAAAGGCTCCCCGCGATGAAGTTCGCCAGGCACTCGGGCAGATGTGGCGTGATGCGCCTGAGGATATAAGAAAGCCATATCTCGACCAGATCGACCTCAATCGCAAGACGAATGCAGAAGATCTGGCAAAATGGAAAGAACGCATCATAGCTTGGGAGAGGCGGACTTATGAAGTGAAAGATGCGTGGTGTGCGGCTAATCCGTATGAGATATTCGTGGAAGAGATGAAGAACCGACCTGTGGGAGGAGGTGGGAACAGGAGTAAACTACGGAAGGTTGGCTGATGCTAACACTTCGATCGTTCCAATTTTTTCATCCTCATTCTCATGTGTGCATGCGTGTTGGGACTTTGCATTGGTGAGGCTGCGGGTTTAGCGATGATTTCTGGGCTGTTCCTGGTGTGTTTTCCTCGGGTGGGTGGCTATTCTGATACGATGCTGCATAGGGTGGTTTGATGTTTCCCACTGGCTTTTTCTCGTCCGGCATAGATCTCACCGTCATTTCAGCGGAGCTATTGCTCTCTGCTTCTCTACACTTCTATTGTTATCTGCTACCATGTATCTTTATCGAAAATATCGCTTTTATTAAGTTATTTCGTCATCCATTGTGTTTACGGTATGCGTAGGATTTGCAGCTCACGATCGCTTGGCTGATAGTAACTGATTGGGTCGCAACCTCACAGGGCGGAGCGGAGGTCTTGGCAGCGGAACGCCGCTACGTGAACGAAGGTGTTAATCCTGTTATGACTCTACTGAGCACATCACTCAAGTCTGGCATGCTGCAACAATTTCGAAGAAAGTGATTGGGTATATTTTGGTTCAGAATCAGTTCATACTATCAGGTTAGTAAATAGTAGAGTGAGAATCATGAGCTGTGAAGCAACTGCACGTCTATTGACTCTTGGACTGCGGGCCTTTCTGTCTTCCTAAGCAATCAAATCTTCTCTTAAAAATCCGACAATCTAGTGTTCGTATAGTTAGTACCTGAAAAGGTGGCTGAACTTTTTGGTCACTCCGGGATTGCAATCGTCGTGAAGTTTGAGGAAATTGAGGCGGTTTGATGCCAAGACAAGAGTGCCAAGCCTCAACCTCAACTTCCGACCGCAACGATTTTCAGCACACGCCATGGTTAGGCAGATCTTCCTGCAGATATCTCGCAAGTTCGGAGTACTCCAGCAAAACAGCCCGGATAATGTCCATTTGTGGTGCTAATAGCTTCTCAGGCAAATTGCCAAGATGATGCGTGGTTCACGATGGTTGGAAGCTGGTCAAACTGTCCAAAGATGGCTTAGTGCGGTTGACGACATCAGCTCCCGACTGGACTTCCCCCTTGCGATGATGGGCGACATCAGGACGGTGCCCGCCTGGAAAACAGATGATAAACATCCTCTCACCCAGCACCTCATGCCCTAGCACGAAGATTCTTCAACCCTTGTGCTCCTGCACTTGTGTTAAGCACAGTCAAGAGCAAGAAAGCACTGATTTGTTTTCTTGTGTCAAGGATCACCTCTGTTCATTTGATAGGCACTTCTTTAGATACATGAATGTCCTTGAAAACTGCCCGTCACCCATGAAAAAAAGGCTCACAAGAAGGCCCCTATCCATTCCCCGAAAAATCCCTGGAGGTATCGTCTTCTGCCTAGGAAAAGATCTTATGTCAGTACCAGCTAACTGTAAGGAAGGCAAAGGCTGTTTATTCGGCCTTACCGCTTGGTCAACTTCTACCTTCTTTTTCGGCGAGCCTCTGGCGCTCTGCCTGGCGGCAGTCTCTCTTATGAGCTGCCCAATGGTGGGCTTGGCAGGTGACGGAACAATATCTTATACCACATTCCACGTTAGCCCTGTCGCCCACGGAACGTTAAGAAAAAGCAAGAGGGATGGCTAAGAGTGGACTTACAGGATCATGTTGCACCGACCACAGAACTTAAGGTTGTGGATGAATCCACAGACTTCGCAGCAAGGACCGTCAGGAATGGGGATGGAGGGGAAGCGCTCGTCGAAGATCTTTTGCATAAGGTCGTTGGCTTTTCGATCACAATCGCCAACGGTGCGACACATAGGAATGGCAAAGATAAACCATTTCCGTTCACCCATAAGGCGCGGCATGCCTGACATGAAAAGTTGCTTGGAGACTTCACCGCAGAACTGACAGTCCCAAACTTGAGCGTTCAAAACCGCGTCGTGATATCTGTTTCGGATTCCACAAAAATAACGAGCTGCGGGCTCCCAGGATGTGTTTCTACTCTCGAGTCTTCTACCAATCATGTCTCGAGGGATATAATCATAGAAACTGAACTTTCGACCGTTTCCTCCGTGGACGCCTGGATGTTCAGGTGCACAAGTGATTTCGATGATGATTCGAACCCAGTTGATGAGCTGAGGCGGGGTGCTGGGCTGTTCCTGAACCGGCTGAGGTTCTGGAGCTCCGGGAATACCTGCGATCGCTGCCAACTGGTCGGCTTCGTTCTCTGGAGGGGCCATGAACTGGCGGTAATAGCGTTGGGGTGGGTGATAAGGGCGCTGTGGTAGTCCGCTCATCTTGCTCTGCAGGGGATGATTTGACTTAAGGGGTTATTCAATTCGTGATATGAGGACAACGACTTTGTGAGAGCACGACTGTCTGAGGGCAATGAATGTATGGGAACAACGATTTTGTGAGGGCAACTGCTGTGTGCGAGAGCACGACTGTGTGAGGGCAGCAGTTGTATGAACAACGACTGTATGGCAATGGCTGAAAGGGAGTTCGAATCGAAATGGGGTCAAGAGAAAAGATGAACAGAGACGAAGGATATCAGCTTTTCCTTGTGAGAAGATGTTATTTGTGCGAGGAGGGTGAGTTGCCCTTTTAAGAAGCCCTCAGGGCATGTCCCGTGATTTGGGCGCTAGTACCAATTTGATACCCTTCTGACGGTGTTTGCTGTTATTGTTGATATCAGTTGAAGTAGGAACTTGATTATGTGAAACTGTGTGCATCAGAGATTCTGAATTGTGTTCCTGAAGCTATGATTCTGCGCCTATATGGCTGGCCATCTGGTCTACTATACCGATTCCCATATACGCCTGTCTACTTTTCCTGGTAGACGATGATGTCTGGATGATGACTTCAGCTTTACCATTTCGTCCCACACCTGAATTGCTCTTTCAAGGCATATGCCTTTACATGACTCCGGCATTCGCCAGTTTCTCGGTTGCTAATGAAGGTTCAACGGCCCGACCCCTTGCTGCCTTTCAGGGGATGAATGCTGATAATCTAGCCCCAATATATTTAGGGGACTCGAAAGGGGTCATATAAACGCATACTACGGTATATATGCTTGTGCGGACATACATATGCCAACAACGAGACCTGTGCGAGCTGGCTTGTCATGGCCCTCGTCTTCTGATATTCAGGGGCTCAGTTTGTGTCAATGGTGCTTTCGAAGCTCAGCTTGAGTGACAGATATACAGTCGACCAATAACTACTCCATGGGCTATGACGGGCTATTCATGCAGCTGTCTTTGCTATGAGATTCAGCAAGGGTGTGCATTACTAGTAGCAAGAGCCAACAACAAGACAACAGAATAGGGTTATATCAAGAAGTGAAGCACCAGGAAAGATTATGGGGAGGGAAGAATTGCAATGTGGCTAACCAAGAGCTCTTGTTGTCATTTAGTGTAAGATTCATTCATCTATGTGCAACATCTACTTGAATCAATACAAAAGCAGATCCCCTGGATCCCCCAAAATCTAGACATATAGACTGTCTTTTCCCTCGTTCGCCTCTTAAATTTTCCAAAAAGAAAACAAGAAATTCTATGATGAAAGATGCACTGCTAGTCAAGCCCCTATATGCGTTGTCTAGAGCAGAGGGTTGGATCGGTACTCCAATGATGCGGGAGCGTTCTCTTCGGTTTCCTTCTCCTTCTGTGTCACGGATTGTGATATCGAAGAGGTAACCTCAGGTGCTTCGGGAGTATCTTCCATGTCGACGATGAACTTCTCAGCTTCCAGGGCAGCGATACAGCCGGATCCTATGCGCGAATGACACGTTAGCAGAAGACCATGGGAAGAAATAATAAAAAAGTGGAAAAGATGTACGAACCTGCACTGGTAATCGCCTGTCTGTATCTCTTATCCTGCACATCTCCAGCTGCGAACACACCATCGACGCTTGTGTAGCTAGTTCCGGGCTTGGTGACGATATATCCCTCAGAATCAGTCTCAACCTGTCCCTTGACGAGTGTCGTAGCAGGTTCGTGTCCAACAGCGTAGAAGAGGCCATTGGCAGGAAGAACCTCCTCTTCGCCCGTAACCACATTCTTGACCTTCAAGTGGGTCATCAACCCTCTTGGTCCCTCCTCACCCTGCGCCTCGACAGCAACAGTGTTGAATCTGACTTGCACCTTGGGGTGGTTCAACACACGGGTGGCCATGGTCTTACTGGCTCGTAGTTTGTCACGACGAACAAGAACAGTCACGCTGCTGCCATATTTGGTCAAGAACACGGCTTCTTCCGCTGCAGAATCTCCTCCACCGATCACAAAGAGTGGTTTGTTTCGGAAAATAGGCACAGCACCATCGCATACAGCGCAGGCGCTGATACCGTTCTGCCAGTACTTGTCTTCACCAGGTAAATCCAAACGACGCGCATTAGCACCCGTCGCGATAATCAACGCATCTGCGGTGTGCGCGGGAGGCTCCTCGGGACCATCCGACCACTCCTTCCACAGCTTGAATGGACGGCTAGACAGATCCACACGGGAAATGGTCTCTGTGATGATTTCTGTTCCGAATCGTACGGATTGTTCACGCATTTTGTTCATGAGCTCGGTGCCGCCGATACCGGCTGGGAAACCGGGGAAGTTCTCGACATCAGTGGTCGTGGTCAGTTGACCTCCTGCTGCTGTGCCGTTGGCGAGCATGCCCTCGTACATCACAGGTTTGAGTTCTGCGCGCGAGAGGTAGATAGCGGCCGTGTGGGCGGCGGGGCCGGAGCCAATGACTGGTGGTAAGAAAAGCTCAAGTTAGCACACCATTCGCAGGAAGTATGAGATGCGCATCCAGTAGACCACTCACTGATAACTTTAGAGTGCGCCATTCTGCTCTGGAGATGTGCTTTGACGCTCAATGGCGTCGAGGAGTGTAGAGAAACGCCCGCCGGTCCTGGAGCTGTGGTTCGTTGTTGGAGAGTGGCCGCAGCAGCAACTGAGAGTCCGACGGTGGAACGGACGGAGGAGAAGGCGCGGCGACGGAAGATTGAGGAAAACAGCTTGAAGGTATTGTGGGGGTTCACGGCTATGCGAAGGGTTTTCTTTATATAAAACTGCAAGGGAGGGGACACGAAGTCTGACTGCTGTTGTCTGGAGGGGTAAGCCGCCAAAACGTCAGATCAAGGGACCGTGAAAGTCTGGGGGAGCTTGAGCTTACAAATTCGGCCCTGTGAAATGTGCTGGCTGGACTCTGCAAAGCAAATTGATGTTTCGCGAGACGATATTCGAGTGCTACGATGTGATTCTGCGTGGTGTTGCTAACGGTTTCGTGGTTGATTGCAGAGTTACACCGGACCCTGACGACGCCGTTGATCTCGATCGGATGGCGAGGATCTTCTCCACTCTGGAATCATTTCCCTGACGCCTCAAACGCACAACGTAAAACATCAATGCGAAGCCTAATATATCAGCTACCAGGGGTATATTCGTACACACATACAGCACTGCTACTACTGCTACTATCCAGCGAGAATTATTACTGGGATCTCAGCATCACGATCCCGGGAAGACCACGGATGTCGGGCCGAAACAGGATAACAAAGAGAACAAAAAGGACGAAGGGGAATCGCGCCATCTCGAAATCAAAGCGAAAATGAACATAGAAATCTGAAACTCATGGGAAACAACTGGGCAGGCCTCTTGCGTGCTTCGTGCCAGTTTCAAAAGATCCCAAACCGCTTCTTCTTTGGCCTGTACGCCTCGACGCCGTCGTATCCCTGTCCCACGCCTTCAGGGGAGGAGAACTGACCGGGTTTCTCATGCGCTGGCGGGGTATACTCTGCATCACCCTGGCTCGGATGATCATCGTACTCTTCATCACTCATCATGTCCTCGCCCTCCTGATCGTGATCGTTATTGGGGTGCCTGGCGCCTTGTTTCCTTCGTCCAAGCATCCACCATCGTCTCTTCTGAAGAGGAATGCTAGGCTCGAACTGACCATCGAATAACAATGCAGGTACCAGGACCCTGTATGGTGTGGTGATGCCCGCAGGGTCGCTGGGGTTTACCTCACAGTTGAGGGTGATATCCAGCCCACCCTCAAGGTTGATGAAATGGTGCATATCACTTCCTCGTTTGAGTGCATGCTTGACTTCTTTTGCACTGAGATCCGTACGCCGTCGAATGAAAGCACCTGGTCTTGGCTCTGGTTCAGCTGCACCGGATTGTTGTGGTTGAGATGGAGGCTGCGCCGGCTGAGGTGGGAAATAGCTGTTCTGGTGCTCTGGCGGCTGAGAACCGTCATAACTTGCACTGCGCTGAGCATACTCAGCATCTTGCATCCCTTTAGGTTGAGTTCCTCGCGCCGAAAACCGTCGAGTAAGAGAAAACGTCCGCCCCAAACCTCGGCCCTCCCCGCGAGAGAGGGAAAGGGACCTGACAAGGTTCCCCACTCTAGGCGTTTCTGGGGTGCTAGACTCTAACGGTGTATGAACAGGCGTTGAACCTATCAAATTACAGTCAGATTGCACAAAACATTTTCAACAGGGTCGATATCTGCCACAAGCCACGAACCTGGAGCGTATTCCCGGATGCAACACCAATTCCTTCTCGGCAGGAGACGCTTATTGTTTCTCGGTTTGCCGTCAACATCATGGGTGAATATCGGTCGCATATCTTCCATCGTCTTTGTGTCAACCACGTGAAGTTTGTTTCGTCGATTCAGGGCATCGCACATGATTTCGGACATGGGTGCATTGGCAATCGGCGATGAGACCACGTTGGGCATGTACCTGTAATCTTGATGCTTAGGAATCTCAAGTTTTGGGTCTGCATAGAATTGCCCTATGGCCGCCAGATTGGCATCGCCCCTAAATCGCCTGGTTAGTAATGTTCTTGATACCCTGATAATGGCATATGCGGTGCAACATACCCCAGAATCGTGATTCGAACAGATTTCTCAGCCGCAAGCTCCTGAAGGTCCTCGATAAGCCATTTTCGTTCAAGCTTATGCAGTTTGGAAGTCCAATGGTCCTCAAGATTTTCTGCGCCGCTGCCGATTTTGGTTTCTGAGTTCCCAAAGAAGCCAACCTTGCTACGTGATCTGGCAGGGTCTATGACTTTGCTTGTTACGTTCTCAAGCCAAGCCTAAGGCAAATGTTAGCAGCTGCTTTTTGGTGTGGATAGCCACACACGTACCATTCGTGGATAAGCGACAGGAATCGAGATGAGAACAAGGAGATGTTTCGTTTCTCCCTTCACGATCTCTTGATGACAACGATTCCAAATCAAGTCATAGGTGTCGTCACTCAAGATATCATATCGCTGTGAAGAATTAGTAAATGCCCATCGAAACAGTATGGAACAAATACAACTTACAGTTCGTTCCGTCCGACAATCCACAGCCAGAAGAGCAGTGCTTTTTCCTAAATGCACAAAAATGTTCCTGCTCCTCTGCTGTATGAATGGGCCCGGAGCGGCTCCTAGTACCCAACTTGGCTCATCTGTATGCATTTCCTCTGGAACACTCTGATGCTGGAACAACATATAGTACTTAAACGCAATGTTCCCCAGTCCAGAAAAGACCGGTGTGCTCATGAACTCATCCGAGTATGAGCCATACCCACCAATTATGTCGTGATCATCCCACATATTCACCATCGGTATCTGAGAGTTAGCCATGCTAAACAGACCCTGAGAAAACCATTCCAGGTAGTTCTCGAGATAGAAATCCTCAAGTTCGGCCTTGATATCCAGATTGAGCGGATGAAGATACTTTTCATTCTTCCCTTTCAGTTCCAGCCAGTTCTGGAAATGCTTCGTCTCAAACGCGACAACGTCATTGAGAATCTGCGATCCTCCACCGATCATGACATGGAACGGGCGCGTCTGGTGGACGTTGAGAGCATCTCTCCATAGAGGATCAGGTCCGCTGAACCTGTCTGGATCGATTGAGACATTGAAGCAATTGCCGGTGTAAAACATGATATTCATTGTGCGTCCCTTTGCCGGAACCCAGAACCCCTGCGCAGAGCCCTGGTTGATACGGTACGCGATATGCTCTTGCTTGTTGCCGAGTTCGATCTCGAGGTTGAAGCGCCAGAAAGTCACGTCTCGAGCCGAATCGGCGTAAAGTCGGAATCCTCGAGACTCTCTGTATTTTCCAACAGACTCTCCGTCCAAATCTGCAACTCTGGCATCTGGCGACTTATTGACCTGGGTGCTCGCACTGTAATTGATGGGACTTGGAGACTTCTCAAATAACCCGTCCTCATTTTCCACGAAACAGAGGTCCTTGCCCTCCTCGACATGATCCACCGGCTTGACGTACAGCAATTTTCCGTTTCTCGCGAGTTTAGTGAGTCCAGCAATCGGATCCACATATTCAGGAGCCAGTTGCTCCCCCTTTTCATAACGAATTTCAGTCGGCGGGGGAGGAAGTAAATCTCGTGGTTGTGAGAAAATTCGAAGTGTTGGTGGAACAGCATATGAGGAAGCAGAATCCTTAGTAGCGATCATGATACTTCCTCTCCAAACTTCTCTTTCAACGGGACCAGCACGACTGTCGATTTGCTCCCGTTTTATACCTGTGAATCGAAGCAATGGCCCGCATTTCAAATATAGGGGTGGGTCAAACGGTGTGTTTCCTTCAAATTGTTAGTACATCGCGTACGGTAGCAAATAGGATGATAACAACAAAAATAAAACTTACTCTTTGACTTGGGTGAAGGCTGCGGTATATCGTGCGAGACAGATTGGCTTCTCTTTCGTCTACCAGATCCGCCACCTTCCCACCATGCTTTCCCAGTGTCGAGCCGGCGAAGCTTGAAGCCATCCGCCGGTAGTCGAACAGCAGCCGCAGTCTTCCATTCATCAAGTGGCGGGGGAGTTGCCGGAGGTACAGCAAAGGTAACAGAAGCCCGCTTCTTCTTTTCTTCTGTTCCAGAGTCCAGAGTACTAGACTGAGTTTCTTTGCTGGAATTCACCAAGCCAAGGCCTGATGGGCCGTCATTGGAGCCTTTTAACGCCTGTATGGTACGATTTGTGGCTGCGGGTTGCGCCTTTGGAGTGAACGAACCCGTCTCAGGAACGTTCTCGTAAGAAAACGCTCTACGATCTTGCGCTGCGCTTTGATGCGCAGGGCTCTCCCCAGCCAGTCTATCCATCAATTCACGCGGTATTGGCTTTTGAAGCTTCCGGCTATTACTTCGCTGGACAGGGGGAGACATGGCCAGTGGAGAGGCAACGGATGGGGGAGCCTGCGCCCTCACATTGCTGCTCTCAGAATAGTTTTGGGTTCTGAACTGGTTTGCAGATGGTTGGGCTACCTTTCGACGTGGCTCTGGGACGTAGTCCTCCTCGTAGTCGTCGTCGTCATCCATAGCAGCCATGAACTGATTTGCTCCACCATCAAATGAAAACTGAGGATCATGATCTGGCTTCAGGGGCAGCTGAGCAGCTGTGTTATGTTGTAGGGGTTCTCCCCGTTCCGATGGTTCTAATGCCTGGTACTCAAACCCTTCACGTTCTGTCGAGAATCGGCCAGGGGATGGCTTTTTGGAATCCACCACAGCGCTCTGTTGTAATCTCTCTCGCTGTTTTGTACTCAAACTTCTCGTAAGCCCAGCTTCTTCCAGGGTCGATGGTCGAGGGGAGGAATTCTCCGCTGGAGTCTTTTCGCTCTGTTTTGAAGTTGGGCGAACGTCGTGGCTGAGATGGCGGCTCCGACGTCCAGCAGTGGCTTGTCTCAATAGCATCTCCGCCTCTTCAACCCTCGCGCGCTTTTCTTCTTTGCTGATATCCTTAAGTGTGACCTCCAATTTCTGCAACGGAGACCGTGCCGGAGCCCAATCGCGATCGCGCCTCCGTATCTCTTCCGTCCTTGGAGTGGTCCGCGGACTTGATTGAGCCACAGGTGTTGTGGGTTCGCTGGGCTGTGTCAGTGTGACAGAGTGTGCAATGGAGGGTGACTGCTGTCTACTCGTTGAGGTGTATTGACCTGACTGTGATCGAGAATGGATTCTAGGGTTCGAGCTCGTCCCAGACGTGGATATTGAAGCCGAACGCTTTATGTGCTCCGTTGGGCTCACACGAGGGGGTTGTGGGAGCCTCCGTTCAGGAGGTAAATCTCTCGCACGCTCTGCGAAGGAACGGACTTCTTCCCCTCGAGCCAGCTGATCAGGCGCATATGAACGGCGAGCCGAATTTGCCCGGACAATTGGTATCTCAGGCGCTGGAGGTAGATCATAATCGTCGTAATTTGGGTCGTATCGAGGTTGCATGTTCTT
Organism: Aphanoascus verrucosus; assembly: GCA_014839905.1. Classification (NCBI taxonomy): domain Eukaryota; kingdom Fungi; phylum Ascomycota; class Eurotiomycetes; order Onygenales; family Onygenaceae; genus Aphanoascus; species Aphanoascus verrucosus. Next base: position 146,320 of record JACRYM010000031.1, on the reverse strand, counting down.
AGGGTATATTCTTCCGTTCGCAGGCGCTTGCGCGACGGAGCCTGATCTCGACCGCGAGACTGTCGTTTGCCGTTGATTTGATGCCATTCCCACGGTTTATTTGTGAACACAGTATCCGCAAATCGACTTTTGAATGTTCGTACTCCGTATATCGACTCAATTTTGATGGACGGAGAGACCGATACGTTTGTTCTGGGAGGTTCCTCAAGCTATGGACGGTTTCGTCGAGGGACATTCACTCTCCCACAGATCCCGCTCCGATCGCAGTGGCTGAGCAGGGCTGCCTGTTATTAACGAAATCTAGTTAGTGAAATTCCAGATGAACCAGCATTAGCACATGGATATAGAGAATATTGGCAGTATACCTTTCACTCATGAGGCGGTTGCCAACCTCTGTAAAGTGTGTGTGCACTGAACGAATGGCCGTTGACCAGTGAGCGCACCGTCTGGCACCAATTGGGCTTTGCGTCACCGCGTCCGATAAGGCCAATGTCTGTGGGCGATAAGGAGATTTTGTGAAAGCTTTCACAACAGGCTCCTCATGGACAGATCTCACACCAAATTAGGAGAGGTAATTGAGTGGCAGCGTCAGACAAACAATTCTCAAAAGAAAAAAAGTTCTGTCACACTCAAAAGCTGCGGAGCAATGCCGCTGTCAAAAAACGACGCGCTGTGTGTCTGTCGCCGTTGGGGGGCTGGGCTCAGGAAAACCAATTGCAGGGCATCGTGGCCCAAGTCGCCCAATCCATTCTTCATCTTCGGCGCAGACATTACCTTAACCTTGCTCAACGATGATGGTTGGCTTCTTGTCTGGCTCTCAGCTCCCCTGCACGGCTGTGAATGCAATTGCAGCGAGCTGTGAAATATCTACGGACGTTGCTGTCCCGTGGTCCACGCTCCACCCAAGCAAGCTTCGACTTCAAAGCTTCAATCTTTCTATGTACACGACAGTACCCCAAATGCATTGATTCTGTGAAACTGGATCGAAGCTTGCTGAGTCTTGTTACAGGAAGATACGGAACACTGGGTCTCTTCAACAGTCCAACTGAAACGAAGTCCACAAATAACGTCGTGCAGGACGATGTTCAATATGCCCGTTGGACACATTGGGTTCGGGCCGCCTACCCTAAGCTGTTGATATCAACAGACGAACTCAGGGCAGACCGGAATGTGCGCTCATGATTGCTTCAGCCCATGAATGAACTACTTGCCAAAAGGATCACAATAATTACTTTGAGCTTCTCGTTCTTCGTTCAACGTCCTGGGCCGGTGCGACAGGGGCTGCATATGCAAAGCATACTTTCCAGGCCCTTCGAGAACAGAACAGGGAAATCTCGCCTTACGGATGTGTTTTGCCTTGCAGCTTTGGCGGTCACTTTGCTTCAAATTAAGCTGGCTCCCCTGGAAGCACTGTTGAAACCTTTGCGGTTTCTTCCGTGGGCTAAACTGCGCATTGAAAGCCCGGTTTGATCACCGCAAATGATTTGCACCGCAGGGGTGTGTTAATAAACCTCGGTTTCCTTATCGCGGCATTCAATTCCAAATATTGAAGTGCTAGGAAATCGGGTGACGCGTCTATCAACGTGTTATTATTCTACCTTGGATTTCAATGCCCGTTGCGCTGAAATCGAACGCGTTATTGTCGCGTTCTCAGTGGTGAGTGACAAAATCATATCCAAGTTCCGGCTCATTATCATATATATGGACTTTTTCGCAGAAAAGTGGCCCGACCGTTGCTGCAAACTGGTTTATATCTTCAAGAAGTCCACGTCAGTTTTGTGATTCACCTCATTCTCAGCCTCCTGGACCCCTTAAACAGCTGGAACACCGTCCCTGATTTCGATGAACTGCCCTCTGTCGTTATCCAGGGAACAGAACCAGTCTCCAAATGTGGTCAGAGTGAAACCTTCCAGCGAAGCTCCCTCAAGCCGCTTTAAGGCTCTTAACTGTACACACAGTAGTTCACCCTCCTTGATACAAGAGAACAGCAAATCCCAAGTATAGAATCAGCGCCTTCGTTCCTCGAAGTGACAAAACAGGGACCGGTAAACGTCACTCTTCTCGAACAGTCCCATAGTGCAGTTGTAGGGCCTGTGCACCTCGAAGCGCGCAGTAGTTGGTTCAGACGCTCCGTCAGTTGGGGATATAAGAGTTCTCTCAAAGTCTCGAATTCCGCCGTAAAACACTCTGCGACAATGAAACAAAGCCTAATCCGCCTGGCTGCGTGGATGATCTGCGATTAACCGCGTTAGAGCAGCTCCATCGCGCTCCGTAAATAATCCTTTGGGCTCCAGATGCTCGTGCAATTGAGCTTGGCGGGCTCAAGGTTGAGGGTTACATGCGCCTGACGAATCGCAGCCTGTATGGAGGGCAACCGTGGCTTCAAAACCCCCCAACTCATGGGCCAGTCTGAGGACAGAACACGCAAAACGCAAGCTCCAACACTTTGCACCTCCATCCAAGGGGCGAGAATCTTTTGCCGTCCTTTTGCGACACTTCCAGTCAAGCCGGTGGTTTTCATGCACAGCCGGGCTTACGTTGCTTATTTGATTTCTTCTGGCCGGACAATTGACCCCATGCGTTGCCTTGTTGGTTGTTGGAAAAAAAGCTGAACGCTCAAGGGCGAAGTTACATAACGCTCGCCACCACAGGGCTGCGGTCAACGCATACGACTTTGCTTAACTTAGGAACAAACAACAATGCGAATGCTTCTAATTCACACTCAGAATTTTTCCATCCTTTGAGCAAAAGGGAATAGCCGTTCTCCTCCCCTTATCCCCCCCGTTCATGGCAAGCCGGACTTGCGTGGCCCAGATACGTTTCAGATACCCTCATCGCTCACCCCATCGACTTCGATAACTAGCGGCGACGTCCGTCGCTAGAAAACAATCCATTATACTACCTGAATCATGAGGTTATTAAAATTACTTGGCTTTTCGTCAATCTTCTTCTCGCTTTCCTCTGCCAGTATATACCCCCGCGACCATGAATCTCGTGATTATATCGCCGTCCACCTCCGTCGCTCCTTATCTCCCGATCGAGTCGCGCAGCTGTTAGGCGGGAGACACGAAGGACAGATCGGAGAGTTGGAAGACCATCATACCTTTTCTTTTCCCAAGGGACGAGGAGAGGAACTTGGCAGTCTATTAGATGATAGACGGTTAAGAAGAAGGCGAAAACGACACCTGGACCCAGACGGAGCTTCTCTAGACACAAGAGACACTGGTGATGAGTTAGATGGCATTCTCTACTCGGAGAAGTTGGTGCTGAAGCAACGGTTACAAAAACGCGTCCCACCGCCGCCTCCATCGTGGGTGAAAGCGAAAAAGACGAAGCGTGAGCCGCACATTCGAGCCAAGGACAGTGCGGTCACCAGGCAGCGGGAGATCACCCGTCAGCTATCGATTCAAGACCCCATTTTTGTTAACCAATGGCATTTGTTCAACACTGAACAACCTGGCCACGATCTGAACGTCACTGGTCTCTGGCTTGAAGGAATTACTGGCAACGGAACAATTACGGCCATCGTGGATGATGGCTTGGACATGTACAGTCACGATCTCAAGGATAACTACTACGCAGAAGGGTCTTTTGATTTCAACGACAAGGGGAAAGAACCACGGCCACGACTTGTTGATGACAAGCATGGAACACGATGCGCTGGAGAGGTGGCTGCTGTGAAGAATGATATTTGTGGCGTGGGCGTGGCATATACTGGAAAGGTCTCAGGAATACGAATTTTGTCGAAGCCTGTCACCGACGAAGACGAAGCTGCAGCCATTAACTATGGATACCAAAAGAACCAGATCTTTTCCTGCTCTTGGGGACCCGTGGACAACGGTGCGACAATGGATGCGCCCGGGCTTCTAATTCGCCGCGCAATGGTGAATGGAATTCAAAAAGGGCGACAAGGGAAGGGATCGATTTTTGTGTTTGCGGCAGGCAACGGAGCTGCCAGCGAAGACAATTGCAACTTTGATGGGTACACCAACAGCATCTACAGTGTCACGGTTGGCGCGATCGACCGCGACGACGAGCACCCTTACTATTCAGAATCGTGTTCCGCCCAGCTCGTGGTGACCTATAGCAGTGGTGGTAGCCACGAAGCCATCTCCACCACTGACGTCGGCCTGGACACATGCTACAACAGACACGGTGGTACATCGGCTGCAGGCCCTCTCGTCGTTGGAATTGTGGCTCTTGCTCTCAGTGTGCGTCCAGAGCTCACATGGCGAGATATACAATACCTCATCGTTGAAACCGCAATCCCAATCAACCTCGACAAACCGGGATGGCAAGAGACGGCCATTGGGAAAAAGTTCAGTCATGATTTCGGATACGGAAAAGCTGACGCGTACTCAGTGGTTCAGTTGGCAAAGACGTGGAATTTGGTCAAGCCGCAGGCGTGGTTCCATTCTCCATGGCTAAAGGTCCATACGGATGTTCCTCAGGGAGACAAAGGGCTGTTGAGTTCTTTTGAGATCACTAAGGAGATGTTGAAAAGGGAGAACCTGGAGCGTGTTGAGCATGTTACTGTGACGATGAACGTTCAACACACCCGCCGTGGTGACTTGAGCGTCGAGCTTCGAAGCCCAACTGGCGTCATCAGCTATCTCAGCACCACAAGAAGCAATGATCTTACTCAAAAAGGTTATGTCGACTGGACATTTATGTCCGTTGCTCATTGGTAAGCACCAACGTCTATGTATATCTAAAAAACTCCAGATGCTAACATTACGGTTGCTATAGGGGCGAAACTGGCGTAGGCAACTGGACCGTCATCGTCAAAGACACCCAAGTCAACGAATTTTCTGGACGTTTCTTAGACTGGCAGCTCTCTCTGTGGGGAGAAGCCATTGATGGCACGATCCAGAAGCTCCATCCACTCCCCGACGTCCACGACCACGATCACGACACCAGCGAGAGCGCCTCGATGGTCGCGACCACCACCATCTCAGCGACGAGCACCAGCAAGACCGCCCCCCCGGAGAAACCAACCAATCACGTCGACCGCCCCATCAACGCGAAACCCACCCCACCCACGGGAACAGCTGGAGCAGCGGCCGCAACCTCATCCACCACTCCCTTGCCCATGACCGACAACTTCTTGCCCTCGCCCTTCCCCAGTTTCGGGGTCTCGAAGGTCACACAAATTTGGATCTACGGCTCCGTCGCTCTGATCTTCATCTTCTGCGCCGCGCTGGGTATCTACTTTGTTGTCCAACGACGCAAACGTCTACGGAATACCCCTCGCGATGACTACGAGTTTGAGATGGTCGCTGAAGACGAAGAAGGATACCCACTCAGCGGTGCTGCAGCAGGAGGAGCATTGGGTGGTAAGAAGCAATCACAGCGACGACGCCGTGGAGGAGAATTGTACGATGCATTCGCCGGAGAGAGCGACGAAGAGATTTTCAGCGAAAGTGAGGTCGGCGAGAAACCTTACTACGACCACGACGATGATGACGATGCGGGCCACACGGATGATGGCGAAAACCGTGACGGTGAGCAGCGGAGAAGAGACGATGGCGAGCCGAAGTGGAGTGAGAAATCGAGGGGAAGTGGAGAACCTGGCGCTGGTTCCTGATTTGGCGTTCGTGATACTTCATAGGCATTCTGGGCTGTTCTTTTTTTTTCTCGTTTTCTTCCCTTTCTCTGGCTTCACTCGCGACTTGCGTATGGAGTAGCCTTTTTATATAAAACTTGATTTTGCGCCATCATACCGCCCTTTTCTCGTGGGCTTTTTAGATACACCTGTGTACAATCTGAGAGTAATAATAGACAGATACATCAGTGAGCATAGCAGCATGGGAAAGGGACACTTTCGCACTATTCAATGAGACTTTTCGCCCTCGAATATCAAGCAACTGGACAGTCCCGCGCAGAGGTAGTTCTGCAAACTAGTACCAGCAGGTGTTTGAACTTGATGGAGTTCTGTTGCCATCAATCCCCAGCACCAGTGGCTGAGCACTCCAAAAGTCTCACATAACGCCATACCTCCTCTACAGCACATGACTGCCCGTATTGACTCCCTTGCCCATTATTCTCAACAAACCAACGCAACTGTGAACCTTTCCCAATTTTAGCAGCAAGACAGCCACATGACCGCCTCCCAGGAACCCACCGCCAAGCCAGGGTACTCTAAACCCACTTACATAACCAACCCTCGGCATCGGCATCATAATCTTCCACACCGTCACGCCGCCGAGCACGCATCTCATTGGTCCCGGCACTTGAGTCTGGGCTTTCTGCCCCCCCGATTCGGCTCTTTGTTGCCCGCACACCCCGCTTTTGGCCGACTAAAAGCGCCACGATGATGTCTATTTCGCAGCTCTGCATGCCGGAAAAGTATGGGGTAACAGAGCACTCAACAGCGAGAAGAGGACAGATGTTGTTGGTGAGTCGGACAAGCCAAACAGGCGGAGTCGGAGACTGGTGAAACCGTTGGTAACGGCCATTTGAGTTGAAGCTTCGTGGGTCCTGAGAGCAAACTAGGAGTTCCTGTTGCGTAGTTTGGCGCAAAGAATTGCTGCGTGAAGACACTTTTTTCTTGCCCCTCTCGCGGCTTTGTTTGGATGGTGGTGATCGGAGATCATGGGAACATGACGGGCTCTCGGCGGTTTGTTGTTTTTGTACTGCATCTGGAAAGCAGATGCTGTGAGTATAAAAGGGGAGGAAGGGACCGCCCTGGCACCCGCTTAGTCGTCGGATTTCACTGATATAAAACCCGAAAATTTCTCTCTTCTTCCTCTTTCTCACGATCTCTCTCTCATCCTTCACGCTGTTTGCATTCTCCGTTGCGGTCACACCATCTCTAGTTGTGAATACCACTTCCACAAACCTTCGACAAAAGCACAACTGCTCAGGCAAACCAACCTGCCAGACCTCCTTACACATTCCTCTCCACAACCACAAACAATCCTCCACAATGGCCAGAATAGATCGCGTCGACGTCTCCTCCCAACCCGTCCCTCTCATGCTTCGCATCAACGCTCTCAGCTCCACCCCACTCCTCGTTGATCCTCACGCCACTCACGCAACCCTCCTCGGCCAAATCCAAAAGGAGGTCTATGCTAGAGCTCCCGAGTACACCGAGGGATACGCCTTCGATGGTCTCTACATCGAATGGGACCGCAACTCCGGCGCCGGCTTGTCCTTCCCGCCCAGCTCCGTCTTGGATAAGGACAACTTAGCTGCGACGCTGGCCTTGTTGAGAGCTAGGATCGGCAGAGACGTCCTGTGTTTGAGAGTCAGGGTCGCGAGTCCAGACACGAAGCTCCAGCTCAACTGATCCTTTGAAGCGGCCTTCTCGTCGTCCTTTTTTCTCAAATCATCTTTTCAATCGGTTGTTTATCGGAGTTAAATCGAAATGGTCAAAAAAAGCCACGACACGGAAGCGATATGGGCTGCTCTCGAATTGTTCTCGATTGACTTTTCATTTTCAATCGACGCGTTTTTCCCACCAACGATACACGATCATCGCACTGCTGGCGAATTGACTGGTTGTATCACGGGGATCCCAGACCGCCTGGGGGAACGGGGTGTTTTCAATGACCTTCACGTTTTAACAGCGGAATAATACCTTTTAATCAAGCTCTTCTCGACATTCAGCAATGCATTGCAATTGTATGCTAGTTTCTGATCCTGTCATCTCAATACTTTCTCCATCAACTGAAGCAAGCAACACGTCTACCCACTGCCCTTTTTTGTCAGTTCTCATCATCGGTGCATAATCGTAGCATCCATCCTCATAGAGGGGTGCAATGTCATTGTATCTGTAGTTGTGAAATTGCAATTGATGTTTTCCCACGTAGCCCACAGAGGATGGTCTCTCCCTCAACCTCTTGAACTGTTTGTGGGATTCGGCGCTAGCGCTGGGCAGTGACGTCCTTCACCACGTGAATCCCACATTAGGTCATCAAGCTGAGGCTGCTTGCACTCGCGCTTCACCTCAATGTTTCCTTCATTGTTGATGGTTCGTCTTGGTCCCTGTGAAAGAAATCCTACTTGATATCTACTATTTCTACCTGGTGGTGCTGTCAGACGAACTGTTCTCCGCTGATTTTCTGGAAGTTGAGACCCCTCAGACCAATTGCGACTGCCTAACCCCATAGATCCAATATCACTCCGCGCGACTGACGGCCATTGCGCGATGGACCACAACGACTTCGACACTGTGTCTTGGAGAAACGATACAGAGAGCGAAGCTTCTGGGCCTGCGCACATGCATACTGACACCGAAGACACCGAGCCATCGACCCATGATGTCAACGGCAAGCGGAGGATGAGCTCAGCCAGCGAAGAACAACCTGCCCACGCGCATGAGGACATGGCAGATCTCACGGGTCTTGATGGAGTGCTGGAATGCACTGTAGACTCACCACTCAAGGAGAATGATGGTACCAAAGATGCCTTTATCTCGTACCTTGTTACTACTCATGTTGGTCTATCACCTTCCTCAATCCCCCTGCAGTATAACTGAAGATGAGAATACTGTTTCTAACATGTGTAATGATGTGGGAATAGACCGACTTCAAATCCTTTCAACAACCTGAGTTTGCTATTCGCCGACGCTTCACGGATTTCTACTTTCTCTACAAGACACTCTACAGAGAGTATCCGGCATGCGCTGTGCCACCGCTTCCAGACAAACATAAGATGGAATATGTGCGTGGCGACAGGTTTGGTCCGGACTTCACGCACCGCCGAGCTTGGTCGCTGCACCGATTTCTCAAACGACTCACCTTACATCCTGTTCTCCGTCGTGCACCCATCTTGGCTATATTCCTAGAATCACCAGACTGGAACGCCCACATGAGAATGCGGCCCTCGCGATCGTCTACGGGAGGAACAGACGGCGGATCGACGGGTATCTTTGACAACCTCACGGACACTTTCGTCAACGCGTTTACCAAGGTTCATAAACCGGATAAGAGATTCATTGAAGTGAAAGAAAAGGCGGATAAGCTCGACGAAGACTTGAACCATGTAGAAAAAGTGGTTGCGCGAGTGGCCAGGCGAGAGAGCGATTTAGAAGCCGATTATAGTGAACTCGCGATGCAATTCCGCAAGCTGATTCCATTGGAACCCGATATTGAGGTGCCGCTACAGATATTTTCTGCCTCTGTGGAGGAAACCGCACGAGGAATAAAGTCGATAAAGGACCACACGGATCAGAATTACCTTGGGAGCCTTCGTGATATGGAGGCTTATATTGTCTCATTGAAAAGCTTATTGAAAACTAGAGAGCAAAAGCAGCTGGATTTTGAAGCCCTGGTCGAATATCGCAACAAAGCCGTCGCCGATCGTGATAATTTGGCCAGTAACCCTTCTTCGCACTATGCTACCAATCCCCTGACTAGCAACCCTGCGACCTTTATTCGATCGAAGATGGAAGACATGCGAGGTGTCGACCATGAACAGGCCCGTCGGGAGCGGGTTCGCAAGCTAGAACTTCGCATTGATGAGCTGACTCGCGAAGTCGAGAGCTCCAAGACGACGTCTGAGATGTTCGACGAGGAAGTTGTCAGGGAGATTGCCGATTTTGAACGTATCAAAGCCTTTGAGTTCCGGGATACCTTGGGCGCACTCTCGCAGAAGCACGTGGAGTTCTACCAGGGAGTTCTTGCTACGTGGGAGAGATTTATTGTAGAAATGGACGAGGACCATGATGATGAACACCGTTCGCAGCAAAAGGATAAACAGAAAGCGTCGAGTGAAGCCTCATAAGCTTTACGAACTAAAGAATATGGGATGCTTTGTTGATCAATGAAGAGCTTTTACTTGTATGATTTTCAATTTGAGCAATGGTGTTTGATATTGCATGGACGGGATATTTCCTCGCTGTCCTAATTCGGCATGGGATAATGGTTTTTCTCTGGCCTTGAGAGTTGAGTCCGAATCAAATAGTCACAGTGCTATCATGGAATAATGCTATTACTCTAATGAGACCAATGATCATATTACCAAGCAAAAGTGCTCGCAAAAGATTATTGTGGTTAGCGAGACCTGGCGAGCTTTGTTGAGTTCACGCGGAAAGCGGAGCGGATCGGTGGTGCGGCGGGAGCTTCAAAACCAACTTCAGCTCATCTTCGACTCGGAGCAATTCAACGACGAGCCACCATGCGATCTTTAATACGTGCCAATATATCTTCTTACGTCTGTTCATCATGTCGTCGCAGCCTCTTTCAAAAGAGGAGGTTTGCGTCGACTTCAATCGCCCCTCCGCTTCCTGACATCTATGACATCGTTTGTGTTGGAGGCGGACCGGCCGGTCTCGCGCTTCTAGCAGCATTAAGTACGTGGTCCTGAATGGATTCAAAGGATAATAGTTAACTGTGATTGATTACCTGGCAGGATCCTCTCCCATCACCTCCAATCTCAGAGTCGCCCTCGTCGAAAGCCAGGACATCTCCAAATCTCGAGAATGGAAACTAGGTCCTGGCCAATTCTCCAATCGCGTCAGCAGCCTGACACCCTCCTCCGTATCCTTTTTACAAGACATTGGCGCACGGCCACACATTGACGCCTCACGCGTCCAGCCGTACCAGGAGATGGAAGTTTGGGACGGCGCGAACGGATCGCGGATCTCTTTTGACTGGTCGACGAATATCCTCCCCGGAGCATCGTCATTGACGATAGCGACAATGACGGAGAATGCGAATCTGGTGCGGGGATTGCTGTCCAGAGTGGAGGCGTTGGGGAGTGAAGGCTTGTCGATTTTCTCGGAGACGACGGTGGCTGCGATTGAGAATGGGGTGGATTATCAGCTTGATGGGCCGGATTTGTCGGCGTGGCCGGTGCTGTCACTTTCGTCAACAGCTGATAGAAATGGCAGGAAGGCTGCGAAGAAGATTGCTGCGCGGTTGTTGGTGGGTGCAGATGGGATTAATAGTCCTGTGAGATCGTTTGCGGGTATATCGACGGACGGATGGGATTATAATCGACATGGTGTTGTGGCTACGTTGGAACTGGCTCCTCAAAGTGCTCTTGGTTCTCCAAGACCGGTCACAGCATATCAGCGATTTCTTCCTGGAATTGGTGGGCCGATTGCTGTGCTCCCAATGCCAGGTGACTATGCTACGCTCGTCTGGTCGACGACGGTTCAGAATGCTGCGTATCTAAAGTCGCTGTCTCCTGAGGCATTCACGTCAATGGTGAATGCGGCTCTTCGTCTATCAATGACGGATCTGCAGTACATGCTCACACTCCCGTCTTCCTCGTCTTCCCCAACCAACACCAACGAACACGGCGAAGAGCTATCCTGGCGGTTAAACCACACACCCGCCCTCCCCTTCACTCCACCCATGGTCGAAGGCGTCCATCCACGCACAATCGCCTCATTCCCCCTCCGCCACCGTCACGCCTCCACCTACATCTCGCCGCGGATTGCCCTCGTCGGCGACGCAGCACACGTCATCCACCCTCTCGGTGGCCTAGGACTGAACTTAGGCATTGCGGACGTCGCCTCCCTACACAGCACCATCGAGTATGCCATCCAGCATGGTATGGATATTGGAGACCTGTTGAGTTTGGAGCGGTATGCTGCAGATCGATGGATTCCAAATGCGAAGATTGGTGCAGGTTGTGATTTCTTGCACAAAATCTATAATGTGCCTGGGAACGGGCCTGTGGCGTGGGCTAGGGGACTTGGGCTGGATTTGGTGAATCGCTTCCCTGCTGTGAAGGATATATTGATGAAACAGGCCTCCGGTGCGTGAGCGTGGGATAAGACGTTTTAATATGTCTTTTCCACCTAAGTGTATTGTTATGTATGTAAGTATATGTGGTTTTCAGGCAACAGCCAGTGGCTCATAGATGGTACAGGGCAAAGAGGCGCATCTGCCAGGCCTAAACTTGTGTACCCTCGAACTACTCGCAGATTAAAAAATAAAGGGATATCATGCGGCTCTTTTGTCATTGATACCCACATAAAAATCAATATCAACACATTCACTCACTCTCTTCGAAGTTTTCCAAAGCCATGGTCGATATTTGCCATGAAACATGGATCAAAGACATGTTCAACGGCTGTATTATACCAATTCCTGGTGGCTACACGTGGAACATTAGCCAGAAGATCAGTGAAAAATGCTGCATCCTGAGAGACAGACTGGGTCCTGGTGCTATCGAGACAGCTGAATCGCAAGCCGTCTACCATTGCTACCAGACTGATGGAGACTCCGTGGGAAGAGAGGCCATCATGAAAATACGGATGCAGTGTGTACCCATATCCTTTTTCGCGAGATGCTTCATACTAAACTCATTCTCTAGAGTGCCTCTCTCTTCTCCCGCCAATCCCGATCCAGAGGAACGGGCAAAACTGGCAGTGGACCGGGTCTCATGGCTTGGACAGCAAGAAGTGCTGTGCCTGGAGCATTTGAACGAGAGAAACAGCTCAGTTACTCCCCGTCCAATCTCTGATATCGTAGTCAAACAGCGAGACGACATGTGGATACTTGGCGGCTATCTGATGTTTGTAGTAATGGAAAAGGTTCCTGGCGAGGATCTGACTGATTATTGGGAACGTTCGTTGGAGGAGAGGAAGAAAATCCAAGCCGCCTTCAAAAATGCTTTGACGTGTGTCGTTATGTTATCAAGTATTCTTATCATGATTGATGTGGTAGTTATGCGGATAGGAATCCAGCTAGCCAGTTCGCATCACAGTGAGATCTACGAATTAGGCATAAAGCCGTTGGATGCTCGTCTTCCAAATTTGGTTTATGACGATGAAAATGATAAATGGTGGGAATTTCTTCAGCGTGATGTTATGGGTAATGAGTCAATGACTTACGTTTGACTCCCTAGTTATATCGTCGACTACGAATATGTCCTCTTCCTTGAGAAGCAGAACTGCATAACTCAGCTGAACTGGACAGACGATCAATACTACTTCTGGGGTCTAAAAATCGAGAATGAAGTGCGAATTGCCCCGATATGGATAATATTGCTAGGCTGGATAGTTTTGTACCTGATGAAGGAGAACCAAAAAACCGTACCAGCGCACTTAGGAATATTGATTAAAGAAGGAGGACGTTTTAGTAGCATGTTCGAAGCAAAGCAATCGAGAGAAGTCAGGAAAGCTGATTTCTATTCTTTCTTTTAGTAATTTTTCAGATATAATGTTACTCTGAAGCCCGAACGAGAAATTTACCATGCATATTCGAAGACGTTCCGTTCGATATTGCGTCAGAACCATCTCTTCTATGCAGCCTTCGATGCCTCGACTCTTCGTCACAGCCTCGCCATCAACCTCCCCATTGCTGGAGTAGGGAAGCGTTATATGATTGCTCTTGCTAGTAGATAAGTCGAAAGACCGTTTTGATGGCAAGCTGGATGCGAAACAACAAACGGGCCGGGAACGCTAACCTGAGCAGTGCCAACTTTAATCAGCGCTATCCCCAATTAACGCTAGCGGATTGGCAAGGCACACCAACCATCGACGTTAGCCGTCCTCCGTTCTAACCTCGACTTCACTTCCGTTGGGAGCGTGGGTATCTTGACAAGAACGCCATCCTTCTCGGGGTGACCATCTGGAAGGCCCATCTCCTTAATTCGGACCTGACCAGCTGCAAGTTCATCGTCACCAAGAATGACTGCAAAGGGAACGCTTCCATTCTCAGCAGCCTTGAACTGCTGTGGCAGTTTTGGCTTGAGCTTGTATGAGAACTCAGCCTACAAAGGAACCGTTAGCCATAGATGCCGAATAACAATCATAACGAAGATGGTCTCAGTATTTAGCTTACCTTGATTCCAGCATCCCACAGCATCCTGCAAATGTCCATTCTCTCCTTTAGCAGTCCGGTAAATCCTTTGCCTCCGAAAGCCATGACATAAACATCCACTTCACTGCTTCTTAGGGGCTCACTCTTCTCACGCTCCATGCGAGCTTTGGTAATTGAGAATATTCTATCAACGCCAAATGAGATGCCAACGCAAGGTATCTGAGCTTTGTTCGAGAACATGCCGACAAGGTCATCGTAACGACCTCCAGCAGCTACACTGCCAACACCAATTGAAGGGTCGTTCGATCGGTCTTCGTCCGCATCTACTTTGCCTTTGCCCTTTTTTGATGAACGTTGTGGTTTTTCCGCTTCTGTTGCAGAGGGAGTTGTAGCAGGGGCGGAACCTTCGGTGACGACTTCGTAAATCACACCGGTGTAATAATCCAAGCCTCTCGCCAAACTCATGTCAAATGAGATCTTATCCAGAACGTTGAAAGCCTCTAGGTAGTCCATCAGCAGGCCCATCTCCTCTAGGCCCGTCTTGGCGGATGCGTTCGCGACAAGTGTTTCGTCCTTCTGTAACGATTCCAGCAATTCCCTGCCTCCTTTTCGTACAACATATGTCTCGATCTTGTCTGCAACAGCTGGATCCAATCCTTTCTCATCAACCATCTCTTTGCGCACGTCCGCCCAAGGAAGTTTATCCAGCTTGTCCACTGCACTAGAAATCGCTCTTATCTTCTCCGTTGGGACACCGCAAACCTCGAATACTCCGTCAAGAACCTTGCGGTGGTTGATCTTAATCGTATATTTTCCCTTCCAACCTAGATCATCAAAAACCTCCGTCACAATCCGCAAAATCTCTGAGTCAGGAACCATAGGATCGAGATTCGCGCCCGCAATATCGAAATCGCATTGGTAAAACTCTCGCATACGACCCTTGGTCATCGCAGGCTGGTCGCGCCGATACACCTTGGCAATGTGATATCGCTTTATGTTGCGCACATCCGGATTCATCGCCAACCATCGCGCAAACGGCACAGTCAAATCATATCGAAGAGAGCAGATCTCTCCGCCTTGGTCTTGTAGATCATAAATCAACTTCGAGTCTTCACCATATTTGCCCGCCAGGATCTCGCGCAGCTCGAAAACGGGGGTATCTAACGCAGTGCCGCCGTGACGCTTAAAGACGTTCGTAATGGTGTTGAAAATGCGATCGCGGAGGAGTGCGTCCGAACCGGCCCAGTCCTTGGTGCCCTTGGGCGTTTTGAGGTTGAAGGATACCTTGTCTTTCGGCATTGTGTCGTCTGGTGTCTGCGTAGACGTGTGGTAGGACGGTGGGAAGAATTGGTTGCTGCAGGAGCGCAAAGTGGGGGGTTTGTTGTAGGGGACGGACGCGAGGGTGGTGGTGGTAGTGGCTGCGGGGATTAAATTTCGCAACGGACCGGGCACTGGAGTGGTTCGTCGGGGCCACAGAAGTCTCAGGGTACGGGCCTTCATCCAAAGAACCTCTGAAAAGGAATTGCAAGAAGGAATTTGATATTGAAGGCGCCCGCGTCTTTCGTCTCTTTAATATCACCGCGATTTTTTTGAGTCAAACTGAAATGCTATTGTCGGAACAATGGATACTCCGCCTCGGACGTTGAGTCATGGATACCCCCCAGAGCTCTACAAAGGCCCGATATAGACCCCATGCAGCTCAATATAGCACCCTATATTATACCCTTTCCGCACATTCAGACTCCAGACATCTTAAGATGCCAAGTTACATGGCCGATATCCTCTGCAGGTTATATAATAATCCTTCTGCAATTTACACAACAGCAACGCTAGCGTGTGACCTTTGGAAACAACCGTATGTGTCTTGGATGTGTGTATGGATATCCAATGGTGACCGACTAAACTAGAGAAGAGAAATGAAAAAACATATCATGAAACCCGAGATTGATGATCCAAAGAAACCGTTGATGAGCGCTGAACAGAGCTAGCAGCGCAAGCCTCGACTGTTGTAGATTTCCGTCTGCGTCCACAGGCCATCGAGTAGATACCCCGGCGGGGCAGCCAGAAGTCCCACGAAGAATCGACGGCACGCAGAGGCATAGAGACGATCTAAGTGGTCCTAAGAAGATGTCAGCACATTGGACCCTGTCTTTTTCCCGGCTCGATGCCCACTTACTTCTTCCATTCCTTCCCACCAGATTTAATCTTCCCCGTTCCCAATAGAGCTCCAAGCACAATTACCACAATAAAAACAGTACCAAACACAAACATGACAATGTACATCAGGCAGTTCCCAATTGGTGAGAGGTCGAGAACCTCGCCTCCACGTAGTCCAACTATAGGTCCATTTCCAACCTGGGGGCCCGGGGGGCTGGAGTTTGTTTGTGGGCCTCGTGAGGATGAGGGACCTGCTTCGAGATCTGCCTCACCACTTTTGATAGCGCCTTTGTGAGCAAACGGTGGGAATCTGGGGAGGCGTGCCATGTCCAGAATGCGGGTGTGAACTGCGACGATGGGTATGCGGCCAAGGGGGGATATGAATGAGCGGGTAGCTTCGTTGGAAGATTGATGCGGCGGAGTACTTGCTCAATCGTTTCGCGTGATACTGGCAGTTTCTGGGCTGGGCAACGCTGATGGAAATTGCTGATACCAATGTTGAAGCAGAGAAAGAAGAAACAGTGGCAGTGGGAAATATATAGGTCCATGCCGCCAATATTTCCATACCAGGCAATACTGACAATGGTACCAAGCATAGAGCAAGTGTATCAAATTAACGCTTTGGCGCTTTTGCAGCACGATATCCAGGTATGGTCACTGATCATGGATCGTAACAGACATGGTTCGCAGGACACAAACAGGAAGATACACAAATGTAGAGTGACTGAAGATAAGTAAGTCACCAGGAGGAACATGTCCAAGGTTCTCCATTCTTGTTCATCCTTTGCTACGGCTTTAGATGAAGATTGACATATCTGCTTTCATTTGCATCGTTGTTGGTACATCCTCCACTAACAATCACAAAGGGGTATCTTCAGGGCCAGAGGGTATCACACTATACGGTATACATATTGCCAGTGTAAGGTACCACAATATTACCAAGAGACAAAGCTTGAGAGAGGTTTCTCCATCAGTTGTACTCAGCCTTCGTTGCCCGCAATAATGGTCACAGCCGTCGTCTGTGGTTAGGATCGCCATCCTTTGCGTTTCCACTCGATGATTCGCACAGGCTCAAGGAGAAACTCTATAAGAACCGAGACTCGGCCCCTCGAGCGCGAAGAAAAGTGCCAGAACGTGCCCTCGATGATAATCAGGCTTTTTCATAGAGCCAAATGTGCTTCGAAGACGTTAATACCGGCATATTGGAACGAGCCGGCTGGATTGCACCGGAACGATGTCCGGAACGATGTAACGGCATACCGACACTGTGTTCTCGGTTTAGAGTGTCAGCTTGAAGATATTTATTAGTGAATCGATCGGTTCACAGGTTCATCCGTGCTGTTCTGAAGCTGCGTTCATAGATTTTCTGGACTTTGAGGCCACCGTTGTTGACCAAGGTTCTGGACAAGCATCGTCCCTGTCGCACCACGTGTTGCGAAAAATAGGTGATCGGCCCATTCTGCGATCGATCTGTTCAACTAGCCAGGTGTTCTCGATAGAGGCCCGCAGGGCAAAATGATTGCGACCAATATCCAACGGTTCTCAGCATGTTCCGCCTTCTGGAATATTTCTAGTGGGCTCATAGTCAGTGTCGATCGGCCGGTGAGGGAGACACTGCATAAAATCCATGCTCGAAACAACTTCATGACCCCGCCACTACTAAACAAAAGGTTGTCACGATAGAATGTGAGAACGACGAGAAGGTGAGAAGCCCCGGGTACTTCTGACTGGCTTTCGAATTCATAGAACTATTTGGAGACTCGGGTCAACGGTTTGTCGCCATACCGTATGAAGTACTCGTGCGATATCGGCACCGACTTCCCCGCGTTCGATGTGGGGTTGAAAAACGGAATATCCTCTGTTTTACCATCACTCTCCACAGTTTGCAAAGGTATACAAAGCAAATGAACGCTGCTGCCTGGTGCGCAGCATGCTGGACGAAACCAATCACCTGGGGATAATCGCGATTGCGTAAACAAATAGCAGCAAGTCTCCTCAGTTCAGGTCCTACAGAGTATATCCCACACGGTTGCCGCTGGCCACTCCTGGCAGATAACTCTGATGGTAGCACACAGAGGTACTCTTGGACAAACTTACTTCGCGGCCAAAGTCCGATGCGTATCAAGCTTAACAAGCCAAGTCAGAACAAGTCGGAGGATATTCTATGCAGGGTTATCGACATGGGAAACATCCCGCTCCACTCAAGTCGGGCCAGGAAGCTAATACCAAGCAAACGGTTTCAATTCTGGGTTTTATCGAGGGCGCCATGAAGGAGAGACATCGGCCAATATCAGATCAATACTAACAGAAAATACTGAGGTTCTAATGGCATGGGTATTCCTCATTCCTTGTTGGCATCGAATAAGCTTAAATCGAGGTCAGTGACGTTGATAGGGTTGCTGATATGGTATCAGGCGTAGCTTCTGTGTCAACGACGTGTGCATCCATCCATATCCGAAACTCGTCCACAAAAGTTATGCTTCCTGGTCTATGTCAATCGCTCATTCATTGACGACGGAAACAAAGGGAACGGAACAGCGGGGGAGCGTATCCCAAACGCATGTTTCTTGCTGCCATTTCTTGCGATCACTGCCAATTTTGCCATGGGATAAGAAATGCTAATGTCGAGAACTGGTTTCTCCGAAGCGCTTAACGAGTTCAAGATCCGTAGAAAGGGTTTCGATTTATCCGTGGCTCGGCTCGCGGAATTTTTGGCTATCTGTGTGCACTTTTTCTGAGCGTCGCACTGCGGCTATCTGCCAGTGTCACATTGTTTTTTGATATGCTGTCAACGACCCCTGGACCCTTTGCACTCCCAACCCAGGACAGCATGTAGCTACAATATGTACCACTCCGCAATCGCGTGGGCTGTACCGACTGGATCCGGCAGAAATGGCGGCACTTGATACTGATAGCGAGGTCAGCGGTTGAACCTCTGATATGCATGAGACGAAGCACCGTTTATATACCTCTTCAGCATGGACTAAATTAAGGCGAACGGCGCCATCATGCCACGCAGCAGATTGCTTTTTCTTAGTGATGTTTCCGCCCAGTGAACGAGGACGTCGCATTCTCGTTCTTGGCTGATGCTGCGCCATTTCTAGCCCATTTATGGGATCGTTGAAACTTGAGACGACAACAAACAAGATTTCGAGAAATGCACACACTCCGGTCGCCAGGAATTGTACGGAGTAGATAATAGACTTGTGTGCTTAGATGTATTTCTGGCCGGATCAACCCAAAGAGTGACCGATTTCGACATCTCACGGTCAATGTGTCTCAAAGTCAAGATCCAACTTTCACTCGGAGAACCTTCCTGTCGACTCTCCGCCTGGTACCGTCTGAACCACAGTCCAGCAGAGAGCGCTCTGAATTGCGCATTTGAGCCAGATTTAAGTCCAAGAAACTTCCCTCCAACCAAAAAAGATCCCGAAGGTTAATCGATCCGTTGGGAAAAACGCGACGTTAGACTGCTACCCACGGCCGAACGCCCGCTTCTCCCTCCTCGATCCTTGCCCGCGCTCTACATTAACGGTGCACACTCCCTTTTTCTCCCTCTCCACCCTTGGCAGTTGACTCTCTTCGCCGTTATTATAATAATATTTTGCACTGGATCAAAAGCTGTACGACTAAGTTGCTAAAACGAGAATACCGTCACTCGCCGCGGTTAGCAAAGCCATCTTGAAGTCTCAGGGAGATACCTTCCTGTAACCTGCCCCGTATCACGCCCATCGAGCCTTCCCCCCCGTTCGCTCGCAAGCCTGCTCCCAACCTCATCTTTCATTCACTACGGTTTCGCTGCCGTCTCCAAATCACTTCGAACATCATTCACATCTGGAGCATTGGACTCAGTCCAATTCGTGCCGCAAAAATCAGCTATCTGCGTGGCTGCTCTGATAGCCGGTATCGAGGTCCGCCGCAGTGCGGCGAGCCGTGACGGATTTTAGAGCACTGAGCTCCGATTGACCCTTTGCCTT
Organism: Aphanoascus verrucosus; assembly: GCA_014839905.1. NCBI lineage: Eukaryota > Fungi > Ascomycota > Eurotiomycetes > Onygenales > Onygenaceae > Aphanoascus > Aphanoascus verrucosus. The sequence goes on along the minus strand of JACRYM010000031.1, from coordinate 126,462 downwards.
GAAAATGGTCGCCTTGTTGGGCAAACTCAAGGGCAATGCTGTAAGTGACCCGATGAGGCGTCTATGATTGCGCTGGAAAGGGCTGCAGCTCACTTGGAGCATTTTGTACCCATTGTACTGACTGCGTGGTTTGATTCAATGCTCCAGGCCTCCGGAAATGGCAGCAATCCTCCAGTGCCGCCAAAGAAGGACCCGGTACCTCTGCCGATGACTCCTTTAAAGAGGATGTTGCAGGATGCTGGACCATTGCGGAATGATGGGAGTGATAAGTTTTTTGGAATGGAAAATGTAAGACTCCCATCACTTCCTCCAGCTGAGCAAGAGGGTGCTAACGGCGGACAGGCGCAATTCGGAAACACTTGGTCAGTTTTCCCCGGTCACTTACTTTACCTGATGAACTGACGCATCTTGGTTTAGTTACTGCAATTCAATTCTGCAGTGCCTTTACTACTCCGTGCCCTTCCGAGAATCCGTCGTCAATTACCCCAGACGCTCACCACCCCAAGCCCTCAGTGAATCCCTCACGCATAACCTACGATATCCCGACCCGAATATCACTCTTGAGGAGATTCTCAAACCAAAGCCCACACCCATCACCCCTGGGAAACCCAACCCTCCACCCCCCCAGCCACAGAAGCCCGAGGATAAAGAGTCATCGGATTCCAAAAAGAAGATAGCGTTGAATACGCTACCGTTACTGGAAACGAGGGATAATTCAGCGAGTTATGGGATGAAAGAATCGCTGTTCACCTCGTTGAAAGACATTTTTGAGGCTATTGGTGCTAGTCCTGAACGGATGGGCGTGATTCGCCCTTATCATTTTCTAGAAGTTCTCAGGCGACAGCATGAGATGTTCAGGTCGACAATGCACCAAGATGCACATGAATTCCTCAACTTGCTTCTCAACGAGGTCGTTTCCAACGTGGAGGCCGATGCTAATCGGATAACAGACGTGGACGAGCAATCGGACCAGGGTAGCGAGGGAGTATTTGAACTTACTCCAACTAGCAGCTCTGGTTCAACTGTCCCGTCGAATGGGGTGAAGTCTCTGCCCAACACCAGATGGGTTCATGAGCTGTTTGAAGGGACTTTAACATCAGAAACACAGTGTCTCACCTGTGAAACTGTTTCGCAACGGGATGAAGTGTTTCTGGATCTATCAGTCGACCTCGAGCAACACACCTCGGTGACGGCTTGTTTGCGCAAATTCTCAGAAGAAGAAGTTCTCTGCGAGCGCAATAAATTTTATTGTGACAACTGTGGGGGTCTGCAAGAGGCAGAGAAAAGGATGAAGATCAAGCGGCTGCCCAAGATTCTAGCGCTTCACCTCAAGAGATTCAAATACTCAGAGGATTCAGATCGCTTACAAAAGTTGTTCCACAGGGTAGTATACCCTTATTATCTTCGCCTATTCAACACCACGGATGACGCTGAAGACCCAGACCGTCTTTATGAGCTTTACGCCGTGGTTGTTCACATTGGTGGTGGCCCACATCATGGACATTACGTCGCGATCATAAAGACGGAAGACAGGGGGTGGCTCCTCTTTGATGATGAGATTGTGGAGCCGGTTGACAGGGACTACGTTCGCACTTTTTTCGGAGATCGAGCTGGCCTCGCGTCGGCATACGTACTTTTTTATCAAGAGACGACGTTTGAAGCCATGCAGCGGGAACTTGCAAAGGAGAATCAGATGATTCCTCGCAATACCGTCGAGTTTAAAGACACTGTTCCCCAAGTACCGAAAATGAACGGACATCCCGTTTCACCGGACAAAGTCCACCGAGTCCAGTCTGCCACCGAAGAAAATCCAGTCTTGGAAAGTGTGGCAGCCTCCCCTGTGAAGCCAGTCCCAAGTGCTCCGCCACAACTAGGTGTGGGAACTGAAGAGCCAAGTCTCCTGCCTCATCCCAAGTCTCCTCTCAGTGCTTTTATTCCCAAGATCGGGGACCTTCATCTCCGAAAAGAACGGACGAAGGAGGAAAGAGAGAAAAGAGCGGCAGAGAAGGAGAAAGAGAAGCTTGATAAGAAACAGAAGGCACAAGAAGCGAAGATAAATCAAGCGAGAATGCGCGAGGAAGCCGCTCTAGCCAAGGCAATAGAATCGAGCAAGGCTTCGAAGGCTGAGGAAGATCGGCGGAATGGCACCGCCGTCAAAGGTGAAAGGGAATCAGGGTTATCAAAGGTCGGTGGTCTAAGCAGATTCAAGCTCGGAGCAAGGAGTGTCAGCCAGTCGAAGCTCTTCCATTGGGAGAAGGAGCGTACAGAGCCAGTTCCAGATGTCCCACCTTTACCCCTTATGAACAACTCCCAACCGGAATCGACGACCGACGTGTCAGCTCGTGCGCATCCGTCGAATGCCTCTACGGACGACGACAAAGACGACTCCACCAACTCTACCAGCGTGTGCGGACTGGAACGTCCGCCTCTGAGTACTCGGACGACGGCCCTACCACCTATCCCGAATCAAGACTTATCTGATGAGCAGTCGAAACCCAAACAAGCAGTCCCCAAACGCAGCCGATTTAGTCTTCGAAAGAAATCTTTCAGTGTATTTTAGTTTTGAGCCGATACCCCGTGTCTGCGTTCGTTAGATATCCCCCATCGCGATATACCGCCCTCATGTGTTCATTGGAAGACTACTTTGAACCGATACCCTTTTCCGCGTTCGATATCCTCCTTCGTGATATACCATTTCTCTACATGTTTTGGAAAGATCAGTTCGAACCGATACCCTTGTCCGCATTCGATATCCCTCTCCGCGATATACCACTTCTCTACGTGCTCTGGAAAGATTAATTCGAACCAATACCCGTGTCCGGGTTTGTCCAATATCCCTCTTCGCGACATACCTCTCTCCGATGTGTATTGGAAAAGGAGTTTGAATCGATACTATGCCGCTTTCGTCCCAAATTCCTCTTCATGATATACTATTTCCCCAGGTGCATCGAAAACATTGAGAGCATAAACTTACTCAACGTTTTTACGTATATACTTCTTTCTTGGATTATCGCTTGTATATAGATCCCGTTTCTCATTTGTTCTTGGATTTCCATGGGAAAAAAGACTAAAGCCAAAATATCCCAATAGCTTCACCATTTTTCTTATCTTTGCTCACTTACCCTGCAAAATGGCGCCGTGTCATGACACTTTCGTTTCTTTTGCATTACTGCAGGCCATCTGCTTTATTTTCAACGTCTGGGAAAATGGGACGAGCGAAAGGGACATGCATATGTATGATGTGATACTACGTTATTGTTTTCTTTTTTGTCATTATATCCAACTCCTACGCCACTCTCGATGTGGCCATGTCATTTTGCTTTTTTTGCGCAAATCTCCTCTTAAGCTTTGGATTGATCTGAGTCTTGTCTCAGAAAACTAATTCATATTGCTAATACGTTCTGCGCCCTGCTACGATTTATCAGGATTCCCTTTTGGTTCAGCCGAATGATTCCCCTGTCGGTTATATTCCTTTGAGCGCGTCCATTTTACCTACTTATACCGGTTGCGATCTGTTCTGAGATGGAACTAATCTGGGTTGGATTCGCCAGGACAGCGTTTTATACCCGAGTTTGGCATGCTCTTTGTGAGTCATCTGCGTGTGTTTACACACAATAAAAGAGAGGCATATACATGTTTACACCAATAGTCAAAAGGATTAAGTGACGATATCATAATCGTCATTGGTTATTTGGCATGATTAATCTTTGTTGGTGCTGAGTAGGACATGCTGTCATAGACTTAGTGGCTATATGCCTTTGGAAAACGAGAGCAACGACTTGATAAAACGAACCATTTAGAGCTCCCAGCGTCGCGTGGAATAGGTACGCTTGTTGTTGTATATTTCTCCATATAGAGGTTAGATCCACGAGAGTGGTCTCACACCTTTCTCTCCCTGACTCATCCAGTATAATATAATACATATCGTTCCATCATCGATGTATCACCATGATCAGTTTTGTATCCATACAGGGCCCCTTAAAAAGTCCGCAATGCAACACCATCACATCCGATATCTCTCGAAAAAGCCTATTAATATCCTGACTAAGAGGGCACCGAGTCAAAATCTCGGGAAGGCAACACCACCAAGAATAAACGGGTATCACCTGCACTGAAAATCACACTTGTATAAATTGTGGCGGAAGAAAGACATTTGAGAAACGTAAATCAACCTAATATGATCTCGTACAGGATTATAATCGTGTTGATCGCGATCAATGGAACTGCGGGCACGTCAGTGTGTTAACCAACACCAAATCCCACACGTATCATATCCAGCACACAGTTCGTAGCAGGTAAAAAGGAAGACAGCGTTCCTAAAACCGCAGCGGAAGGTATGGGGTGGAATAGAATAGGTACAGCGAAACGTACTTCTCATAACCGTTCGAACACTGGCAATCAGATTTACCGACTTTGCCTTGATGCTGGTATCATCGTGCGGTGCGCCAAAACCTGGATCGGATTGCATACGGCCCCAGCCAACTATAGAACTCATCAGACTTGCGTTCACCAGGTATCTTCCAGCTCAGGAAAGGTGTTTCGAGACAAAGCTTAGGAGTGGGTGCGGAAACCGGGAGACTCGGGGAGGAGACGTACTTCTGGCTAGGAATCGGTCTTCGGAGAGGATGGCGATGGCATTGATGATGAGAACGACAACTAAATGGTTGATATTTAGTTAGCTATGTGCAGATATACCGGGAGAGCGTAGGTCCTGGGTAGTGTATGGGCGTCGTGCGGCTTGGAGCTTGGTAACATACCGTAGAGCAACTTTCCGAACACGAAGAAGAACATATTGTCTGGATAACTTGTACGCGTTCTGCTATCAAGACGGCATCTGGGACAGCGAAAAATTGTGTTAAAAGACGGTCCTGGGCGTATATTCGCGCCAGTCGTGGGTCGTGGAGCGTAGATGAATGGTGACGGAGATGTCCTGGCCTGATTGATGTTCTGGAAGCTGAGCTGTCCTGTGCGCTCCGCATGGGAGAACGACCCGGAGCTTCCACCAACACCAACGAGGGAAACCTCACCAACGTATGGCAACAGATAGTAATGGCGAAAATTAGTGGTATGTAGATTGAAAATAAATATTCCTTTGATCAACGGACTAATTTGTGATATAGAGCTATCATTGCTCGCGCTCTTCCCATTCCTTATCTACCTACACCTTCTACTAGCCCCCTATACAAAAGTGGAGGAATCTTTCAATATCCATGCTGTTCATGATATCCTTAGATATGGAATCCCGTCCAAAAATATTCCCGACGCATTTCAGGAGAACTATGATCACTTCACGTTTCCTGGCGCCGTACCACGGACATTCGTGGGAGCTCTGCTGCTTGCCGGAATCGCGAGGCCGTTGATATGGCTAAATGCAAACCTGCAGAGTCAACTACTAGGTATGATTGTTGTCAAGAGCGTACTGTACAATGCGATAAGAATTGGTGGCTGACTGAAAAAGTGAGAGGTATTCTGGGCACATTCAACGCCCTGGCCCTGATGTCTTATGCCCGGGGTGTCAGAAGAGCCTTCGGGAAAGAATCTGGTCTCTGGTATATACTCTTCCAGGCCAGTCAATTCCATGTGATCTACTATGCATCTCGAACTCTTCCAAACATGTTTGCGTTTGGTATCAGTGAGTATTCTTCGCTTGATGCGCCGTCGAAAGCGAGCTAAATTGGCTGCGTAGCAACACTTGCTTTCCGGTCTCTTCTCCCTGACATCTCATCAGGGGCTGGTAGCTCTCCCAAAAAATATCGACTTGCCCTGTATCTTTTTACTATTGCGGGAGTCGTGTTTCGCTCAGAAATAGCTTTGTTACTGGGCGCTATCACCGTCTACCACTGGCTGCAAGGCAACATCAGTATTCGCCAGGAGATCATACCAGCCGGTATATCTGGTGTTTTGATCGCACTGCTAGTTTCTGTTCCGATTGACTCGTTCTTTTGGCAAAAGTTTCCCCTCTGGCCTGAGTTCTCGGCCTTCTTATACAACGTGGTTGCTGGCAAAGCCTCCGATTGGGGAGTCCATCCATGGCATTTCTACCTCACTAGTGCTCTTCCTCGATTGCTTCTAAACCCTCTAACATATCTCGTTGGTATTCCTGTATCTTGCACTACGGCCAGGCAGCGAGCTGCGCGTTCCCTTCTCATCCCATCTCTCGCCTATATCGCCATCTACAGCCTCCAACCACACAAGGAATGGCGTTTCATCTTATACACCATCCCACCACTTACCACCGCCGCTGCTCTCGGCGCATCATACATCTGGACACACCGGACCAAATCCCTCTTATACCGCCTGCTATCCAGCTTTCTCATCCTTTCTACCCTCGCCACTTTCCTAGTCTCCACATTCATCCTCCTTCCAATCTCCATGGTAAACTACCCAGGCGCCCATGCCCTCAATCGACTACACGCACGAGCCCATGGCTCTAAAGCCATCGTCGCGGTCTATTTAGACACTCTAACCTGCCAAACGGGGGTAACCCACTTCCTCGAAAAACCACCACCCAAAAGCCAACTCGTCGTCCTCCCCGGCTCCGCGGACGGGAGCATCCCAACTCTACGCTCTGGCTCGACGCGCTGGATATACGACAAAACGGAGGATGAGAGTGTGAAGCAAACCACAGCGTTCTGGGATCGATTAGATTACGCGCTAGTTGAGAATGAGAGTCAGATCAAGAGTGGTCGAAAATGGCAGGTTGTGGATGAGGTAAAGGGGTTTGGAGGTATTCGATTGTTGAAACCTGGCCAGGTGCAGGCTACAGGGCAGGAAGAGACCGAGATTGTGAGGGCTTTGTTTGGTGATGGAGTTGCAAACGGATGGGAGCAGTTGAAGCGAAACGTGAGGAGTCACGTTACTGGTGGGTGGTGGGCGGAGGTGCGGATGGTGCCAAAGCTCAAGATCATGAAGCAAGTGGACAAGTACTGAGAGGTCTGCTTCTTTAGATGAGGCTGCTTCAGATTTGGGTATTCATTTCTCGAATAGAAACTCACATGTGAACCCAGACAAATATCTGGAAAATGTTTAACATGAATTGAAGGTATTGAATTGCATCAGGGGGTATGAACACTTAACTAACAGCGAACAAGCAACCTAGTAACAGGCCACAACACGAAAGACATAGACTCTCTAGTCCAATAAAAGAAGATAAAGGAGATTATTTCCCCATAACATCTAATCTCCTCTCCAGATCTCTAATCCACGGACCCATAACCTCCATATTCCCCTTCATGGCCGTCTCACTCTCCTTCACTCTCTCCTCCATCGCATTCAACCCATCCCTCCACTGCTCAATCTCCTTACTCATCTCCGCCTGCCTCTGCTCCAACGCATCCAAATCCTCACTCGCCTGTGCCGCACCCGCATGAATCGTGCGCAACGAACGCAAACGCTCCAGAACACTGGGCAACAACGGATGCAGCGACGTTATCGTCGGCAACGTCGTGTAGAGTGCTTGTATTTTGGCTGCCTGCTCGCTCGCTGCGGCTTCTGTTTCGGTGGGCGTCGCTTGGGCGGCGGCGGCGGGTACTTCAGGCGGCTCGTCAGTTGTTGCGGCGGCGATGCGTGCGGCCAGGACGGCGCGGGCTGCTTCGGTGGCACGTCGACGGGCGACGGTGAGGGCTTCAGCGTCGGCGGTGAGTTTGCGGATACGGGTTGTGAGAGCTTCAAGGTGTGGCGTTGTCAATGTTGTAGGGATGCTGGGTGCGCCGCCAGACGAAGATCCGGTCAGGGTGCTGGCTAGAGTAGAGAGTTGAGCGGAGAGGTGGTTTAGAGTTGGCAGTATTGCTGGGAAGTCGGATTCTGAGGGATCATCTGGGGATAAAGGAACTGGTGTCTGCGATAGTCCAAGGGCTGCTTCGAGGAGTCTGAGACGAGCGTCGAAGGATGCGGCGTTTGATAAAATTGACGAAGATAGTCCGGTTGGTTGAACTAAGGAGGTTTCATCGGGCTTTGGTTGGCTCTCTGGTTTAGGGAAACGTGCCCCAACAGAGAGTCTTCGCGCAAGCTCTTCCTCTGAGGACGAAGGTACCTCCGTCTTTGACGATGCATATAGTTTATCCAGAGTTCGACTCAGTTCCAGAATGCCTTCATCAGAAACCTCAGCTTCGCCCTCGTCCTCTTCATCATCTTCTTCCTTGTTTCCTTCTTTTTGAGCTCTCCTATTGGCAATTTCGTCCTTCAATTCCTCCGCCTCCCGCCGTAACCTCGCCAGTTTCCATTCTAAGGTCTCGTCCTCATCGTCGCTCAGGTCTCCCAGTATTTCTGTCCCGTCATCTCGTTTCCGCCGTGATCGCCTAAGCGTGCGATATGACTTCCTCTTCGAGGCAAGACTATCTGAAAAATCGACTTCTCTCGCGTCTACTCGAGCTGGTTCAAACTGTGAGCGGGCTTGATCGGGTTGGAGGCGCTGGCGGTCGATTCCGGGAGTCGACGTTTCTTCTTGAAACGGTGAGGACGATCGGATAGTGGCAGTCTAAATAAGTGTCAGATTGCAACTCCGGGGACTTTCTTGCTGCGATGCGTCGAGGGATTTGCTTACAGGTAGGGTGGAATCATCAGTGAGTTCGGGTGTCTCATAGATATCCGGAGCAAGATCCTAGGCCAGGCAGGTTAGCTCCCTCCCTTGTAACCTTGAACTTGAATCTAAAAACTCACAAGGTCGGGCAGACCAGCGTACTTCTTGTTAAAAGCCATTATTGCAACTCAATGAAGGTGTAGCTCAGCCCTCCCGGCGCATTTCACCGCGGGTTCGCGTCTGTTGACATTGACTCTCCCAGGATGGATGAGTAAGCAAGGTTGATGATAGCCGACAAAATTAACGGTCACTCCAATTACCGGTAAAAATGATCACGTATTTGATGTCTTGTGAGCACAATGGATGGAGATGAATTATTTCGATTACAAAGTCAGCCCGGGTCTGCAGGTAACTGTGTGATGTCCCATCGCTGTCGCATGCTGCCTAGAGTTGAAGCCGTATTTAGAAGCGGAAATCCATCCGGATCAGCTATCCCATGCCAGTAATTTTCTCCTCCGCATGAAGACTGCCTAGTTAGCTGCTACCTGTAAGACATGATTCTCTAGAAACGCAATCATGGTATCAAACCCCTCCGGTTCCTTTACCCAATGCCCCTCGTTCTCTGCGCCAGAATACTCATTCCAGTCCACATTCAACCCAATCTGAACCAGAATCTTATGTGCCTGTCGTCCGAGTTCAACGTCAACCCAGCCATCATCTGTGCCGTGCAGTAATAGCACTGGCGTGGAGAGCAACCGTTCAATGTCAGCTGTATCGATTTGAACTTCTTGACATTCGATGATATCGAGGAGGAGCTTTGCGACCGTCAAACCCTTCTCGGCTGTCACAGCAGTCGATGGGCGGATATCATCATCAGGAACATCGCAGTCAGCCCGCAGCACATCCTCAACCTTGTTCGCGAATGGAAACCAACCGCACATTCCAACAAGGGCACCGATTCTCCCTTTGGTCTTCCCGACCGAGCAGAAAAATGCCCAAAGAGCCGTAGTCATGCTCTGGCTCATTCCTCCAAAAATGAGTCTTTCGGAGTTGCCATCAAGGAGGTCAATCTCCTGTTCAAGAATGTCTAGGATGTGCAATGTTGATTCTCTGAAGCCCTCAACTTGAAGATCTTGCTGTGCACAAGGGTCCGCCACAGAATATATATCGAACCATGCCGTCAGCTCCTCCTGGAAAACGGACGACCACCGATTTCGCGAAGTCGGAAAGACCCAGCGCCAGCTTGGAAAAATAGCCGCGAGGTTCTGATTAGTTGAGCAGTTCGACGAGAAGAGATCTTCAGCAAATTCGAGGCCGTTACTCGAACGGCCGTGCAGCAGGATAATTGTATGGGTGTGCGAAGTCCTTGGTTCAACAATCTGCGGTGGGGGAAAAGCCATGCTTTCTAGAACGTCTGCTCGAGGAAGTGTAAAATATAAAGACGACTTTGATATTAGGGTTGTTGCCCAGAAACTCACACCTTCAACTGATCTGAAAGGTTCCGGCGTGGGCAGAGAGAAAAATTTGCGAAATCACAAGCTGAAAATGGGTGCTCCTCTTGGGGTCCCAGGCTTTTAACTAAGCGCCACGGGCCGTAACGTTATTATTATCTAAGTTAAAATAAAAGTTACTAAGCGCCTAAAACAGGGCACAGGGGCGTAGTGGGAATGCATAGTAGATCAGAGCGCTGTTATTCCATATGAACAGTAGTATTAATGATTTGTGTCAGCTCTGTCGTGTGCGACGTTCGTCGCGACGTCCTTGCTGTGTTCCGATTGCAAGACTGCGACCCTTTCAATGAGTGACGCTTCACAGGCTAAGTTACTCAGTATGTATGTAGTTTCGTTCGTTTCTTGACTCACAGACATGCCAACTTTCCAAGCATAAGGAGCCTAGCGCCCAGACATCTTGTTCCTCGATGTATGTAGCATCTCGCGCCGTGTCCTCTCGTAGAGAGATACTCGGATTCTTGGATGACTGAGGAGAAAAGCATTCAGATAGGAGGAGCGCACCTTGAAATTTCGGCGTTGTTGCTAGTATTGATCAGTTTCCAGTTCCCACCGATTAATATACTGTGCTGTACAGTACAGTAACTACAGCCCGCTTGGGTTGGTTGTTTGGGATACGACCCAGTAGGAACACTTAGTACTGTGTATATGCAATACTTTTATCACTCCGCTCGGCCTCCAAGTGTACTGGAGTGGTGTCTTCCACACTGTAATAACAAAACCCTCAACAGCGGCTTGCGTGTAGCCCAAATATCCGAAATTTCGCGCTGCTGGCGCGCGTTTTGTCACAGCGAATCGTCAGAACCTACACGCAAGTGTTAGTCAAATGAACAATACCACTGAGGAGAAGGGACAATAGGCAAAACTCGACAAAAGTTTCCAATTCAACAACTCTCTTCGCAGATTGGTAGTTTTCTCCTTCATCGTCCCAACCCCACCCAGTTCCTTTACAGAGACATACCCTCAAGCTCGACTCAACACCACCGAGTATTACAGCACTGCACGAACAAAATCAGGTATGGCCCCTGTCTGGAAACTGGCTCTTTGATTGCCTTGCTCCTAACCGAGGTGTATCGCGCCATTGACATGTCTACTCTGTGCAGAATTGTCACTGATTGCTCGAGAAATCCTTCAAAATGACCACTGTCTCCGTTGCCATCTACAAACCCGCCGACGAGCGTGATCCCTGCAATTGGGCGCTCTGGCTGGAAAGTGAAACGGGAGAATCTACTATCCTGCAAGTTGCAGACGACAAAGGTGGTGTGGGATATTATGTTGAGGAGCCCATCTATAAGCACCCGGCTCGATCGGTCAGACTCAAAGAAACCATCGTCTGTGGCACCATCGCGGCTGAAAAGATTGATGCGGCGGTCGATAAAATCCAGAGTCATCCAGTCGACAACAAGAGCACAACCTGGAACTGCCAGTCATGGGTCATGGAAGTTCTGGCCGACCTTGAGGTTGAAGGCGTGTTGCAAGCTAAACCAGACGCCAAAGACAGCCTCCAAAGCAAGAGACAGAATTGGCAGTGATGGTGTCCCTCATTGTACCGGGTACACGGTAGATGATACGCCGAGTCGTTGGCTTGACTAGAGATCTTGTGTTGTATGTTGGGTCAACGAGGATGTTTAATCTTGTTTGCTCCCGGTTACTGTCTATGTTCGGAAGTCGAGGTGGCCAAATCGTTGTCGAAGTCCGTTAGCTAGCATTTGTGAGTTCAAGGCTTGTTGATTATATTTTTATTGGTCTCATTCCTACCCATCAAAGCGCGCGCGGTCAAAGAATCGAATTGGTATTGCTCTCTCAATGAGAAGTTGCGCTCGTTTAGGATAGGGTATCATGAAACTGTGCACTTTTGGACATCAAGGGTTATCTTGATTCTGAGGCACAAGTCCTCGGCACGCTAGAGTTCCTGTCAAACATTCAAACTGGATTGATCCCAAAAACACGGTTGACCTCATGAGTTTTTGACTCGTCGAGCCGTGAGTATCACTGCAATAAGCAGTTCTCCCCTCTTCACTGTTCTATCCTCTCCACCGGCTTATCATCAGGTCAACAGCGAACTCCTTAGGCCATTGCCCAATTGATGAAGGGAGGTAAAGCCACCAATCATCAAATCCATCTCCCGGAGCAACGGTGTGCAAGGCTTTCACGTACTCCCAGTACTCCGGGTAACAACCACACATTTCCCAGTCAAGAAGCCCTGTGACCTTAATCTCCTCTGCGGAACCGTCTTGCACAGTGTTCTTGCATTTGACGACCATGATATTGCGAGGATGAAGGTCGCTGTGGCTCATAACAAGCTTGTGATCAGTGGCGAGAAAAGCGCGTATCATGGCGAGCCATCCAGTCTCCGCGCGCCGTGAGTCAGAAGTCAAGAATTGGTTGAATTCAGCTTCATTATCGATGGGACAATCTGCTTCCCGTACATTTCTCCTCGCATCTTTACATCTGCGCGGAATTCCACCGCCAAAATAAGCATGCGGCTCATCCGAGCAAGGAGGCGGCGGAAGCACAGAACGAATGTCAGAAAATAGAGGTTCTAGTTGGTCTCTGATCGACTCCTTCTGTGCTGTGTCCAGCGTCGTCCAAATGCTATCGAGCGACTCGCCTTTGATCCTGCTCATGAACACAAAGGTGCGAGCTTTGGCCTGGAAAATACCATGAATCTCCGGCAGCGGAACACCGGGGGCTTGCTCCTTGATGTAATTCATAGTGGAAATGTAACTGGTTTCAACACCATTGCCGGCTTTCAGGACGAATTCTGAACCAAGACCCAACACCACAGTCCTTCCGAGTTGCCAAATAAGATCGCTACTGGCTATTGCTCGGTTCAAATTATCGACAATCCCGGACGAATCATGGCCGGATGAAGCCTGTGACTGAGCGAATTTGATCAAGGCTGGACTGAGCGCATAAACAACGCTGGCGTCAGCGGGGACCTGCGAGATTGAGCGGGGGTCGAAGGTAGCCATGGAATGATATACTCTCACACGGGGAGCGTAGGTAAACTCGGCTGATGGAAATTTGCACGTACGTGTCCCTATCAGATCAATAAAAAAACGTTGCAAGGCAAGTGAGTAGAGGCAGCCGCCAAATTGTAATAATAATAGGGATAGTAATATTCAAGGGATGAAGGTCGAAGGAACCTCGAAAATCCAGAGAGTTAAACGTGCTCCGGGAAAATGTAGTTCCGGCAGCTCGTCACAGAGCCGCCTTTTCTCCATATGTTGTCAAGTCTCAACAAGCATAATGAAATTTGATCACTCTAGACTCTGGGGATAGTCAGGAGAATATCACTTTGGGCGCGGAGCACTATCCCTCTCTTGCGAATATACTGTAACTACTATCCGGTTTCACAAATACAGCCATGGTGACCAGCTGTGCCCGTGTTAAATGGGTGGGCATTCGCGGTATCATTCCCCACTAACAAACAGTTACGAGTTCGGTTTCGCGGCGGCGCTCACCTTCTTCTGCTGAGAGAAGGGGAAAGCATCGAAGTATTCAGCCAGATCGCACATTTCTGATATTAATCACGATACTCCTGATAGCAGGTCAGATCTCCCAAAAACCTTTAAGGCTCAGGGGCTTCCGCACGGTGCGGTGCGGCGGTGAACTTGGCCCCGAGTTCTATTATGGAACTCGGAGCCCCATCACTACGCAACCACTGACCTCCAGGCTCCACGATGCGAGCTTGAGGCTTCAGCACGGCCGTAAAAAGGCCAAAATACGACGTGAAAATTGCATGTGCTTGCGGAGAAGTCCAGCAGCTTGGCGTCATTTTTAACGTTCTTCCACATGATTGCGACCTCACAATTGCTCGTTGGATACTCCGAGGCTCACAGCTTCTTGGGAACATCCACCTCCACGGGCTTCTTGTCGCATTCACCTGGGGCTTTGGTACATTTAACTGGAAGCCATGTCCGTGTATATATATACCAGATCTTTGTCCCCTTCGTCTTTGGCTTCTATAGACTCGTTTTTGGAGTATTCGATATCATCGTTATCGATAGATCACTCGATACAAGCACCTACGAACAACTCCTTGTTGACATCTATCTCTTCATTTTAATCTGCTGAAAGATTCTAAAATGGCTGCTCCTGCTGATATCACCTCCAAGGCCCTCAATGGCCGGTTCACTATGGTAAATCTGCGACAGCGTTCTAGTTTCTGTTATATATAGGGTCCTAACGTGAACTATAGAACAAATCTCTCTCCAACGACACCGACCCCATCTTCTCTCTCGTAAGTCAAATCCCAATCTTCTGCGAAAGCACCATCTAACTCCCTCACAGCAAGGCATGTCCTGGTTGACGCGCAAAGCCATCGGCCTCGCAACCCTCACCCTCAACATCAAGCACTACACCGACGACACCAATAACACCCACATCGACATCTCCCAGACTATTACTGGCGGCATTCCTGGTACCACGGAACTTCGCACGCTCTCCTGGGAAGCCAAGGAGCACACTGATCACATCTTCGGCACCGTCAGCGGCCGGTCGCGGTATGTCAGTGGCGCACCCGGACCTGATTGCAAAGTGCGGCCAGATGTGGATGTGCAGACGAAGGCTGGGGATGAGAAAGAGCAAGAGGCTGTGGTGAGATTTTTGAAGGGGGAGATTTTGGCGGATGGGTCGGGAGTGGAGGGGTTTGTGGTGGATGAGGGAGAGGATACTTGGGTGCAGAGCTGGGTGGAGAGTGTGGATAATGGATGGACGGCGGAGCAGGTATGTTTTGAATGATCTCGAGGAGTTGGGCCTGCTTTTGCTAACATCGGATGGGGTAGATTTGGGGATTTGAGAATATCAATGGCGAGAGACGGTATACTCGCCGCGTTGTGGTTGCGAAGAAGGGCAAGGTTGTCAAGGCGAGATTGGTCTATGATTTCCTTGGTCGCGAGTAAGAAGATCGCATTGCATCTTTGGGGATACACTGTGCCACATTTTGAATGGTTGATTTTGGATGTTCTCCTAGAGCTCTGTCTCTATCACCGTTTCCCGCCTTTTTAGACGTGGATATGATCTTTGGATACTCCGCGCATCAAATGCTATTCTGCCTGTACATATATCGAGAGATACGCCAAACGGACATATTTGACAATGTGTCTATTATTTTCGAACGGAAGTTGAAGCATCATCAAGGATCCATAATTTGGGTTCATGGGACGAAAGAGGAATCAGGTGATGAGATCAAACTCAGTTTTACTCGGCAACTTTCTTTGGGCCAAATCCAACGGCAATTGACCATCATCCTAGATCAATTTCAGCGGGACTATCACCAGCTTATCTATGTCTACTTCCAAAAGTTGACAATGGTCGATGTGCCCGGAGACGTGATAAAGATTCCCCGACAGTGTGAATCGTGCAAAGACCAGCGAAGAGCGTCCGATAGCGGCCGGGGATGGGGGAGCATGGGGGTTGGCGAGCTTCCCCGCAGCGAACGATGGAGAAACTGAAGGCTGGCTCCAGGCACCGGGCCCAGCGACGGCCAGTTAAGACAGCGCCCGGAGCAAAGGCTTCAGGCCCGCGAGTCAGCACCCGAGCGTTAGGCTTTCGTTGCCCCGGCCGAGCGGCGATGGCTGGGCGCCGTGCTGCACGCTGATTGATCCAGCAGGCCGCATGCAGCCGCTTATCCGAGGAACACAGCGAGTCCGCCACTAAACGAAGCACACAGCTTGCCCTGGGGGAGGCGAGACGCCGTCGTTGCGCTAACGAGGGCACCGTTGCTCAAGCATCGTCTTCTTATTTATGTGGCGGGCGTCGTTTCTTCACCTCTTCTTCTCTTCAGCTTCATCTCTCCTCTGCCTTTCTCCCCCTCTGGCATTGTAGTCTTCGTTGTTGAGATAGCTCACTGCCTCCAGCCACCATGGCCGCCCGTCGTGCCATCTCCCGGTCCATCCCCGCCCTCTCCTCCCGTACCTTGAGCTCTCCCCGCAGTTCGCTCCTCTCTCACACCTCACGCACAATGCCATCTACGCAAGCTCCCAGAGCCATGATGGCTGCTCGCAGACTGCACGCCACGGCGAAGCAGATGATGCCAGCCGCGACCACTTCTGCCGCCTCGACTGCCACTGAATACCCTACCTCCCACGAGCAAATTGCCTCGCCCATCGACACCTGCAACTTCATCGACAACCAGTTCGTGTCCTCCAAGGCCACACAATGGATTGACCTCCACGATCCGGCCACCAACAACTTGGTGACCCGTGTGCCCCAAACCACCACAGAGGAGATGAAGGCCGCCGTGCAGAGCGCTGAGAAGGCCTTCCCCGCCTGGAGAAACACTAGCATCATGGCCAGACAGCAGATCATGTTCAAATACGTCAGCTTGATCCGTGCTAACTGGGACCGTTTGGCTGCAAGCATCACCTTGGAGCAGGGCAAGACCTTTGCTGATGCCAAGGGTGACGTTCTGCGAGGATTGCAGGTGGCTGAGACTGCCTGCGGCATCACCACCCAGATGACTGGCGAACTTCTCGAGGTCGCTAAGGATATGGAGACCAGAACTTATCGCGAGCCATTGGGTGTCGTTGCTGCCATTTGCCCCTTCAGTAAGTCAACATCTAGCTCTTTGCGAGGAATTAGTGCTAATTTTATACAGACTTTCCTGCTATGATTCCCCTCTGGTGCATTCCAATTGCCACCATGACTGGAAACACCTTGATCTTGAAGCCATCTGAGCGTGATCCTGGTGCTGCCATGATCCTCGTCGAATTGGCCAAGGAGGCTGGTTTCCCAGACGGTGTCATCAATGTCATCCACGGAGCCGCCAAGACCGTCGACTTCATCCTCGATGAGCCCGCCATCAAGGCCATCAGCTTCGTCGGCAGCAACCGTGCCGGAGAATACATCTACACCCGTGGCTCTGCCAACGGCAAGCGTGTCCAGGCCAACCTGGGAGCCAAGAACCACGCTGCTGTTCTCCCTGACTGCAACAAGAATCACTCCCTCAACGCCATTGTCGGTGCTGCATTCGGTGCTGCTGGCCAGCGATGCATGGCTTTGTCCACCCTCGTCATGGTCGGAGAGTCCAAGGAGTGGTTGCCAGAGATCGCTGAGCGCGCCAAGGAGCTCAAGGTCAACGGTGGATTCGAAGAGGGCGCCGACTTGGGCCCCGTCATCACTCCTGAGAGCAAGAAGCGCATCGAAGAGCTGATTGCCAGCGCTGAAGAGGAAGGTGCCACCATCTTGCTCGACGGGCGTGGCTACAAGCCCGAGAAATACCCCAACGGCAACTGGGTACGTACCTTCCTCCCTAGACATCAACATGTAAACCCCATACTAACAAATAATCTTCAGGTCGGCCCCACCATCATCACCGGCGTCAAGCCACACATGCGATGCTACCGCGAAGAAATCTTTGGCCCCGTCCTCGTCTGCCTCGAAGTCGACACCGTCGACGAGGCCATCTCCCTCATTAACGCAAACGAATACGGCAACGGCGCTGCCGTCTTCACCCGCTCCGGCCCCACTGCCTCTCGCTTCCAGCACGAACTTGAGGCTGGCCAGCTTGGTATCAATGTGTCAGTCTTCCTCTTTCTAATCACACATCACCTATGAGGTGAGACAATTCACTAATCTGATACTGTGATAGTCCCATCCCCGTCCCCCTCCCCATGTTCTCCTTCACCGGGAACAAGAAGAGTATCGCCGGCGGCGGTGCAAACACCTTCTACGGTAAACCAGGCCTCAACTTCTACACACAGCTCAAGACCGTGACCAGCCTGTGGAGAAGCGAAGATGCCATCAACACAAAAGCAAGCGTTGTAATGCCTACTCATCAATAGTCTTTTTCTGTCTTTTAAGTATCAATTTCTGAAGTTGTTATTGTGATGGGAGTTCCTTGGCATTTTCTTACGACTCTTTTATGTTTCCAAGTTGACTTGTCTGCTAATCCTCTTTTCATGGGATGGTTCAGCAGCAAATGGAATTTGCAGCCCAGCAAATTCCCGGGAATGTTAGGGGATACCTCGTTAAACTATTACCTGCTTACCTCTATGTATTGTATATATCTGTCAAAAAAGGAAGAAAAGAGGGCAAATTGATATCTATGAATCTCTGAAAAAACATGAACGACTACCATCAGCCTACTCCGTACCGTCTACATTTCACTCGTAAAGTCGTCAGTGTTTAAGGCAATACCACAAAGATTCAAAGATGAAAGAGAAACCGCTATCAAATTTGAAACACTAGAATGCTCCGCTCCGTTATTTCCACTCCATAATAGTCATACAAAGTTTCCCATGAAAATTCAACGGGCCAGCGAAAAAGAACTACCGTCCCGTTTTTTGGGTGGTAGTTTCCGATTATAATACCAATCAGCGAATACGCCGTAATCCCGCCTTGCCTGTACCTAAGGCATTCGTCCCTATTAAGGTTTTCACGAATGCATGGCCCCGAGAGATACCATAGCTCCAGACTCATTGCTATATCACCGCAGCGGCCTTTTCACTTATTGCTAGCTCACTCACTGGCTTTTGTTCGTTTTGTTGTTGCAGCCTTGACAGTTTCCGCTCCGGTGCTGACTGCTTCCGCAACCTTCTCCTTGGTCTTTTCTGCGGCCTTGCCAACATCCTTCTTGACCGCCGCAGGTGCAGGGCTGCTGAGGCCAATGGCACCAAACACAACCAAGATCATTGTGATGACGAGGGCGCCCAGTCCACCTGCAACTTCAGGGAGAGCCTTGACAGCTTCGACAGGATCCTCCTTGGCCATAGCAATGAATCGCTCAACCTTAGTGCGAATGAATTTCACGGGGTCCTCCTTGAAGTCAACATTGATGTCATCGGTTGATGGTTCGTCAATGGGCTTGGAAGCCTCTTCTTCAGCGGATTCGATGGGATGTTTAATATCGAAAGTCTCAGCCTTGAGCTTCTTGGCGTCTTCAACGGAGTGACCGATGTAGATGTTGTCAAAGAGGATGTCGTTCTGCATAGTCCAAATTTCAAAGCCAATCTAGTAACAAATCAGTCAGCTGCACCTAAACAACGTTGGAATAAAACACAAGGTCAACGTACAGCACCCATAGGTTCAAAATCAGCGGGCGTCTTGTCCTCAAAATAGCCGGGATTGGGAATCTTTCGTGGAGCCCATGGGCCCTTGTATGCTGGGTTGTCGATCAAAGGTGCAGTCCATTTGCCCTTGTAATCAGGGTTTCGCTTCATAGGAGCCTCCCATTTACCACAGCCAGAGATCTCATCACACTTAGGGTTGGAGATTGTTGGAGGAGCCCAGTCGCCATCTTCCTCATCATCCCAGTCTTCGGGTTTTTGGGCCTCGGGGTCAGGGATTGTGGCGGGTTCATCCTCTAGCCAGTCCTCTGGCTTCGTAGCTTCTGTGTCGACAATCTCGTAGGGGGCATCCTCATCCCAGTCCTCAGGCTTCTTGGCCTCAGGATCAGGAATTTTCGCATCGTCAACCCAGTCGGTTGGTTTTGAGTCATCTGGATCGTCAATCTCCTTTGGCGGGTTGACGGCAGGCTGGAAATCCTCGAACAAAGTTCCGTTCTTCACGGCTTCTCCGTTGATCTGGATTTGGAAGCTCTGGTCTGGTTTGACGATGAGAGTGTAAAGGGTAGAGAGCTTAGAAATCCGAGCTGTCGGGGCGGTTGCCAAATGCTTCTCTTCATATTCACCAGTCTTGGGGTTCTTGTGTCGGAAAATGAAGTGGACCTGCCAATATATCAGCAATCGTGTCTGGTATCACATTGCAGGGGAATAGAGGTACGAACCTTGTTAGTAGCACCGCACTTGTCAGGTCCAAACATAATCACGTAAGGAGAGGCATTTGAGAATTCTTCTGCGTGAAGCTTCTTGTTATCCTGAAGCAGCTTCATGTATGCACCACCGCAGACCAAAGAGTCTAGAAGATGCCATTGTCAGCCGATGTCAACCTCCCACAAAACCACGCAACGAACGTACTCTGAAGTTTGACTTCATATTGAACGACAAGAGTCTTGCCCTTGTTATCAATCTTCTTGGGGAACTTGGCGGAAATGGCGTGGTGAGCTGCTGCGTTCTTCACGACCAATCCCTTGTCTCCGTCGATACCCTTAAACGTTGTGGGCTCCTCGACAGCCCATTCTCCAACGTACGCCCATTCCTCATCGGATTTTGCGTCTTCTTTCTTTGCGTGGGAAGGGGTCCATCGCTTCACCCAGTCATCGGTGAACTGCTCGAGGAAAGGAGCCTTGAGTGTGGTAGGCTATGCGGAGGGTTAGTAAACTCAATTGGATGGTTCACAACACGATGCCAGTTCAGATACTCACTGTGAATGTAGGACGATTGATGGAAGTGGTTGTAGCCTCTTCCTGTTTAACCTCATTGTCTGCATGGACCTGGCCAAGCAGAGCTATATAGGACAGAATCAAAGAAGCAAGACGGGCGTTGAGACGCATCGTGAAGCAGAATCCTCTGAGAGGACGCAAAACTAGAGTATGAACACAATGGATGAAAGGAATGAATAGTGCGTCAAGCCAGAGACGACGACAGAAGAGGGGGAGAGGAGAGTGACAGAAGCTGTGGGAGTTAAATAGAAGCGGATCGAAGGTGGTGAAGGAGCTTGACGTGCTGTGAAAGGTGGCCTCTTTCTTAGCTTGCCGCTCCTGCTTCCTCCCCGGCCGAGCTTATTGCCCTGACTAAGCGTGTATCACCCTGTTTACGGTTCTATTACCCGGTAATCTAACTTTATTTACAGCCATGCCGAATCAAGACTGGCGCAGCCACACTCAGTGCCACTGTTTGCGGTTCTGATTGGCTGAGGCGCAAAAGCATCAGATCCTCCGGAATTTTTGCATTCTGGAGGGGCTGCGTCCGCGCATCGTGTATCAACTGGCTTTTGCCCTGCGATAGTGCTGCTGCTCACCACCGGCATTGGAGTTGAAGCTCGAAGATGTTGACTCTTGACGTGATTTGAGCCTGAATCAATTTCTACTTGTATTACAACAGGATTTCAAACGCAGTGTCGTTGCTCTTTAAAGAGAAGAGGGGCGCCTCCAACTCGAAGAGATGGCCGACCAGACACAAGAACACCACGAGAACAATGATCATCTCGTCCGGTCTTCTGACCCTGAACACCCTGCAAACTTGATTCCAGAGCTTTGCAAGAAGTTCTATACCCTAGGATGGGTCACGGGGACTGGAGGTGGCGTGAGTACTATGTACTTTGCGATCACTGATTGCGGATTCGTGAGCTGATGAGTGCTTTGGGATAGACCTCGATTCGCCGGGATAGTCACATCTTTATAGCTCCATCAGGAGTGCAGAAGGAAATGATCAAGCCCGAAGATATCTTTGTCCTTTCGTATCCCACCCCGAAATACCCTCCCTCGGCGCGCCAGTACATCCGCAAGCCGCTGAAACTGAACCCATCCGCCTGTACTCCGCTGTTCCTAGCAGCATTTGACAGAGGTGCAGGCTGCTCCATACACACTCATTCACAATGGGCGGTCTTGGTGACCCTTTTAGTTGAGAGAGAGAAGGGCAAAGAGGGCTGCTTCGAGATCAACAACATCGAGCAGATAAAGGGGATTCCAAAGGGCAAAGGAAAGGGGATGCTGGGTTTCTTCGACACCCTTAGGATACCAATCATTGAGAACACAGCATTTGAGGAGGACCTCACAGAGAGTTTAGAAAAAGCTATGGATGAATACCCAGGCACTTATGCGGTGCTGGTGCGCCGACATGGAATGTATGTGACCTATTCCCTCGCAGCACAGCTTCAGAGACTGGGTGGAAACAAATTGACCTGGCTGAGCAGATATGTATGGGGAGATACGGTTGCAAAAGCAAAGACGCAGTGCGAGAGCTTAGATTACCTCTTCCAGCTCGCTGTGGAGATGCATAAGCTTGGAATTCCGTGGATTCAATGATGCCCGCACGCGACCTGCTATCCTGCAATAGCAGAAAAACCCCAACTTCTGGATTATGTTGCATGTGGTTACAAACGAGAGTTGAAAAGTCAAGTGCGTGATCTTAAAGATAGTTAACTACACTCGCAGCTGGTTCCTGTGACAGCGTTCCGGAAGGAATTAGAAGCACATACATATCAAAATAGATCGGAAATAATTAGAAACTTTCTCGGTCAAATACTCGCATTCAATTGTCTTCTACCTCTGGGGATGTGTTTCGTGATTTGAGTCCTGCAGTGCACAGGCTAAATGGGCTTGTTAGAGGCGGTGACGGCTGTCAATATCTTGCGGAGCCGACCGCGAACTAACGTAATCCGTGGGAGACTCGTTCCATCACAAGCAGTCTGCCATCTCCTGCACGCCATTTGCTTTTGGATTTTGTGCTTCTTTTAAGCTCACTGCTCAAATTTCCTGAGAGCCGGTCGGTGCTGGTTGCTTCATATTCAACCCCTCCAATATGGATTTAGATGGCGGCGATTCGCCGTGGGGCGGTACGTCAGGCTCCCAGTTGCGCCAGATTCTCGAACTGCTATCTTAACATTGTCTTTGCAGATGTACCTTCGCAGTCTAAGCAATCGCCTGATAATGAAGCGGGTAAGCTATAGTCCACCATTCTCCGCGTGCTCTCCCGTTTCTGACTCGAACAAAGCAGGCAAGCAACCGGATACCTCCTCCCAACCGGCACTCACGAGCCCTCGATCTCCACCAAGCAGAAACGTACGAACTCCAAGGAAATTCGGCGTTCAAGTGACAAAGTTAGAAGCTGTCGATGATTCGAGTGATCCACTGGGTCCCCTAGGCGATAAATCATTCCCTCCCATCCCAGAACAAGGCCCAATCCCGCCGCAGAAAGAACCATTCGCGGCGCGAAATGTTCGCCCTACCTCATCTGCGTCGCAATCGTCTAGTATTGCTGGTCTTATGGAATCGGTGGACCTGGAGGATGATGAGTCGCGACCAAGGATGAGGCCTCCCCCTCCAGTTCAGCCACCGTCGACCAGCGTGGAAGGTCCCAAGCGCACTCAGCCAAGCATGACAGTTGAACAGGCTTCGAAACCAACATTTCATATTACAGTCGGTGATCCGCATAAAGTGGGAGACCTCACAAGCAGTCATATCGTGTACCAAGTCAGAACAAAGGTGTGTCCGCTTTCCGTCCTTTTCTGCGACTGGCATCTGATCTCTCCTTAAGACGACCTCAAAAGCATATTTGCGCCCAGAATTTACCGTTACGCGACGATATCGCGACTTTTTATGGTTATATAATGCTTTACACAACAATAACCCAGGCATCGTCGTGCCTCCACCTCCGGAGAAGCAGGCTGTTGGTCGATTTGAGTCGAACTTTGTTGAATCGAGACGAGCTGCGTTAGAGCGGATGTTGAACAAAATTGCGGCACATCAAGTACTTCAACATGATGCCGACTTGAAGATTTTCCTGGAAAGCGAAACATTTAATATGGATGTGAAAAATAAGGAAAATCGAGAGCCAGATTTGGGCCAAAGCAAAGGAATGTTTAGCTCTCTTGGCATATCTGTTGGCGGAGGAAGCAAGTTCATCGAACATGATGATGTGAGTTACCTTGAACATTCATACTTCATTTGGCACCTGCTTACGCTGGTCATAGTGGTTCCATGATAGAAAAATCTACCTCGAGGCTCTTGAGAATCAGTTAAGAGGCTTAATGAAAGCAGTGGATACGGTGGTTCAACAACGCAAAGGACTTGCTGAGGCAGCAAGTGATTTCTCAACCTCCCTACACGCGCTTGGTTCTGTCGAACTGTCCCCTGCCCTCTCCGGTCCCCTTGAAGGACTCGCGGATGTGCAGCTTCGGATACGAGAGCTTTACGAACGTCAAGCTCAGCAAGACCTTTTAACCCTGGGCATCACAATAGACGAATATATCCGCTTGATAGGAAGTGTGAAGATGGCTTTCACTCAACGTCAGAAATCATTCCAAAGCTGGCATACTGCTGAATCGGAGTTGCAGAAACGAAGAAACACGCAAGACAAGCTCTTACGTCAGGGTAAATCTCAACAGGATAGGCTTAACCAAGCCAACGCTGATGTAGCGGATGCGGAAAGAAAGGTTCATCAGGCGAGGCTCTTGTTTGAGGACATGGGGAAGTTAATGCGAAACGAGTTGGAGCGTTTTGAGAGAGAGAAAGTAGAAGACTTCAAATCGGGCGTCGAAACCTTCTTAGAGAGTGCCGTAGAAGCACAGAAAGAGGTACGATAACCATTCCACTTGACAAGTCTGAACTCCACTGACAAAGTTCTTAGTTGATCGAACTATGGGAAACCTTCCTTCTACAACTCGACGCGGACGATGAAAGTAGCCCCTTTTACAATCCGCCCCAAACCCAGCCTATTGAGTCGCAGCATGAACGAACGGAGAGTGGTTCCGCTTCGCAAGGTACAGAGTCTACAGTGGCTCAGGAGCAGTCTTAAATACTAGTTGTATGATACTCTATTTCTGGACCAACCAGTCCATTCATCAGTAACGCTGGCATATTTGCCCTATTCTCTTTGCAGCACTGTCGTAACGGTTCCACTTGGTAACACCAACCAGGAGTGAAGTGCCGAAATGGTCTCCTGTCTGTCCAAATATCTGTTCCACCGTTCCAGAAACAACATGTGTCAAAAGAATGGAAATGGTTGGCGAAGTTGTAAACTTCAGAATGTAATTCTCACCCTGTTTGTACAATGGCAACGGTATCTCCCAGTATGCTCGCAGAAACTTCCATATAAAATCAGGCATCCAAAGGCACATAACACGAATAACTGTCTCGTTCCGTATTCGTACAATCCGACCGTTCGCCGACGAGAAAAAGTTTTCGAACGTTCCCCCTGATTTCGTCTCCGCAAATGCGCAAGCTGCGCTCACCCAAGGCTTAATCAATCCACATCTCATTTCTTCTTGCCAGCCTTTGGCTGCGGCACATCCTGTCCAAACGAACTGATCAGATCCAACAGATTATCATCCTCCTCCTCCATCTCCTTTTGAATCGCCGCTTCAGCAGCTTCCTTCGCATCCCGCTGCTGCTTCAGCTCCTCATCCGTCATCGACGCCTCCGCGGACTCCGCCTTATCCTTCGCTCCTCCACTAAACAACGCCTCCGCAGAAACCGTATTGGCCGCATCCCAGCCTCTTCCGAATCTACTTCTGAAAGCTCGTAGACGACCGGCTTCGTCCTCTTCGATGTTGAGCAGACGTTCGCTGGACGGGTTCCAGAGAGGCGCGTTGCGCGTGTCGCGGGTGGAGCGGTAGACGGCTTGTGGGGAGGTAGTGCGGTGCATGAAGGTGCTTCCGTCAGAGAGGGTGACGAGCTGGGTGAATGTGTAGGGCCGTTTGGGCCTGCGGAGGAGGGTTGCGTGTCGGCATTGTGAGCAGATGTAGGTTGTTGTGGTGAATGGGAGGCGGGTGGTGCCTATCCGTTGCAGAGGGAGATGCATTGGCATTCTGGAATTGTGGTAGGCGAGAGATCGGGAGGTGAGGAGGTAGTTTTCGACTCTCTGGCGAGTATTTGTAGTGAATTGGATCTTGAGCGTGGGTTCGAATTATTGAGAGCGCGAGTCGAGCTGAGATTGAAAGTTTGATATCAGATTAGATAAGCAGGAATTTTTGGCTTTCCAACTTTCTCTCCGCCGGCATTCAGGATCAAAGCAAGAAAGCGACGATGAATTTGAGCATTTATAATGGCTATTTTGACTAGCTGATGTCGATATCATTCCAAAAATGCATGGATATAGGATAACACTGTTGACGATCAACTCAGCCGGAAGATGCCTTTCGCTTCCGCCCCGAGGATAGCTCAGTCTCGGGCAATTTCACCGCGACTTTTCCAAGCTTATGGCTGCAAGGTTCCGGATCGAGCAGCTCTTCTTCCTCCACAGTCACAAATTCGACGATATTATGGACGCATACTGAAGACTATAGTGTCCAAGCACATCACCAGTATCAGTGATGTGGTCCGTCCAGTGGTGCCCCCCGGGCTAGCCTCAACCATTCGAGAAATCGATAAGTTCACAAGGACGTTTACACCAGTTCAGCAGCAGGCAACAGAATACGTTTCCCAGATACCGTCTGAAAAGGATGCAGAACCTCCGGAAGACGATATTTCCACCGAGCCATACCCTCCGGCCGTCATCGACACGGATACCCAAACTCAGGTCCGCAAACTCATGCGCCTCGTCCCTCACCCAGTCGCCATCATCACGTCCACGCACCCAAACTCTCACGCCGGATCTGCATTTCGCGGAATGACTGTATCGTCCTTCAACACTGTGACTCTGTACCCAGAGCCTGTCGTGTCCTTCAACGTGAAAATCCCCTCAGAAACGTACGATGCGATCCACTCCTCTCAGCGTTTTCTCGTTCACCTCCTCTCGGCGAACGGCGCAACGGCAAGCCTCGCAAGGGAGTTCTCGAGAGGTCATGAGAATGTGCTGCTGGAAGACAAGAAACATACGTTCCGGTTTATATCACCCACGGCACCAGATCAGCCAGTGGCCATTGCGCAGGGTGAGCCACCACGGCTCCTGATCCAAAACGGGAAACCAGCCAGTACAGGATCATCCACTGCAAATGATAGCATGGCGACTCCTGACTTTCCGTTTATTCTTGAATGCAAATACCATCCTTCAAGTGCGCGAGTTGGTGATCATGTGATCGTTCTGGGCACGGTGGTCAGGGTATTTCGCGATAAGCCGCGGACCAACTCGTCGCAACAACAGCAGTCGCATACGGCCATCTCCACGGACGATTTATGTCTTACCTACGCTGATACTCGATTCTGGAAAATGGGGGAACATATAACGCCCGTCCCTAGGGCAGATACCAAGTCGTAATTGCTTGCCCCGATGATCAACCTTACGGTTCATTCTGGTAGACCAGCCACCTAGGTCTTGACCATCAAATCTCGGAAAATTCGTCTTTTACCTTCCGCAGTTTCTCGTCTGCGCTTCCGTCTACCGGAATGTATGATAGCGCAGAATGCATTGGATAGACTTCTGCCCTGTAATATACCTATACCCTTTATGGCTCGCCCTTAAGCAGCTGTTCGCCTATTGTTTTAACATATCAAGCACATCTAGATCCAGTGTACTCTAGCAAAAATGAATAAAACCATATTAATGGTACTGATGACCCCAGAGCTCGAAGTTATGGAGCTACATGTGACTGCTCCTGTGGTCTACGATATATGAACGGGTGATTGATTGAACCCCAAAGACACGTATGACTCAGGAAGTTAGATTCTCGACCTTTGCGACAAGCAACCTACGATTGAATTCAAAGCTAGCTAATACTTGTAGAGAAAGACCCAAAGCCTTCAGACAGACAGGAGTGAGGATGTTCGCCACGCGGATGCACAGGCCGACTCGTCGACTTGCGCTTCCATTCGTCGTCAAGAACCCCAATTTGGCTTCCCTCGAGCAGAATGAGGACTGCCGCCACCGCTCCCACTTCCACTCCCGCTGATACTGCCACTGCTTCGACTGCCGGTCCGCTTGACTTGGATCAGGTTCTGATTCAATGGACTCGGAATAGGCGCGGTGGTTCGGCTAATAGCATCAGGTTCGGCAGTTTCGCCCGCAAACAACGGGGTGGGATATTCCGCCTGTGTGCTGCGGGCAGAGAAGTTTGACATGGAACGATCACGCAAGCCACTTTGCTCCGACATGAAAATTGAATGCTTGTTGGCAAGAGGGGAGGGAGGAAGCAAAGCATCTCCGTATCCTGCGGGTAGCGTAGTCGCCATGATTGGAGACATCGAAGATCGATGCGCGAGACCTGGCCTCTCAGCAGAAGTAAAGGTTGGGAAACCGGCCATGCCAAAACTCGACCTGCTTCCTGATGCCATAGCACTCACTGAACTGCTTGGAGGGTTCAAGTCTGTTGGCTGTCGCTTTGTCCCAGGAAGCTCCCCTTCCGGCGTGAGTGGGCCGGAGTTCATGAAAAGCTGTTGCTGTTGATATGCCTGTTCAAGCGCCGTGGCTTGTTGCCAGAGTTGAGTGGTGCGAACTTGGTATTCTTCGAGAGAACGAGTAATGTTTGTCAATTGCTCGTGGAAGCCTTCTTCAATTCTCGCGTGTTCTTGTTCCTTGGCCACTTGCTCAGCAGCACGCCGTTCGCGCTCGTTAAGTCCCTGGTTGTTAGCATGCGTAATGCGCTCATATTGCTCTGAAAGTCTGTTGCGACGATTTTGAAGACGCTCCCGTTTCTGCACAGCAGTGGCCAGCTCAGATTCAACTGACGACACCCCACGATCCGTAGCAAATTTTGCAGCAGTCAACTCATCCTTCAGGGAATTAAGCTTTTCTTTTTCTAGCTCAAACGCGGCTTTGCGTGCTTTCCATTCCTGTATTTCCTTTTCCGGCATGTTCTCAAGAGTATCTAGCTGAAGCTCGAGGGCAGCTGTTGCTTCTTCTGTCTGACGTATATTTCGTTCCAGCTGGAGGGACCGCTGTTTTTGTCTGCTTTCGTCTCCGCCGCTGTTCAAACGATGAGTAAAGTTGTCAAGTTCTTTTCTGATCTTAGATATCTGAATCTTATGATCGTTCCTAGATCTTTTCAACTTGGCTCGACGCTCGTTCAGTTTAGCTTCCGCATTGGCGATGGAATTTTTGATGGTGGTGATTGGAGAAGATGGACGCAACGACTGGCGTGGAGATGGCGAGATAGATTGCGTCGTAGAAGCTGCACCGAGTGTAAGATTCTCCTTCAAAGAAATCAAAGAACGGTGCCTACCTTGATCTGTTTCTGAAGCAGCTGGCGTCTTCACGCTCATAACGCAGATCTCGTCATCGCTGTCGCAGCGAACGAAGCTGCAAGTGTACGCGCAATCTGGCGCCAAGCCAGATATTTCTCCTCTCCAATGGACCAAGGAAGGTTCATCAGGGTTCTCGGGTATCCTGTTAAGGCTAACAGGCGCCCAATGAGCTCCATTAACACGAACATAAAACGGGTCAGATCCAGCTTCAGAAATATTATTATCAAAGGCTCCGTCTGTCATGGGGTCTTCTTCAATCGTAAAGTCGCTTGCTGCAAATTTTATCGAACAACTATCAACATGAGTAATCCAAATTAGACCTGTTCCCGGTGATGCCCGGTCGAGATCGTCTTCGGAGATAGGAAAACTAGGTGAGTACCAATTCCCGTGCCTCGAGCGTTCATATTCGCGCGTAACTGTCAATTTTGTGCTTGCCAACGCAGCCCAGAACGGCTGAATTCGCCGCGCTTCATTTGCTTGACGTCGTCTCTTTTTCGCACTAAAAACTCGATCCCGGCCTTCTTTTGATATGGAACCAGGTAAAGAGGATGAATCAGAACCAGCAACAAGGGATAACGAAACACCAGGCTCAGGAACAGAAGAATCAACGTGGGCGCTTGCAGAAGCCTCGGTATCGGGCCGTTTTCCTGTCTTGGCTCGTGGTTGTGAGCGATTTTTGGCCATAGAGCGTCTGGCCATAGCTGTTCCAGCTTGGGCCAGGATATGGACGGCAAGGAGACTCCTCACCCAGCTTGGGGGCGATGGATAATCCAGTTGTCTAAACTCCGTTGGAATAAATTGCGAGTACTTTTCCAAGGTGTTGCTTGATATGAGGTTGGTCGAGAGGAGATGTCCAAACACGAAATTCTGTATCCCTTCGCTTCGAAACAAATGTACTATCAGAAGCACACTCACACAAAACGCGTTGACGCCACCGGTATCTCCCGAACTCCCAGCACCCAAAGCAATAGCGACTTGAACATGCGCAAGGTCGATTGCGAAATTGCGAGCCCAGTTCCACATAAAGAGGCCCCAAACGAGTAAGCAGAACGCATCCATCGCAATCATTGTGCCCAGAGAAGGTGTCCCTGCAGGGCCTTGGAAGATATCAAAATTCGACGTGAGGGTACCGCTCGAAACGCCAGCAGGAAGCATGAAGGTCATCGACGCGTAGAGAAACTGGACCAATGTAAGGACGATAGGAGGTAATTGAAGGAGGAAGATGAGGATTGCGATCGTGTCGGCCATGGGACAGGCTCTGAGGATCGTCGAGGCGAGATGGAACGGGTTAACGGACTTGCCGGCGTAGGCCTTCTTGATATTGGACGCTGAACCCATTGTCTTTTCCATTCGGCGAGTCGTCTGATCGTCGTCTTTCGTCCCAGGTATCACGCCGTTCGCTGGATACGCATGACCGTTCGAGAGTCCTGAATCACCCTTTCCATGCCCATTAACCTGCACTTTGCCGTTAGATTCCATTTTCGTTCCGTCCGCTCCCCCATTCGATTTGTTGTTTGCGGCGGGAGACGGTTGCGATTGCTGCTGGGGCCCAGGGGCGTTGCGAGGCGCGAGGACAGGAGGGTCCGACCGGTGGTGACCGTTGGGCGTTCCATTCAGATGGCCATTCGATTTCTGCTTGGATACCTTCTTTCCTAAGGAGACATGACTGTTCTCTTGGCGATTACCGTGATTCTTCCTTGCGGCTCCCGCTGGTCGTGTCATGGACAAGAGTGCCGATATTCAACGTCCAAATCCACTTGGCAGCCAACGGGCCAAGGAACGGACGACTGGGGTTGACGAAGAGTGCGAATTCTCAGGCACAAACGGAGGGTTGCTCGCAATAAAAATAAAGAGAAAAAGAAGAAAAAAGGAAAGATAAAGCTGCGTTGCCAGACCTAGGCACAGAGCAACTAGGCCATGGGTGTGAAATTTGATAAGGTAGAGAGCGAGAGTGTTGTCAGTCGTTTACTTTTTCTCAGCGACCTCAAAGGGAAGATGGATCGAAGTTTCAGAGTAACATTATGTAAGCCGTACCTCAGCCCTGGTATACTGTATTCTATACGTTGCCTCTTTTGGTACTGTACACGCGCGTTTTGCCATAATTCTCAATGAAATCCACTTATGTATTGTACTGTACGGTACGATACACCGGAGATACCACTTCGATACCCATTGCATTCTTCATCTCTGGGGCACGAGATGCCACTATACTTGAAACCCTCACCCAGCAAATGCCCCCAGAAATGCACTCAAAGGACATGGATAGAACCAACGTCTTTCAAGTCCAAGCAGAGGATGTCCTCCGCGCTGCGCTGTCCAGTTATGAATTGGCACAGTACTTGACAAGCTCGCAGGCCGAGCTCAACACGAGATCCTCTGCAGATCTGCTCTGGAACCGTGTCAAGGGCAAGCTCCAACCTTCAGGGTCTGTCTACCAACGAAGAACGGGTTCACCGTGTAACATTAAGGAGAGCCAAATACGGAGTATTTGCTCTCTTTCTGCAGTCGCCAAATGCGAGTATAAGTCTGCATGCAGGATAATTCTTCCCAAGCCAATCCTGTGAGCCGGACCAGAACCTTTTCGAATGCACCCTCTCTGTTTGCTCCAGAGAGCAAGACCTGTACAGTAAACACAGGACACCAAAACCTTATCATTTGCTTTGCGTACGGTACATAACGAGGCAATCAAAGGTGGACGTGTCGACAAGCAACCCGATCTGTCGCCAAGCGTGCAATTTGACTTGTCCCGGGATCAAGCTCAGTCTGCTGCAACATCAGTGCAGCCCAAGAGTCGAAGGCAAGGTCTCACGAAAAGTCTACCGGTATGTTTGGACTTTCCTAGAGTCTCTGGACGAATATGTCGTCTTTTTTAACCAGATAATAACATCTGTTGGAGATAGCCATCAAGGACGAATGCAGAGATATGCCCGATTTGTTGATGTCCTCACCGCGGCACTCCATAGTCCACGTCAAGTCACAAGGAACTCAAGTCACGAAGATAACTGCCTCTCATTTATTAGCTCAAATATCGGAGCCCACTGTCCAGTGGATGTGCTTCGAAAAATCAGAAGAAACGCGGGGCAGTCAATGCACACCGCATAAGTGAGCAGTCAAATTCAAGGGTGTGGAGTGTTGTTTGTGCAGAAGACAGGGGGGATGGGAGCTTATCACGTCATGACCGTTACAGTCACTCCAGCACTCGAATGAAGCACAATGGGATTTCCAGCAATGCCATCGGCGGGCTCTTCATGATGCGACCGAGGACGCGTCTGATGTTGAAATCATCGCGAAGGCATGGCCGTAATAGAAAGTTGAGCCTCATATGCGATGTTGAGCTCCGTAAACAAGAGTCCCAAGACGGGTAGAACGGACCAAAAGCCAAGCAATACGACAGTACCGCCATGTCGTTTTTCGCTGTACGAACTGTGCAAAGTTACAAATCAAGACTTGCCACGTGATCGGCGTGGCATCAATCAGCGACGAGAGCCAATTGCTTGTCTTGCCGAGACGCCTGGGCCAAGTCTTGATTTTTCACTCTGTGCTCCGAAAACTCTATTTCAATCTGCTTCTCGTCTCGTGCAGAACGCGCCTTCAGCAAATCCATGCAACGGGGTGTCGCCGGCGAAAAGGGTTGATAATCAATGGAGCATGGCTGTATGTACATACTATATGTACTGTACAATACTCCGTATGTATTTGACTTACTGTACTGTACTGAATTGTATAATCACACCGAAGCAGACAAATAAGGTAGAGGTGCAGCGCTGTAATACAAACCTGCTATTCCGCCAGCAATGTGTGGCCGCCAATCTCCCAAGTCCACATGCCGCCGAAAGCGGTTGATAAACACGGTACGGAGGAGTGAGCGTGGGGGAGTTGAGCTGGTGTGCCGCGGACCTGTCCCCGCTCTGAAGCTCGACGTGGAAGGCTTGCCGGTCGATCAATGTACAGTATCCTCAGGACTAAAATTCGTCAATACACTGAAATTACAATACCGTGTTGCTTTCTACCCCGTACCATGGCTCAATACAGGGCGAAATTACCTTTCCGCGGAAACTCTTGCGTATGTGCTAAACAAAGCAGATAGCATATTGGACAAAGGATCGATATGCGGATTTTGCAAAGAGTGAGGTATACCCCCTCCGTGAGAATGGGAGGCCTATATCAGTATGCCCCTTGCAGCTTCAGGTCTGCGAGTCTTTCAGTGTTTGTTTGTTGCTGGATCGGGAAAAGATGGAACAGGGGTCCTGAAGACCTGGGGAAAGATCACATGTGCAGTAACAGCATCCTGGTAGCTGTGAGACCTCCAGAGGTCATCCTGCGTTTCTGTTGTGTTTCTGTTACGGGACTGTGGATGTCATGTGCTCCAAAGCACACTCTCTCAATAGTACCTTTCAGAGTCTCATATGCGCAAACGAATGCCCATGGATTTGCACTGTCTACAGTGCAAATGCATCATTTGTCCACAGCAGAACCCATGTCTTCAACGGCTCCTTCTCTATCCCAGCTCTCCTTCTCCAGCGTTCGTACCTTGGCCTCTATCTCCTGAACCTTCAGTCTGTTAACCCGTTTCGCCTCCTGTTGAAGCTCCCAGGTATGCCTGAACTGGTCTATCATAAACTGGGGCAGCTCAGACACCTTGCGCCCAACCCTATAATCGTACAAAACGACGTCTTCATGGCAGCGCGCAGCAGCACGCTGCTTCGCTTCTGACAAAATCAGGACGTCAAAGATAAGACCGGAATAAGCGTTCGGATTTGGCGACGTCGCTGACGGTGGTGCGTGCACGAGTTTGTGATACACACTGATTTTATCCGGGTATGTCATCGGCTACAATCCAAACGACACATTAGCTGACGCACAGAACGACATCGCCATAACACGACTGTTATCATCGAAAAGACTATTACTTGCAAATTTATAGTCGATCTTGATGCTCTTAAGAATCAGCCCGATCCCCGTTGAACCCATGAGCTCCAGCCACTGCTTCTGGTGCGCTGGGTCATGATAGACGGCGAAGTTGCGCGTCCAATTGACTCGGGCCGTTTCTGCGTATCGAACATACATCACGTTGTTCACATGCCCTGCAACGGAGTAAGCTCAATTTCTGACCTCTTTATCAAACGGAAGAAGGCAAACAAAAGTCCCTACCCTTATTCGAATCTTAGCTTCAATCGTCGTACTTAGCATGGAAGATGATACTCGCGAATTATCTTCGTGAGAGCAAACAAAGGTACTTTATCAACTCACCATCACATCCTATAAATCGACAACATCAGACGGAAGAAAGTCAGCCGCAATCCCAATCTGTAGTTCAGCACGCCGGCAAAATTCATACCATCTCTCCCCATACAACATTATGCCGAAATAGTCCTTGTCTGCCTTTCCCGGTTAAAAAGCCCTCACTGCCTGCAACGAGCTCCCGCCAATCTCGAGCCAGTTGTTTCAGGATATCACCAGCGACGCGTGTTTGTTCTGGTTGTAAGCCAAACAGCATGCATTTCCCAATCCGTTCCTTTGTTGTCGAGAGCCATTTGGAATCGGGTTTAGAAGACCTGAAAGGTGCTGAGGAGTAGTTTGGAGAAGACGGCGTCTGCTCCGGTTGTTTTGAATTGAGGAAGCTCGTTGACGACACAGATCGGCAGAAATGAGAAGTTGGCTGTGAGTCCAAGATTGCGTGAACGATTCGCTTCGGGGCCATGAAGCTGGAAGCCATCTTGCTTCAATGTGCTCTTCTTTGTCAATTAAGCTCTTGAAACAAGATAGCAATCAGCATCCCTGAGGAGCGAAATGGTTCTCCCTGTCCAGGCCAAAAGGGCGCATTTACACGGCAGTCGGCCCTCGGGCAGATTAGCTTCCACGTGACGTATGCCGTCATTTCGATGCCGAAGTATCGGCCCGGGAAGCCGAAGAGCCGCTCGAGGAATTGAGGTCCATTGAACGTGACTGTGGTGCAGAAAGAGAAAACACCGCACTCAGGCTATAGATATTCATGGCGTAAACCCGTTTTGCTGAGGAACTATAACGTAGTCGTCGGAAGGGTGGTGGAATAATAAAAGAATCTCAGAGCACTGAGCTTCCAACAGCTCCGAGCATTCGGGGGGCTCTGAGCAGTGACGTTGCCAAGAGTCAGCCCGCCTCACAACACAGCCAGGAAAAGCAAACACCGAGAAAGCCATCCCGCCAAACAAACAGAAACCATCTCTCTATCATCTCACTTCCTCTCCCAGTCAACATCGAATTTGATATATTGACTTAGACACAGCCGTCACAATGGACAAAACTCTTCGTTACCAGGTCATTCGGATCTACAAAGGTAGGACAAAGGCCCCCTCTCCGCATTACTCCAGAATCGCAGAAAGAGCATCGCCGGAACTTGTTTGCTATCGAGAATGAGTTTTGCTGACGCAGTGTGGATAAAATGGATAATAGAACTCCTATATCTCGGCCGTAACTATCCGCTTGGGTACCAGTTCTTTCGAGACCGACTTCATCGCGCGTTCTCAAGCCAAGCCCACTTGAAGGATGAGGAGCAGATTCGGAATGGGATACAAAGGGCAGAATTTGTAAAAAAAGGTGCGTGATATTTGATGAACAGTATGGATTTGTGTGGCTGACAGTCGGTGATGTGGATTGTAGAGATTGAGGCACTGTGAGTAGAAACATCTATCTCTATTTGATTCTCCAAAGCCACATCGTCCCCTTCGATTATACACCTCCAGGTGCGATTTGCCTCGATTTCGAGGAATATATATACATAAAAAGGGAATCTATATCATACACCAATGGTTAAGCGCAAGAAAGGGCTTTCTCTCAGTCCCCATTCTGCAGGCCAGCCTGATCCAACCAGCAGAACACCATGCTAAAAGCAACGAATCATAGGTACTACCTAAGACGTTATCGTTATCTCAAAAACAACTATGCCAGCCCATGAAAACGCCCTCAAGACGCCATTTGGGAAACGAACGAGCGAAGGGGAGCGTACTGGACCGAAGCTCGGTGGTTGAGGACTCGAATCCGATGTTGGGCGTCGCAGAATAACCGCGATGGTTCAATTCAACATATCGTACCAAAGTTTTTTTCGATTAATGCTTCTGCCCCCACCAAGCACCAACTTCCAAACACTCCCCGCCCGCGACTCCGTCTTTCTCCAGCAAATCGTGCGTCATCCCCGTCCACCACCGATCCCACTCAGCTCGTCCTTTCTCGCTGGCCTCCATGAGAATCGGCTCCATGCTTTCAATCATCTGGACGACATTCATCAATGCGGTTTGACGCAGCGCCAATTGGTCTTCCGTTAGATGTCTCCGAGTTGTTGTCCCTGTGTGCGGTTTCTGTTCCCATTTCATTTCAGCAAGAGGGACGGCAATCCTTCGGCTATCCATGCTCTGGAAAGATTCCGACTCTGAAGTGAAAGATAGGTTGATCGTTGCGCATGGCATGGGAGTGAGTTTGCGGAGTCCAAAGGCCTTTTCGACCCAGAGGTTATAGTCACGCAGATTTGGGTTTTGTGCATCTGCAAATGGCGTGGCGGGGAAGATAGTATATGTTCCGGTGGCATCGGCCTGTTCATGATCTCTTTCTGACAAGCCAGGGGCTGTGGGTGGATCTGGGAGCAGTGATCTGAATATAAAGTCCGATTCCCAGACTTCGAGCACACCGCCTGATTTCAAAATGCGGAGTGGTTCCTCGAGTGGAACGGCCTGCAGGTCAGGCCCTGTGGGAGCAATGCCTGTATCTTTGATGAAAACGAAATCAAAATATCCGTCTGGAAATGGCAGCTTGGGCTTTCGTAGATCGTGACGTTTGAATTGCCAATTTACCCCCTGTTTCTGTAAATCCGGCGCGACGTTTATAATATCAATCCCCGTAAAGGAGACATTCGAATGCCCGCGTTTCGCAAAGTATTCATGACATGCACTTGACCACAGTGCCGACCCACACGCGATCTCCAGGACCCGTTTGGGCGGGTGTACGTCAAAGTGAGGGGAGCAAAAGGGGGCGCCAAAGACATGCATCAGCATCAGGGAACGGAGCGATTGGCGGTGGATTTCCGGAAGGTCACAGGGCAGCGGATACGGGTTGTCGGGGTCGCGGAGATATGTCCGGCCATGTTGTCGCACGAGCGGGTATGTTGTGTAATCCGTTGAGGAGGAGGTGGAGGAAGATGAGGCAACGGTCATACTGGAGATGTTATAGTACTCATGCTGTTGTTTGGCGTCGGATGCGAACGACGTTGGCGGAATGTAGAGGTAGGATAATCCAGCGGGTCCAGCCATTTTTTCTTTCTCGGAGGCTCCCCTTTTTTCCCCTTCCCGACGGATATCCTCTTTCTCCTTGCGATCTAGGTGCTTTTTTGGTTCCGCCGTCTGGCTTCTTCTATCATCGAATTTTTCACTTTCCAAAGATAGTATTAAATGGTCCTTTGTAGTACTCCGCTTCCAGGGAGAAGGAAACAATCGTGCATCCGGGGCAGTTGTTGTCTCTGCGACCTTCAGTTCACAAACATCCCCTGTGATCGTGCTCTTAAGTGGGCGGCACCAGATGCATGACGACTGCACGGGCGAAGGGGTGAGATGTTTGAGTTTTCATACAGCAGATGGATGGCAAATCTCAATGATAATAGTAGCGTCAATTGATTGAATAACGAGTAGAATCAGAATGCCACCCAGCATCAAGACGACATTTTACGACAGGGTGCGCGGAGCTGGAATGGGCTGTTTTAAAAGAAGCGCCGTCCTTTTGGCTGGCTAGACTCACAACTCCTGACTGCGGGGCGGTTAGAAGCGTGACACCACGGGCTGAGTTCTAACCTTGTTGGCTTCGTTAAACCCTCTGAAGCGGCTCGACAGCCATCGAGATGCCCTCGTGGCGTTGGCGAGGGGAATCGAGAGATGGCTCGTGCTGGTCCAGCGGAGAAGTCGTGATAGTTACGAAGTATTTCGTCGGCGGCTCACCCTCCGAGCAGAGTCCTAAAATCCCACGTTTGTTCCCTAATGAGGTTTTCGAATAACTCTTGGGCTTTCTGGACAGCTGGAGCTAACCGCCAACCCCTTGATCTATGAATGTAGCCTAAGAACTATGCATCCGAAGCCCCAACAATTGGGAGCCCAAGCCTCTCGGACATTCTAAAGCTGCAACTCAGGCCACCGGTGCCGTTCCCTGCAGCCTGACAGAGAGCCAATCGAACGAGCATCGATAGCGGCTGATTCTCAGGAGTGATTGATTGGCCACATTCGTGGTGCAGATTCCCCCGATTTTACTTGCGAATTTTCTCGAATATTGTCCTCCTCTCCGGTATTATCTCCTCTCCAGTTCCGAGTCGAGCGACATTTGATGAGGAGCATGAGCATTGAAAGCGGACACTCCTCCCCTCTCCTGATCCTATTAAACCTGGAAGCCCTGCGTTTCAGATTGAATGTATAACCTTGTCGGTTGGCGCGAGTTAGATATTGTACGGGATGACAAGGAGCCAAACAGTACTCCGTAGGGCTACGAATTAATGCGGTGTGGCCGTTATGGTATGCCTTAATAGGCTACCATAAATCAAGCACTAGCTGCTTGGGAGCCGTGAAAATTGCCGAATCGAAACCGACCAGATGTTAGTTTCGAGACTCGTACTCAACCATGGCAGGTTTATTAACAGGTTCACGTCTGTTAAAACGGTTTGATGCATGATCCACAAGCCAACGTTTCGACAACCTCAGGCATCCAGCTTCGATGATAGAAGGAATTCGCCCAAACAAAAAGAGGGGTTCAGGACCCAGCTCAGGATGACTCTTTTGGTGACTGAGAAAGAGCCCCAGTGGTGATAACAGCCCTTTGTCCATGAGCGGGGCCTTTCCATGGTCTCAATGCACTACTCCATATATATTGGTACTTTTCTTCCTGTAGTTGTCAACCCGCATGTGGCAGCAAGGGCTTTCGTCCGAGCTAACAAGCAAAAACTGCCATTGATCGCACCAGACCATTGTTCAAGGGAATAGCCCAACCGAGTCTCTCTATCACTTCATTGTGTGAGAAGTGACCAGCTCCAGGATGCGAGAGTTTGCGCAAGACGAGGATTGATGTTCCATTGATCGACGAAATTCTGCAGCGTAAACAAAGGCTTCAGGGACAAGTGAAAGTGATAGATTGTGTGGCGGGAGTCACCGGGTAGCCGCATGAATTTTTCGTTGTAGGAATCGAAACGACATGGAAGGACGCGCCGAGTTTGGGGCGGAGCGCCAGCCGAAAAAGAGAGTGACTTCGAGGCATCCATGGCAAAGATAACAGCTGCAAGCTCATTAGTGCCAGAACGTGCAGTTAAAGAGAGTGAAAGGACCCAAGCATCGCTTGAGCTCTGTTGAAGAACAGACGAAAATCGATGAGTGCGAACAAGGCCCAATTCGGAGCATCACCTGATTCGACGCCAAACAACACGTGACCGCAAGGTTCCGCTTGGAGTGCAAACTGCTTCTTGGAACGAGGTCGTCGGTGATGCTCAATGAACACTCTCCCCTTTCTGGATACCAGCAATTCACTTGATGACAAGGTGATTCAGACTTGGTTCTCTTATTCACGATATATTTTTAGAGAACGGGTGTTAATTCCTTCACAGCTAGCGCCAAAACTCCCTCGTCACCTCACGCTTTGGCGCTGCTTTCCGTTACGGCGGTAAATGACAATAAGATAGATTGGCTTGAATAAGGGAAGGATTCGACTGAGTGCGTTAATTAGGCCTGATTGAACGCTCGCTCAAGCAAGAGGTTCTTCTTCAGGACCGGATGTTGAAGAAACACAGAGACCCAGATCGTCGACTCACCACTTCTCTCCCGCCGACCACTGACTCGTCCACCCAGCTCGCTTTGAAGATCTCTCGCTTGACGCTGCCCGAAATACACCCTCGGTCTCATCTGCCGCGTTAAATGGCAGATGGTACCTACCGGTTCCAGCAGCCTGGGGCCGGGCAGTTTTACTTTCAGACTCAGCAACATAACCACCACCCCGCTCACCAACGACACCTTATCCGGAACGGAACCAGCTCTCCAACCGGCAGACTAAAGTTCAACACCGATACTCCGTCCCCGTCGCGTTCTCCTCCCCTGAATCAGTCTCCTAGCCACAATTCTTACGCCATGTATTCTCAAGGCCACCAGGGTCAGCCTGTGATGATGAACGGGCAGTCCCATCAGCGCTTTGGAATGCCGATGCCCAAGTTTCAGCATCCTTCTCACCACCCGCACCATGCCCAACAGCCGCATATTCCCCATCCTCAATCAAACCCGAACATGACTCACCAGCACAGCTTCACTGGTGGGGCGTTATCTGCTGCAACTCAGCATTTCACACCAACCCATTTACAAAATGGCACGGCGGCGAACGTTGAAGATGAGAGTGAGGGCCCGATGAATGAACACTGGCAACAGCAGCTGCAACTCGCCGCGGAGTCTAGACAAGCGAGCTCGCCCCATTACTATGCGCGAGCCGTGGCGCAGCAGAGCAAGGGCCTACAGTTGTCATCTAACCAGAACGATCAGAACGAAAATGGAACAGAGGAGCGGAATCGCGCGACAGCA
The DNA here is from genome assembly GCA_014839905.1 of Aphanoascus verrucosus. Classification (NCBI taxonomy): domain Eukaryota; kingdom Fungi; phylum Ascomycota; class Eurotiomycetes; order Onygenales; family Onygenaceae; genus Aphanoascus; species Aphanoascus verrucosus. Next base: position 86,193 of record JACRYM010000031.1, on the reverse strand, counting down.
ATCAAGGACCAACGCAGGCAAGATTGGATGTCTCTGGATTTCGGTGGACAAGGTCTTCGCGCACTGTCGAATGGACTTTTTCATTACGTTTTTCTCGACAAACTGTACCTGAACCACAACAAGCTCAAGTCTCTCCCCTCAAGCATCGGACAATTAAAGAACTTAACCCATTTGGACGTTTCGAGCAACGAATTAACCGAAATTCCAGAGGAAATTGGCATGCTCACCAATCTCAAGAAGCTCCTTCTTTTTGATAACAATCTTCAAACCCTCCCGTACGAAATGGGCTACCTTTACCAGCTCGACACCCTTGGAATTGAAGGGAATCCTCTGACAGATCTTCTGAAATCCCGTATCATGCAAGAGGGCACCAAGTCGCTCATCAAATATCTCAAGGAGGAAATGCCAGGTAAGTAAATTGGGAGTATATAGGCGCTCAATCGTTTCTAACTATGGAATAGTCAATGCACCACCCTCAAACCGCGACTGGCTGATCCTCGACGAGACCGGCAAAAACTCCGCTAATGGGGCGAATGACAATAAATTCACTGTGGTTTCTTACAACACCCTCTGTGACAAGTACGCCACGGATCAACAATATGGCTATGCGCCCTCAAGAGCTCTGGCATGGGACTTTCGTCGAGATCTGTTACTGGATGAGATTCGAGGACACGATGCGGACATTGTGTGCTTGCAAGAAATTGACCAAAGGAGCTATCACGGATTCTTTCGCGAGCAGCTGGCATATAACGACTACAAGGGCGTCTACTGGCCAAAGGGACGAGCGGCTGGCATGGGTGAAGATGACGCTCAGCTGGTTGATGGGTGTGCTACCTTTTTCAAGGGCAGCAAGTACATCCTACTTGAAAAGAATATGATCCATTTCGGTCAAACGGCTGTTCGAAGACCAGATGCCAAAGGCCAGGATGACATTTACAACCGATTATGGCAAAAGGACAATATCGCCGTCATTGTGTTCTTGGAGAACAGGCTAACGGGAGAGCGTTTAATCGTCGTCAACGCTCACGTTTACTGGGATCCGGCGTACAAAGACGTTAAGCTTATCCAGGTTGCCATTATGATGGAAGAAGTGACCCTCCTTGCCGAGAAGTATGCCAAGATCCCGCCATGCACTGACAAAACGGCCTTCAGATTCTCCGAACCCGAAGATGGAAAAGAAGGTACCACGACACCAGCGGAACCTGGACCTTCGGTTGAATACTCTAGTGCCTCGCAAATCCCAATGATTGTCTGCGGTGACTTTAACTCCTGCCCCGGGTCAGCTGTGTATAACCTTCTGGCACATGGTCGTATGGCCGAGGAGCATCCGGACCTCGAGAAACGTCTGTACGGAAACCTCAGCCGCGTGGGAATGACGCATCCGTTCACATTGAAGTCGGCATACAGTTCTATTGGAGAGCTAAATTTCACCAACTACACTCCTGGATTTACGGATGTGATTGACTACATCTGGTACTCGTCCAACTCCCTTCAGGTAGCTGCGTTGCTCGGCGAAGTGGACAAGGAGTACCTGAAGCGGGTTCCCGGGTTTCCAAATTATCATTTCCCCAGCGATCACATTGCGCTCATGGCGGAGTTCTCAGTTAAGAGCAAAAAGAACAAGCCTGTGGAGGCGGACTTTGGCCCGCAGCGGGACAAGATGATGTGATGGGCCCGGTCTCTTTGAACCGCTGTCTCACTATTTCGGAATTTTTGTGCACCGGCCTCAGCTTAGGGCCTACTCCTCCTGCGTTCTTGTTTTATAGCTTTGTTTGCATTATTGCTCCTTGTGATCGTTTGACGTTTCTCTTTCCTTTTTGTTATGCACGCATTCAATCTTTGTGTTCTGTCACGAGGGCTGTTCTTGGAAACTTCCTCTGATGGCGTGGCGACATTCTCCATTCCGCTACTCATGTATTCCTTGTTCCCTGATCTCGTTTTGTGTTGTTGTCTTCTCTCGTCTTGCTGCAAGGGCTGCTGAGCGGTGTTATGGTTACAGATGCGGTGGCTGGATCTGGGGAGCAATGAGAGTCCTGTTTTCTGTTATTTTCCTATCTTTTTACCTAGTTGTCGTGTTGTGCTTGGGTTGGTGTGATGCGGTGCAGAAACTAGCTTTACTCTTTTTGCGAATGACGAACGACGTTTAGTTTACTTTCTTTTCCAGCTGCGCATACATACATTTGTTTCATCCTGATGCTAGAGAGAAATGCCCTGTATGCTATAATGCGACTGTTCATGCGGTTGTCGAGCGTCAATGCCTGCCGCGATCAGGCTCTTACATTTGATGAAGTGGTCATAGCGAACGAATCTTCGCTGCTTTCATCCCCTTGTCAAAATATTCTGCGTTGTACGGATATCCGTCCACCATAAATGCGTTCGTGTGCTCCGGCGCCGCGTCTCCACGTGGGGAAGGTTTCACGTGGGGTAGAACAAAGTTTAAGCTTAAAGTAGCTAGCCCTTAGCACTAGGTTCAAAATAGAATAGCTCATCTTAGCTTCCGGCACCGTGTCACACTGTTATATTTTGTGGAATTCCGTACTCCGAACTCCGTCTCGAATCGCTATCGCACATTCGCAGCCACATGGTTCGGTAAAGGGGGTTTAAGCAAAGATGCGGAGAAAGAAAAACGGCTAATGAACCGGCCCGTCGCGAAGAATAAGAACGAAAATGGATTTTGCATGACATCGGGTCCTCTTCTATCAAATCACCATTGGGTAATTTGAGTCTGAATGGAGGTATGTATGATGTCGGCATCAGTTATTAGTTTTCGTGTCCAGCGAGCACGTTCTTCCTTCGGAATAGCCCAGTCTAGAAACTGGCAGCAAGTTAGATATGCCGGGGAAGGTGAGAATAGGGCGCCCTCCTGGATCCGTGTGTTCCGCTTACCAATTCCCCGACAACGCCCACCGCACAACTTGACAACAGTTCGGAAACTCCGTTGACTCCAGATCCCAGAAGCTTCTGTTGTATTGCTCTTGAAATCCTGCCCACGGCCGGTGGGGCACGTCACTCTTGATAGACGTTTGAGTAATGAGTTGTCGCTTATAACAGCACGAAGTATCATGCAGGATGGAAACCCGGCCGAATATCCCAGTGCCTGGCGAGGCTAGAATATTGTTGGATTGATTACACCGATAAGAGTTAACATTCATGTCCACTTGCTCGTGTTTTTTTGTTTCATTCTGTTTTCATATATAACCCAATCCCCTTCTCAATTTCTGTCTCCTCATCTCCTTCTTGTGTTACTTCTGCAGTTGGTCATGCTGAAAAGCTGTGACTTCCGGCGTTGATCATGGCAATGCTAGAAAAGCAAGGGCTAGGGATGCCTGGGGAAATAGAGCACAAGGATGTTGGAAGGGCATCGGAGCTTCAGAGCAGGGATGACATTGACCTCGCAGGCAAAGAAAAAGAACTGCAAACAACGGTCGATATTACGAGCAATGCGTCTTCGTCACCATGTCAATCCCCAGCTCCGGAAGGGCAGCCGAACGTGGAACTTCCAGAGCAAAAGATGACCAAGAGCAAAGTCGCGCTTCTGATGACGGCTCTATGCGTGAGTCTTCTCCCGTTCTAGGACAAGGTGTATAAACGCTAACGAGATCGCCAGCTTGCGACCTTTCTCGCTGCATTAGATATGGTAAGACGAGAGACCCAGCATTTTCCTGCTCTCAGATAGAAGCCTGTGCTGACGGATAAACATGGCAGACGATTATTACAACAGCTCTTCCCACCATATCCAAAGAGTTCCGTACTTCTGAAGCTGATTATACGTGGATTGGTTCAGCATATCTGCTTGCTGCTGCGTGTACGTTAAAGAGTCGCGCCCCGATGGCCTTGGTTTTTTGACGCTCTGCATGCTCGTGCTAACAGTTTTTTCAGCGGCAACTCCAATCTGGGGCAAGGTCAGCGACATTTTTGGGCGAAAACCGATTCTACTCACGGCGAACGTGGTTTTCTTAATCGGCTCACTTCTTTGCGCTGTCAGTGTCAATATCAAGATGCTTATTGCTGGGCGAGCTGTCCAAGGTATAGGGGGTGGCGGTCTCCTAGCTCTGGTCAACATCAGCATCAGCGATTTGTTCAGCATGCGGTACGGAGCTCTTATCAACCTCTACACAGAGAGCATGAACTAATGTGTCGAATAGATCGAGGGGCTTATACTTTGGAATTATTGGAATGGTCTGGGCAGTTGCTGGAGCTGTGGGACCAGTAGTCGGTGGTATCATGACACAATTCGTCACTTGGCGGTGGTGCTTCTATATCAACCGTACGTCCATGTCCAAAGCAACGTTCTCTAATTGATACTAACTGCGTAGCAGTCCCTGTTGATGGCATTGCGTTCATCATAATATTTTTTTTCTTCGAAGTCCATACTCCCAAAACTCCATTGGTCGCCGGTCTCAAGGCCATTGATTGGCTTGGTTCAATAACTGTTGTCGCTGGCACCGTCATGCTCCTTCTTGGGCTCGAGTATGGCGGAGTCTCGTTTCCGTGGACTTCGCCAACGGTAATCTGCCTAATAATTTTCGGTGTTGTCACGTCCGGCCTATTTTTGCTCATTCAGTGGAAACTCGCTGTATACCCAATCATGCCTTTGTGGTTGTTTGCACGTCGCTCCACTGTTGCAGCATATGGAACGGCCTTTTTCCACGGATTTCTTTACACCAGCGGATCATATTTTCTGCCTCTTTATTTCCAAATCGTCCTTGGAGCCACCCCTTTACAGTCCGGTATCTATCTCTTCCCCTTGGTACTTTCCATCTCCTTCATTTCCGCCATCACTGGGTACTTCATCAGGAAAACAGGCCTCTGCCTCCCACCCATATGGGCAGGCATGGCAATCTTGGTCCTAGGTCACGGCCTCTATATCGACTTACCGGCACGCATGTCCTGGGTCCGGATTATCATATACCAACTGGTGGCGGGAATCGGGACCGGGCCCAACTTCCAAGCACCCCTGATTGCACTGCAGAGCCATCTCCGGCCCAGTGATAGCGCCACTGCCACTGCAACTTTCGGTTTCGTTCGCAACATGGCCAACAGTCTCTCAGTCTTGTTGGGTGGAGTGATATTTCAGAATCGCATGAAGGTCAATCTTGGAAAGTTAAGTGCCATTTTGTCCCCGGAGACGCTGCGGGCGCTCGAAGGTAGCTCTGCAGGCGCGTCTACGGATATCGTCAAGGCACTTTCGGATCGGGAAAGGATGCCGGTGCTCGAGGCATATAACCAGAGCATAAGAGTGATGTGGATATTCTACACTGTGATGGCAGCCGTGGGATTATGTGTGAGTTTGTTGATCGGACGTCAGAAATTGAACAAAGAACACGAGATTACGAAGACGGGTCTGGAAGTTCAAGAGAGGGAAAGACAAGAGAGACTGCAGAGGGAAAAGGAGAAGCAAAATCGGAGAATGACCAAGGATTTGGAAAGTTGAAGCTGGTTTTCTTCCATATCTATACAATGGCGCATGCGAGGCATCAAAAAGGACAGGGCTTGGGTGACATTTTAGGCGGTTGTCACAAGTAACGGGAGTTCTGACCTGCACATGGAGTCCTATTAAAGCGTGAACTTTATTACATAGGAAGGTACGGGGCTCGTGGATAGTTGGAGTGTTATTTAGTATGGTTTAACCCGATGCAGTATCTTCGGCTCTTTTGGAGTCATGAAAGGATAGTGGATTCTCTCTGACAAGACTGATTTTGGCGAAAGCTATTGGCCTAGTTCTTCGTTGGTGGGCAACTTACCGAAATCAATCTGTTGAAAATCTGGAACGAATGTTGTCCTTCTAATCCTGTTTGATTCTTCTCCATAATCCTACAAAACCTCCTCCAACAATCCTTTCGCCAACTTTCGGCCTACAAACTAGGACTGGTTCACCAGCTTGTGTGTCTTCGATTGGTGCCACTATGGCCGCATCGTGGATTGGAGTTTCAAGGGTATCTTCTGATGACGTTTCTTCGCTCCGATCCTGGGCCACTTGATCCGGTTCCTTGACCTTGACAGGCCTGGACTTTCGCACAGCCATCCTGATATCCCAGAGTCTACCACTGCTTATACCAGTTCCTAGCTCCACCGCCTTTTCCAGGACTAATGGCAAGCGCTGGTCTCTGATAATCTTCACGCAGTCTCCTATCTGGGTCACGTTTGGCATGAACACGGCGAGGATGCCATCGACCTTGAGAATTGGTGAGACATGTGGTATGCGCAAATGCGCTGATGGCATATCAAGGATGGCGTGCGAAAGGAACGCATTGGTCGTTTTAGAGAATAGCGATCGACGGCGATGGCGAATTTGATCTTCGATCCAGCTCTCTACACTGGCAACGTAGAAATCGACGTTCCCGGCGTACATGCCCCGCCGAAAACCGCGAACAATTTTCTCAGCATGAAAGGAGTGTTTTGCTGATATCTCGACTGTGTGGATGATGGCTCTGCGGTTGGCACGCCATGAATCCCATGCTTCTTGGCTTGAGTCGGGTTCGCCGGATATCTGTTGTCTTTCTTTCGAGGGGTTGACTCCCTCGCCGGAGCCATCTGAGATGTATTTTTGCTGAGATTTGTGTGGGATCGGGGGTGGACATGAATTGGCGCCGTTTATAGCACGGGACAGATGAAGTGTTAAAGATCCGTGGCCGGTTCCCGCTTCTAGAATCTCCAATGGTTCGTCTGGTTCTCCTTGATTCGAGGGTACGGGTGCGTGAATGTCTAACAAAGAGACAATCAAGTTGGCATCTGCAGGATACACCTACTGATCGCCCGTTAGCACATGAGTTCTCCCTTTTTTTTCAATTCCGCGGGGAGCATTATGTACCGGCGTAACGAGCCGCGGGCTTAGGGTGGCATACTCCTCAAGAGTAGGAAACGTAATTCTATATTCACCACCTATTTTCAAGGGACCATTAGCCTGTGCAATACGATCAAGTTTCGATCGAACTGGGATACCTTTTCGCGCCTGCACGAGATCTCGAGGTTTTTTGCCGATGATATCATTGTGCTCGATTTTCCCGCGGCTGACCCCAGTCTTTTTATCTTTCTCCAACGGCTTTGTTAGCAGTGGATGCCTCCCATTGATTATCACGGTATCTCCCTCCTGGAACCTTGAGAAGTTAGTATCTATAGATCCTCCATATGCGCTTGGAGCTCTGGTCCGTGTTAAAAAACGGCGGAGGTTGGAGAGAATTTGTGCCATCCAATTGATCTGGTTGTGAGATGCTGACTCCGATTATCAACAGACGGCAGCTGTGTCAGTTCGGTAGCTAGACCAAAAATCACAGGTGTTTCATCAATGTTTCCGACAACACTCCCTAGACTGAGCTCCTACGAGAAGCTTCAACTTTTTTATAGCCGGTTGATAGTATCTCCGTATCCGGGGCAAGCTCTCGGCGGGAATTCTGTGGAGAAGAATACTCGACCGGATCCGTCCACGGGGTGTCACCACAGCCATAGTTAAGCCGACATGGCTTCTGTACATTTACTTTGAGCCAAAGGACCTCGCCCGAATTATTGCCCCGGGGTGCAGCTCGGCAGCTTGGCTTTCTTTCCGCTTTTTCGCCGAGTGTTGTGACCCAGACGCTTTGCACCATGTGCAGTGTTGTGGTACCTGTTCAGTTTCAAAACACACGCAAGAGATAGCCTTGGGGGTGCTACTTCGTTTGTCCCTTCAGGGTAAGGCTGCAAGGTCAAAATGAATCGTCGAATCGTACGTGGCACCAAATCTCTCACTTTATACAACCGCTGGAACTGACCCTCAGTGCTACTAGGTGCGAACGGCGACAAAACTCGGTGCGCTGGTCGTGCTGGTTCTCCTTTTCGTGGTCATCCTTGACAGCTATATCTCCCTCCTACCCTCTCGCATACATCACTACCTGCCGACTCACCATCCTGGACTCGTTATTACCGATATCACCATTGTGACCTGCTCCTCGATTAATCTGTTTTCGAGTTGCACATTGGATCCGAAGCTATGGTATCGGATTGAAAAGGATCTCTATTTGAATACCGGATGGACCTCGAAAGCTTATCTCCACGTTCAGAGGAAGAGGGAGGAGGAGCTCCTTGCGGATGATAAAATCGTTGTGGACTTGAAGATGGGTCGACTCGACCCTGGAGCAGGAGTGGATAATAAATGGGAGTCTCGACCTGGAGGAATTTGGCTTCTGAGGTCCTCGCATGACGCAAGCGATTCGCCTAAAAGAATAACAGCGGTAGATGTTCTCTTTGGCGCTGATGCCGTGGACCCGCGCCCGAATTGGGAGATTAAAGATACGCCTTTACTATTTGATACGCAGACTGAGCCACGGTTAACCGTAAGAAGGGGTGTCAGTGCAAAGATAGAGAAGCCTATTCCAAGAATTCGGAAGGGTGGTAGGTTCAAAATTATGCAGGCGTCAGATTTACACTTGGCAACTGGGTTCGGAATCTGTCGAGATCCTGTACCTGACAGGAAGGATGGGAACAAGTGCGAAGCGGACCCACGTACACTTGAGTTCTTGGGGAAGCTACTTGACGAGGAGAAGCCAGACTTGGTAATCTTGAGCGGAGATCAGATCAATGGCGACACCGCCCCGGATGCTCAGACGGCAATCTACAAATTTGCTGACCTCTTCATAAAGCGCAAGATTCCGTACGCTGTCATCTTCGGCAACCATGATGACGAAGGCAATCTGGATAGAAATGCCCAAATGATGCTTCTGCGTAATCTTCCCTACTCTCTTTCTGAAGCTGGTCCCGCGGATGTTGACGGTGTGGGCAACTATCTTGTGGAAGTTCTCGGTCAAAGCTCAACGCATTCTGCTCTGAGTCTGTACCTTCTTGACACGCACAAATATTCTCCAGATGAACGTCAGTTTCCTGGTTATGACTGGATAAAACCAAGTCAGATAAACTGGTTCAAAAGCACTTCGCAAAGTTTGAAGAAGTCGCACCAGGCATACACTCATATTCACATGAATCTGGCGTTTATTCACATTCCGCTTCCAGAATACCGCATTCCAAAGAATCCCTACCAAGGAAGCTGGCGTGAAGCCCCAACAGCGCCTAGATTCAATGCGGGGTTCAAAGATGTTCTGATAGAGGAGAATGTTGTCGTTGTTTCCTGCGGACAGTGAGTGCCTTCAAGCTAAATTCACACCTTGATAAGACTGTCTCCGTTTTGATTAACTAACCGCTTAACTAAGTGACCACGCCAACGACTATTGCATGCTTGAGAAAAGCACAAAGGGCCTGCCAGCCTTGTGGATGTGCTACGCCGGTGGCGCTGGTTTCGGAGGATATGGCGGATACGGGGGGTTCATTCGCAGAGTCCGTTTCTTCGACATAGACATGAATGCCGCTAGGATCGTGTCTTATAAACGCCTTGAATATGGAAAAGTCGACGAACGAGTCGATGAGGTGATGCTCGTCGACGGAGGAAAAGTGGTTCCTCCCCAACCTTCTTGAACATAATCAGCATATACCATGTATTGTGTTGTGTTCTACTGTGCATAGAAAGGGACGAGGCGTTGGTGTTTATCTGTGAGTAGCCGTCCCCGGCAAGTGTCTGCCCTTCCGATTTCGCGGTACGGTTACTAATTGTTTGATACCTGCGGCAGTAGGCGTTTCTTTCGTGGATCTGTATAGGTTCTACACCTTTTCTGTGTATTTATGCTCCGATACCATGCCTCAAGTAGGCCTCCTGTTTCATTAGGTGGTGCATTCTATGTCGCATCTATCGTTAAGTAGCGCGGTATTTTGCGATAACCATCACGGTTCGCAATTCGGATCGTTGAGACCACATCAACAGCATGACAGATTTCTAATATACATCATTTGCCGCCCTCAGAATGCTGGGATTGGTTCAAGGACCACTAAGCCTGCTAGAGTCAAATCACCACCATTTCTCATAGAACACTTTGTCATCCCCTATGATCCCCTTCAGAACCTCCACGAGCTCGTCCGTCATTCGTGGTGGTCCACAAACATTACACACTGTCCTTGCCTGTTCATCTTTGGTGTCTTCGATAAGATCTTTCAAATCATTCACCGTGATCCGGCGGTCATAGAGTGATACTTCACCATCTAACTCGGCAGCGAACTGAATGACATTTGTGCCAGTTTGAGAGGGGAGGTTTGTGAGATACAAGCTTACGTCCAGGGGTTGGAAAGATAATTCTTGTTTGTCGAGTTCCTGTTGCTGTCTCTTTTCCGCGCGCACTATTTCCCGGAGGCGCGGGAGGAAGAGGATTTGGTCGAGCATACTTCGGGTTCCTGAAGTATCGGAATTTGCAAGGGCTGACATTTGGGAAGGTAGTCTGGTGCTGTAGAGGAGGTGTAGTTTCGTGGATGGAGATAAGCCCGGACGGGTTTGATGGATATGGGAAATCATCGAAATCAGAGGGCTGAGTGCTGTTAGACTTGTGGCGTTTTCTCGGAAGCAAGGTTTGCTCAAAAGAATACATGTGTGGTCTTAGAGGGGATGGAGAATAAACTTACTTAATTCCCACTCCGCCCGCCACGAAGATAACCTTTCGAATCTCCGCCAGCGGAATTCCATCCTCCGCCACGGGAGGCGGCCATATAAATGACCCGCCCACCCGCACCCGCACTTCCATGCCAAGAATCTCGCTCTCATGCCGCCAAAGCCATGCTGCGGCGGGGTTAGATGGTGCATCCTGTACGGCGAGTTCGATATACGGCGGACTTGGAGACACGGAGTGAGTAGCTTCCCGTGGGGTTGAGGTTATCGTGAAACCGCCGGCATTACGGATTGAGGGGATGTGAACGTCCAGCCATTGTCCGGAGAGAAATGAGAAGGGCTGGGAAGGGGTTGCGGGGGATGAAGTAGACTAGGATATATGATTAGCTAGGTGACCTTTGTATGTGTTCACTGAAGTAGGTGGTTTGGCTGGGGCTGATGGGGACATGTCAACTTCTAGACTTACAGAATCTGTATACTCGTTACTTTGCGATAGTATCGTAAACCGGAGGAGTCGCACCGTTTGGTTCACTTGCTTTATGCTTGAAAGGCGAACGGGATACAAAGCGTTCTGGCGGGGCTCCGTTGAAGTGCGGGCTTCGTGGGGAAGACTCGTCTTCGTCGGCTGACCTTTGGACATGAAAATGATTTTATTACTCCCCGCGATATGTTTGGCGCTTATCTGTTGTGGCCGAATGAAAACCAAACGGTTCGCGATTGAGTGACCCCAAGAGTAGAGCATGAGGGAGCAACTGGGATGTAAATTAATGTGGTGTAGTTTACGGAGTACATACGAACTTCAAATAGTTACCCTCTCTGCGAAGGAATGACAATGACAAACTGATCCAAAACAAGATGTTTGTATTTCTCCTAGTACCTTTGCACCCAGGGACGAAGCCTTAGTATCGTTCAGGATGATGTCCGTTCGATGGGCTGGATGTTGGGAAAGAATTGCAACCGGCAAAGCTCCCATTCCCACTAGTTAGCAGATAGGACGTCACAATCTCCCGGCGTGCGGTATGAGACATCAAAGATCCGTTCCTAAAAAATGGAACAGCCAACTACGCAAAGGGTCATTTACAATTTCGAGCTCGTAAGAGAACAAGATCTAGTCTCATTAACTCGCCAATATCTATTTAACTTATGCGATGGCGCTCAATAAGAATGCTTCAAAGTACGGCTGTATAATACATCCATTCGCGATGCAAAACTCTCCTTAAATTATGAAGGCAAAATGTCGCCGCCACAAATGCCGACGGAATCCATTTTGCTCATCTGAATATGTGCCAACGGGGGATGTGCTGCATGAAGCCTTCGCGATAGCTGTTATGCCACCTAGGTAAACCGCTGGGAACCGATAGTTATACCCTGCCTCTCAGATTATGGTCAAAGGCGCTTTATAATCCGCGAATAGACTTAGACGAAAGATACTTCCACGGAAAACTTTCCTGACAGATTTCATGAGGCGGATCGGAAGGACAACTCTGGGTGTCGACATTCGTAGGCTCCTCTTAGTCCTGGTATTCATTTGCCTCTTCATCGAAGCTCGCATCTTCGGCGTTATAACTAGTTTTTATAACTTTCTTCACACTTCGCACGAACTCTTTCTGACTCTGGGGAAGTTTGTCGAGTGAGTAGCTCTTGGCGAGTGCTGGAACTGGAGCATTTTCTTTTCCAATGTCCTGGAATCGTTTGCTGACCGATTGATCCTTGGTACAGGCACCGCGAAATATCTCAAACGTGCGAGTATCTAGGTCAACGCAGTAAGCCCATTCGCAAAACACAGCGCTGTTGGCGAATTCTCATTCCATGTAGATGGGGAGAGGACTCTCTGGGGTGCTCTTGGCAATTACGTCTAAAATCTTTGCGCCCGTGAGGTGAGAAAGCGACGGGAACAACCTGTCGAATTCGGTTCCATTAAAGCTCAACATGTAAGGCGAGGCGGTAGGATCACCGGCAAGTTCCCTGGCAATGCCGTCCTGTTCAATCTTCTCACGAATCTCATCGACTTCCTCCTCGCTGACGACTCTGATGTTTTCGAGACCGGCTTTGAGACGTTCAATGTTTTCTGGCTTCACTAGAAACTCAAGGATCCCCGTTCCTTGGCCCTCAAGATAGCCGTCAAACTGGCTGTACTGAGCAACAACAAAGCGGCCCTTGTACCAGACGCAGATGAGGCTGGAGGTCCCCATTCTTATATATTCGAACTGGAGCTTTGACGCGGCTCTTATGAATTTGAGTGGGTCTGATAATGGGCGATCCGTTTCACGATAAGGCGGAGAGGCTGAACCGAGGTTGGCGATGAAGTTTGATGTCGTCGCGTCACGAAGACGTTCGTTTACTGTGTACTGTGTAGGCAATAACACCCGATCTGCTGAGGTAATACGCGGCGCACGGAATAAAGATATGCCGTAAGCTAACATGCAAATAGTGCAAACATTCAAAGACAAATAGTGCAAACAAGGACTTCCACGATTCGCACACGTCTCGTACCTGATGCTCTAAAATCGTCCTCGTTGCGATACTAACGGAATGTCCATTATTGAGTCTGGATTGATACTCTTTCTGCTGTCCTTTTGTAGGCAGTAACCTGATGTTGACGCTCATGGAAGCGCCCACGGTCCGCGCCGCGATCCAACCATCGGAGTCTGTGGGAGGGGTGGTGCTAAAATGGTTGCCGCCAGGCTCATCCCAGCCTGACCAGTCAGATTCTATGCCCGCAGTTCTTCACCAGGCCTTTATGCGATCGACTGGGCTCCTGGTCGACCGTGTGATGAGGATGCATCGACCCCCCTGTTCCCTACTCCCTATTGGCGGACACAAATCCGACCATCACATTCAACCTTGACTGCAGAACGATATGCGGTGCCACAACCCCATTGACTGCGCAGCGACCACGGCCGGCCAACCAGAAGAAGCGATGAATGCCGCCGGACGGATGCCCTCTCCCACCTCTAGGCCTGCGCGCTTAGAGAAAGTTCACGATCGCATCTATCCTGTTTAGCTGACTCCCTAGAGGTTCTTTCTGATATAACGGCCCCCTCTGCCATCCGTTTAGTCGCGAGTCTCTCCAGCGGTTGGCACCTGTCACGAATGTGCAGCCAGCTGGCCTGGCCTTAAGACAAGAGCCCTGCGCAGCGCCGCAAGTTCACAGTCATCGAACGAAGACCGCTCTCCACAGCATCGCCGTCCGATCCCTTCACAGGGCCCGCTCTGTCGCCCATCATGGGGAAGATAATGTGGTATTTGCCTCGAAAATACCTGTCACCGCTCGCATTCAAGGTCCTTATCAGCATCGAACTTCCATTAACGGTTGCTGTGCTTGCACTGTTTGGAATCGCCTCACCTAATCTATATAGGACGAAACTATGGCAGGACGGAGCTGATAATGGCTTCAATAGCTCTCCAGATGAATTGGTATACAAGTATGCCAACTATCAACCATATACGGTTCCAAGGCCTTGGAGTCAATTGTAAGAAGCTCTTTCTATGAACCATACTTTCTCCCTTTGCTCCCAAATGAACGTGCAACGCATTCTGACTTTGTTGGCTCGTCATAGTTCCACAAGTCTCAACCTCGTGATATCCGTGTTGAGCATGTTCTTCCTCCTCGTGAAAGTGCCCATGTTTGTCCTAAACGTGTTCTATCCTCCGCTATCGATCTTCGTCCATACGATTTTGATAGTCCTTTACTCCGTGTCCGCGGCGTGGCAGGCTGGGAGTGATATGTCTGATGAACGTCACACACAATCTGGTCCTCCATGGTATCTCACTAAGAGTTGTACCGTCGCAGCCCGCCGGAGCAACATTTCGTACTGCAGGCAGGCCAAGTCTGGGTTTGCTTGTACTATGATCTTAATGTGCGCTCTCCCACAGCTCTTCACGGGAATAATCCGACTAACAACATTTCTACAGCGTGATCTTCTTATCCCAGTTGATTCTCGCCATAATATCCTGTTTCCCAACAGAGGAGATCCGCGAGAAGCAACGCACACGACTCGAGGAGAAACTGGCAATCGAAGAACTGAAGTCTCTCAAATCGCCATGCTATCCAAACTATATACAAGGCGAAAACGGAATGTTGCACCCAATAACCCCACGTACAATGGCTTTCAACCAGCTTGGCGGCACAACGAGTGATCTTCCGCTACGATCAAACATGGCTGAGCCAGGGATGACAAATGTGGAGGTCAATACACCTCGACAGCAACCGCAGCCAACGATGTATTTCCCTCCTCCACCTACGAAGCCCACGAAAGCAAAGACTGCGAAGTGACGGTGATGCATGGGGTACTAGTGACTTGATGGGAAACGTAACTTTGTTTGACCCATGGAACCTTTGTTTACAACCGAAAATTGAGGCCGATCCACAGTTCTTTTCTTTACTTTGGAGATATCACGACAATTTCTCATTGGTTTATGCACTTTTCTGGGTAAGGCATCTTTAAATTGGCCTTGGTTCCGATGATTTGAAGGCTGCAAGCGGGCGACGATGATGGACATGAAGGGTGTACCTATTAGGCAATGGAGTATTTAATCCAATTAGTATTTTACGTGACGTACGTGTCTATTCCGTATTCGACTAAATATATGAACTTTTCACTAATACTACCGTTATTTCACTGGCATTCGTTAACGTTGGACGCAATGTACAGAGATCTACTCCATAAGTACAGTAGTAATCTACTTCCCTAAATTTATATGAACAAGAAAATGGACGACAGATCATCACATCAACAACATGAACATCAAAGAGTAAAGATACATGCATGGTGGGTATATTACTTCACTCCAACCACAATAGACATATAAGTGCCCGAAAGTAACAATGTAAAGGAACAAAAATGATAAGGTACAAAAAGTCAGTCAGTTAGTTCAGCGGCTCAACAGTTTGTAGAGGAACATATCCCTCTTCATCTGATCTCCTGTTCTTCCGCCCCATCATCCTCGAGGCCGTCTGCACAGCCCACTCCACGCCTTGACCGATAATACCCGTCTGCTCAGACGCAAACGGACTCTTCTGCCACCAGCCACTGACCCCAGTTCCGCGGCGTTTCACACCAGACACATCAATCTTACCCATCTCAATCTCCTTCTCCAATCTTTCCAAGTTAAGCCATCGTGGTCGTTTCCAGAGCTTCAGGAGCAGACTGCTCACCACCACACTGACGCTAGACGCTGCCATTGCTGCACCAGCAGCCATGGGATGTAGTGAGATTCCTCCAAAGGGGAGGAAGAGTCCCATGGCAAACGGTAAGCCAACGGCATTGTACATGCAAGCCCAAAGAAGATTGAGTTTGATCCGTCTGAAGATGGATTTGGCGAGACAAAGACTCGCGGGCACGGAGAGAAGGTCGTCTGGTCTCATGAGCACGATATCAGCAGCCTCCATGGCGACGTCTGTGCCGGAGGAAAGGGCGATTCCGACGGAGGCGGTTGCGAGGGCAGGGGAGTCATTGATGCCGTCGCCAACCATGGCCACGCACATTCCTGAGACGGTTTGGAGCTCAGAGATGATGGATTGCTTTTCGAGCGGGCTTACTGAAGCATGAATCGAGTCTGCGGGGATGCCGACTGCTGTCGCTACTGCACGGGCTGTGGAAAGGGTGTCTCCAGTGACCAACGAGGTGGTAAGTCCCATGCGATGAAGAGCAGCGATGGTGGCCTTTGCAGTGGGTTTAAGAGAGTCCTGAAGCGAAATCGTGCCTGCATAAGTATTATCGATTGCTATGTGAACGAGAGTCGCTCCGTTCATTACATCGTATTTACAAGATTGTAGTGTGTTGTTTGTGGTTGTGACTTGGACTTCTGGATCGGCGGATGCGGGGACTTTGACGTTTCTTGAGCGGAGGAACACTGCATTTCCAATAGCAACGTTATATCGAGTTCGTTCAACGCCAGAAGTAGGTTCAACAATTGCTGAGACACCTTTGCCAACGGTTGCTTCAAAGTCAACAATAGAACCACCAAGAGGATCATCAACTGAGAGTCCGTTCTCAGTTTTCGCGGCAGATACGATCGTTTTTCCAATGGGGTGCTCGCTTGTCATTTCTGTAAGACCAACAAGGAGCCACCACAGACGACGACGCCACTCGTTGGATGCCCAGATCGGTTCGATTTTAGCATCTGCGACTGTCGTTTTGCCGGTGGTCAATGTGCCAGTTTTGTCAAAGACAACGTGTTGAATTTTGGTTGCTGCTTCGAGTGCTGCACCACCTTTGACGAGGATACCATGTTCAGCTCCGACACCCGTTCCAACCATGACAGCAGTTGGAGTGCTGAGTCCAAGGGCACATGGACAAGCGAAAACGATCACAGAAATGCATAGTTTAAGGCAAACCATCAAAGTACCTCCGCTGCTGTTGCGAAGAAAGATCTCCGGTGGATTCGGCAATAGATGACTGAGAATCATCCATCCGAAAAACGTAACGAATCCGAGAGTCAGAATAGCAGGAACAAAATATCCAGCGACGATATCCGCCATACGCTGAATTGGTGCTCGACTCGTCTGCGCATTCTGAACAAGTTTGACGATTTGACTGAGTTGTGTATCTCTACCAGCCCTCATCACCCTGAAATCAACCCATCCAGCTCCATTGACTGTCCCAGCTATAACCTGGTTTCCTCGAATCTTGCGGATAGGGTTAGCTTCACCGGTGACCATACTTTCATCAACGTAGCTTTCTCCACGGATAACCACACCGTCGGCCGCAATTTTATCACCTGGACGTAAGCAAACAACATCGCCAACTTGAATGAGTTCGGTTGGAATGGATCTAAGATTCGCCTGTTTGGTCGCGGTGGGCGTCGTTTCTTTCTCGCCAGCATTTGTGTGAGAAACCTCAGCAACTTTCTCAGCCGCAATTGGATCGTCGTATATCGTGGCCATGGAGGGAGTGAGGGACATTAGCCGGGAGAGTGCGCGAGACGTCTGTCCCTTTGCACGATTTTCCAGCCAGCGACCCAGTGTGATAAAAGTAATAAGCATCGTACTCGTCTCGAAAACAATATTGGGTCGTGTATGTGGCATACAAAGGATCGACACTAACATGGTCAGAATGCTAAAGGCGAAGGCTAGTGTTGTGCTCAGCATCACCAAGACATCCATGGTCGGAGCACCATGTCTCAGGGCCTTGAACGAAGATCGATAGAACCGCATTCCAATCCCGAATTGCACTGGAATTGTCAGAAACAGACATACAACGTCTCCCAGGAACAAACCGCGTATGATCTCAAAACGGCCGAAGTCCAAAAACGGGAGATACATCGGTATTAACATGCTTATCAGCATAACGGGCACAGCGAATGAGAAAGCCACCCAGAATGCTCTACGCCACTCCTGGATTTCTTTTGTTTTAGCCAAGGACTCCAGCTGAGCATTGTTGTCCTCTGAGTCGACGAGAAGGGCGTTATAGCCCGCGTTTTCAATTATTTCCACCAAAGCGCGGATACCAACCTTGGAGGGTTGGTATGATATTGTGGCACGAGAATTTGACAATTTCACATCCGCCGTTAGTACTCCTGGGGTACTGCGGAGTCTGGATTCCAGCGTCGTTGCGGAAGTTGCGTCTGTTAATCCGTAAACGCTGAAGTTGAGGGACGTAGATGTGTGATGTTGGAGCGCTGAATCGACTTCTGATGACAGGATGCGTGCGTCGAATCCCGCATCTTCAATGAGTTCAGCTATTTTTGAGGCGGAGAGCACAGAAGGGTCGTGGGTAACAAGTCCACGCTCAGCCAAAAGACTGATGTTGAAGCGAACCAAGCCTGGCTGGTCTTTCAAGGCGTTTTCAACGGCAGACGTGCACGCGCCGCAGGTCATGCCCTCAATGGCGACTGTCGTGTTCATCTGTGCTGAATGTCGCTGCGACGCGACACGAGTATCTGTTGTAGTGTCTAAGATCTCTTCGGGACGCTTCACCTCTAGAACAGTCGCTTCAAACCCACGATCTTCGATAATCTCTGCAATCTGATCGGACGTAATAAGTGACACGTCATGCTTGACAACAGTTCGTTCCGAAAGGAGAGACACAGTGACTTCAGCGATGCCGGGGACGCCTGCTAAGCCCGTTTCAATAGCGGATGTGCAAGAGCTACATGTCATTCCATGTACTGATAATGTTGTTGTCGAGAAGACGTTCGCAGGCTGAGAACTGCACGAGACAGCATTCTGTCCGTCTGCAGTGGAACTTGCGAGCTCTGTCGTCAAAATTTCGGCGTCAAACCCTCGATCTTCTATTATCTCCTTGACGTTCTCTGGATTTAAGATTGTTGGGTCGTGTTCCACCACCGCTCTCTCCATCACAAGGCTGACTACCACGCTCTTCGCCCCGTCGACATCTTTAAACGCAGACTCAATAGCGGACGTACAGGCTCCGCAAGTCATCCCGTCCACCTTCAACGTCGTGGTCGCCATCTTCACGCTTGGAGGATTCGATTCGCGCCAAGTCGCTCGCGTGACTCGAAATGATGGCGAAAGGGACATAACAATATTCGTTTATCTCGTTGTACGCAAGTTCATAGTCTCAATTCTCTCTCAAAGTGCATGCGCTCGAGGACAAACAAGGGTGTAGTGTTCCGGTTCGTATTTCGTCGTTCGCTTCCAACGAGGCTGGGGACGGGATTCGTTTACTCACGTTTCGGTATTGGGAGGCGTTTGGTAGGACTCTTTGGGAGATTCGTAGATCTGTGTTGAAGGATGGACAAGCCGGCGATCGAAGGACGCAAGAGAAGGCCAGCTTCTGCAGGAAGGAAGAGGGGTAGGGATATTAAGGGCGGATTGTATTAAATATCAGTAAGCGGCTGTGACGGGGATTTCGTTGCTGAAGAATGTGACATTAAGTCGTTAGTTAAGGCTTCGCATCGTCAATTTTTTGGTTACGTTTGGGTCTTCCCGGCTGATAAATCCCCACCTACACGAGTGGTTGAATGATGCATTCGGCAACACAATCCGCGACCGGATGAAACTCCGTCTGAGAGCCAAACTGCCCAGGTCTCCTGTCGCATCCATGGATGTCACAACCACAAAGCCAAACACGAGTGAGATTCTGGTTCATACAAAGCGCGCTGGAACTCAGTCTGTTTGACACTGTACGCCGCGCCAGGGGTAAGTAGCGTTAGTGCCAGTGCCCTCGAGTATGGTTGGTGGATTATGTCAGATTTGATAGCGCTTTAGCGCGGTAGACTGCTTATGTCAGATCCGATAAGCCCCCCGTAACGTCAACATCTCTCCGCTAGCATGACAGCGTTGATATCAAACATCCTAATCCCAAATTATATGAGCTCTCACTGCTTCAAGTGACGCTTTTTGTTTCTCTTAATCGAATGCCACAGCTTTGACAGTTTGAAATTTCCGTATACAGCTCACCAGGACAACACTCCCTCCGATTCTTTACAACTCACCCGCACCCAACTGGGGAGAGGATCCTGAGAGCACACCATGGAGCAAATACATACGAAGGCTCTCGAAGCCATTCAACCTTTCGTTCATCTCGCGACTACGACGACATCAGCATCACCTCGCTTTCTTGCGAACCTCATTACCAATGCTACCTCTTCACTTAGCACTTTCATCTTCTCAGAGCTTCTAGAGACCCCGGCTATCCAAAGCCTCCGCTCATCGGAAACTCCTGTCGAATACCAGCCGTACCTCACCCTGCTCGAGATATTTGCATGGGGAACATGGCAAGACTACCATTGTTTGTCTCCCAGCCCAAACGCAACGGCTTGCTGGGGTCCCCCAAGCCCACTTGAATCACAGAAGCTAACAGTTCACCACCAGCAACACCAAATCTACCCGCTTTGAACGACGCTCAGTCCCAAAAGCTCCGCCTCCTTTCCCTCCTCACTCTCTCCAGAACCCACAACCCCCTCACCTACTCGACAGTCATGACCTCCCTCTCCCTCTCCTCCCCCACCGACCTCGAAACCCTCGTCACAAAAGCAATCTACTCCTCCCTCATCTCCGCCCGCCTCTCCCCTACTACCACCCCGCCAGTCATCAAAATCAACTCTGTCGCTCCCCTCCGTGACGTCCCGCCCCAAAACGTCGGCCTCATGATCTCTGTCCTCTCCGAATGGCAAGATCGATGTCGTGACGTAATCGGTGGGATAGAAGCTGAAATCGCAAAGATCCGCGCCGACGCAGAACGAAGACATGCAGAAGAGAAAGTTCGAGCTGACCGTCTTGAGCGAAGTTTGACCGGTTGGGAGGGGGAAGCGGATGGGGACTCTGGGGCCGGCGGGAGTGGTAGTGATGCAGGTGGGGCGGGAACGAAGCGGTTATTCCGTCCTCTGAAGGATGCGTTTGGCAAAGGTGGGCGCAAATCGGGGCTAGGTGGTGGGAATAAACGCGAGTTCAATGCTACGAACGAGTTTGCAAATCAGTATGGTTACTCTGGAATGACCGGGTCAGAAATGGACGTTGACGAGGGCGTTGAGGGTGATGGGGGCCGGAAATTACTGAAGAATACAAAGCGAGCGCTTGGTATTGGAAATAAACCATAAAACCCTGAAGCGGTTCTAGACATTGTTGTTATGTCGATTATCCGACAATAAGGCAGATTCAACTAATGAATAAAGATACAAACTAAGACTAACATGTTTGTTGCATTTATTTTGTTGCTAATCGAGTGAAAACGCATGCATTCAAACCGATGCGTAGCAAAGTCAGAGGAGGAGTAGAACGCCATATCGCAAGAAGACCCAGTTCGTGCTGACAGTGGGTATTAAGGGGTATCTCGGGCGTGAGTGCAAGAGAGAAAATAAAGAGTCAAGATTAAGAGACAAGAGTCACCGAGAATAGGGGGTCATTGAAGAGTAATCGAGTGAGAGCAAAATGAGAAACGCCGTGCACCGATGCTTGCAGCCTAATTCCCATCCATCCACCCTGCATCCTCCGTTTAGACACCATTAGTAGGAGAATATTGAACAAAAGAAATTTTGATCGTTGATCCGTCGAAACAGAAAAAATGGCTGATTTGTGGACGGGGTTCGAAATCACAGCCTGGTTCCAGGAACGAAGATGAATAGAACGCTCAGTGCAATCGCAAAAAGAGCCGCAAATGCAACGGCGATAAAAGCTCTTTTAAGGAGAAGAGATCGGACATATGGTTCGCGAATGGAGGTCCAGTTCATGAACGTGTATTCGCTGAAACCGATGAAAGCGATGATCGGGTCGATTCTGTACTGGTACGACCACAGGAAATAGAACCCAACAACGAATGGCAAGATCACCTAAAAGGCCCGCGTAGTTAGCAATTTAGATCTCAACACGAATGAAGGACTACGAAATCGTACCCAGCAGCGCACCAGTCGAGGCTGGTCCGTCAGCACGACATAAAACGCAGCCCAAAATCCACCTCCCAGACTTGTCAAGGCGAGAACCAATCGAGCGAGGATGCTAGGTGGCACAAGGTTGCCCAGCGCTTTTGCTTGCAAAAAGCCAGGGAAAGCGTCTCGTTCCATGGCCTGAAAGACATAATCCTTCGCAGTATCAAAAACCTCAGGGTCATCCCTCCCTTCCTGCTCAATCATATGAACGATGTCTCCGACAATGGTGTCTGGCAGCACAACTTCGCGTTCCGATCCCGGAAGAAGGTATGTGTACAAAATTCTCACGGCGCTCGCACGAATGTCAGACCGTGCAACCGTGTGTCCCGGGGAACCATTCGAGTTATTTTGATGGTGCTGGGGGAATAAATCGCTCACTCGTCGCGGACGATCAACGGAAGAAAAACGCCGCTCTGACTGGCCAGATTCCATGCTGCTTCTAGTCGAGTAAACGGATGTGCGTGCTTCAGATCTTAGGAATGCTGATAGTCGCTGATCATTGTCTGGGCCGTCAGGTGGATAATTATGGCTGGATGGCCCAGCTCCATTAGGTCCAATGCCTGGAGACTCGGAGGAATCAAATTTCTCTGGTTCGGGAGTTTCGAGGAGTACTGAGCGACGCAGTTCGCGAACATAGTGTCTGCAGAGAGACATGTGCTGAGAAACATCGAGCCTGATGGGGTAGATTTCATGTTAGAGGGGTACGATGAAGGCGTACAAACACGTGCGACTCACCAGAAATCCAAGTAATCCACAGAGCACTGTTGATCTCTCATATAAATGTAAAAAGAAAAAAGGTCAACAGGAGCGAGTGTTCTTCGACTGAGTACCTCCAGGAGTGTGGGAAGTCTGTTGCGGTGCTCCACCTCCTCCTCCTGAACTGATGACGATGAAGCCATCGCGAGGAATATTGTTGAGCAACGATGAACAGTTAAGTACCAGTCACAGTAGCCAGAGACTACGACCGCTCCAAGCTCAAGGCGGCGTGAAGTATTATCGATAACAACGTGCAAGTCGTGAAGTCACTTTCCTATCTCCTTGCGTGGAAAGAAACAAATGTTCCCTGTCCCAGTTAGCCAGTCAAATCGATCATAATATCACCAGTAAAACTATGATAGAGAGAGTAAAAGCACTGTTGCTAAGATTCAAAGAAAGACATCTTAAAAGAACGATCAAACTGTGATGAGACACCACTGAAACTGATGTAAAGGGATGGAGGTTCATGATGGTGGTTGCCAGGCAATGCATGGCATGCGCAAGATTGTTCTTCCGCCTCCGAGTATAGTGTCACCCGTCCAATCCATCGCAGCACGGAGACTCACAATGGAACATCCAAAAACCACTTTAAATCATTATTGGGAGAGCAAATGTTTACAATGGATAATTGAGATAGTACATCAATACCCAATAAAGTAAGATGGCAGAGAAAGAGAGCAAAGGTCACATCAAACGCCACCGATCATAGTGATCCAGGACCCGAACTCCAAAACCATGCCCGGCCGCCGAAACATAACTCGCCATCAGAGGAGAAAGTCGTGATAAGAATAGCCTTCATGGCATGATCAATGCCCATCTGCCAAGTGCTACCGGATCACAAGCAGGTAAGTAAAAACATAATTAAGATTGGAAGTCGAGTATCTTGGAGACAACTTACCGACCACTCTGGGATGTTCTTTATCTGCTGCCACATGAACTTCTCCAATTTATTCGCACTTTTGGCATAGGGTGTACTCTCGTTGTTATATTTTCGACAGTTATCGAAAATCAACATAGCGTCTTTGATGAAATCTTGCGGGGTTGGGTATAGGTCCTTCTCGTGCTTCTCCTCCATCGTAGACAAATCCATCGGCTCCTTTATCACTTCATAATAATCAGGGACCTCGTCTCTATTCACCGGCTGTGCAAAAGGCCAGGCTGCGCTGTGGTTTTGCATATCGTTGAGCAAATGCAGGAGTTGGTTGTAATTGGGACCGTGACGTGGTTGACGGGCTAGTTCGTCCATATCGGGAGACCATCCGGACTCTTTGATGGCTGGGATGCTCAACGGATCAATCTCGCAAACTCCGTTCCTCCATTCCTTTGGTGGCGCATGGACGATGTGTGACTTGCTGAAAGCGCGGATTTTAGCGTGGACAGCTTCTTTCTGCTTCAAAACCATGCGTCCAGACTCAAGATAGCGAATCTTTGGGAGCATCGTGCACTGCATAATTGTGCCACCTTCGTAATCCTTGATATAGCCCATCCATATTGCTCTGTCAAGGCTGATCTCCTTCGTGAAGCCTTGTTTCTTGAAGTATCCAATAGCATAATTATCGGCATATGTCAGAAAATGCATCACATCAGATGTCGCTTTGACATAATCCTACCCCAGGCCAAATAAGTCACGGCCTCAAAAAGTAAATCATAAGGGCGAAGATCAGATGAATACCTTCAAATGTGACATTAAATGAGCGCCATAGCCTTTGACCTGCTGGTCGGAGGATATGGCGCAAAATACGATCTCTGCAAACCTCCTTCCTTTGAATGGTCGATAGGTAATACCTCTGCAAAAAGTTAACGTCACAAAACTCGGAGTTGGGGGAAGGCTACACACCCGACAACCTCCAATGGGTGCTTAACGATGGCTATCGAAAGGTGGGTTCTATCATAGACCAGTCGCGCAATGTAATCCTTTGGCATCTTCGGGAGTTGCTTTTGAAATATACATTTGAGGCCCGTGAGAATGATGAAGCTCTCTCGAGATCCATCGTTGTTGACCACTCGAAATTCGATATCGCCGCGTCTCTCTTCCAGCACTGCGGGCTACCACATGGAATTTGTTAGCATATATGTGAAACAGCCCTCTAGACTACCGTTCACTCACTTTCTCCGCATACGGCACGAGCTTGAGAAGGGGCTTGTTCCCGGATTCATCCTACCACCCTAGTTCAGCGCAAGAAATTGCTAAGTTGTCGGCGCATAACCCACCTTAATTTCTGTTTCCGGCGAGTCAGTTCTGGCCTTCTTGACCTTCTGTCTCGAATCCGGAATGCTCAGTTCATCGGAGGCCTTGCGCTTGGTTCCTGTGCGAGTTAGTATAGCAATGATGCGGTTATCACAAACAAAGATATTGCTTACGGTCAGCCGCCATCAAAGCCATTATCAAGCGTCATTTATCTAAGGGGAGTGCGGGTAGCAATGCCCTAGATCTACTGGCGAGGCTCTTTCCGCAACGGGAGGATATGGATGATGTCGGCGACATCGGAATAACTCGTCACCGACGTCCAACTTCAAGTCACGGATTAACCTAACTCCGTGGCAACTCCGCGTGCCGAACTGGACACCTTCGCGTTGATGGGCGAGGGCGACGAGCTGTTTCTAGGATATCAACAGCTATTGA
This sequence comes from Aphanoascus verrucosus, assembly GCA_014839905.1. Classification (NCBI taxonomy): domain Eukaryota; kingdom Fungi; phylum Ascomycota; class Eurotiomycetes; order Onygenales; family Onygenaceae; genus Aphanoascus; species Aphanoascus verrucosus. Next base: position 61,030 of record JACRYM010000031.1, on the reverse strand, counting down.
CAGCAATCTTACTAGATCATGTCCTCTTGATACTATACTCCTTGTGACTGCTACCCTCCCAGCTTACTGCTCATCCTTTAAACTCATCCATTCCTCACTTACACAGCACAAATGTCGCTTGAAGAAGTCTGGGTAGCTGCTGCTGCTAACCCATTCCACCCGATTGTTTCAAAGGATAGCCAGTTCACTATCGCATCGACTCTTCTACTCATAGGTTAGAACGGCTAATATTATTTGATGTGTAAAGAGCACCCTACTAAGACATGATGATAGCTGTTGCTCTTACCGGACTCTTTGGCTTAAGTATGCGCTGTTTTGTTCATATGGGGTTCCGCTGCTAACTATTCTAGACCGATCATTGCTCAATATTCCCCTATACGGTGTACCAGCGTCACTTGCGTTTGGGTGAGAGCCTCCCAACAAACCATCAAGGCAGGATTCATCTAACCCGTGCAGGTTTGGAGCCGTATTCATGATTTGCGCCGTCGGTGTCTATGTTTAAGCGGACTGGCTTCTTCACAGCTCGACACTTCTGGGTCTTTGAATTGTGCCATAGATCTGGGTCATTATAGAGGCTAGGATCACGTCGTTTCTCTGTTCTTTCATTTATCTTTCGCGTCTTCAGGGCTCCCTAGCTGGCCTCGGTTCCCCGACGCATGTTCCCTTTGGTTTCCCCAGCCATGGATTCCACCAATCCGCCGATTTTCTCTGCCGTTTCCAATCTCACCCATCAGCTCTATATCATCTTGCGGTGTCTCGGATTCGCCTCAAAGGCCGCCGTCCAGATCACTCCGCAAGGTATTCGGTTTTCCGCTGAAGATGGTCGGGTCATGCAAGCTCTCGCCTTTCTGGATCGAGCTCTGTTCACAAATTACGTCTTCAACCCGGTTTTCTCAGATGGCGTGAATGCAAATTCAAATGACGTCGAGGGCCATGAACCAGATACTTCAACATACCCTCGATTCCTAATCTCTCTTACCGCCCTGATTGAGACACTTCAAATTTTTGGATTGAATGACTCCTCTCAAAATTCCAGCACAATATCGAATCCTATTCCAGCCTCCAATGCCTTCTCCACACCCGCTCTATTTCTTAACCGTACCTGTACGATCAGCTACGTTAGACCCGGGTCGCCTCTATGCATTACCCTCACCGAAGCAGGGATCACAACGACATGTGAATTGACCACTTATGAGCCCGATGATGGAGATCTCGAATCCTCAGAGGATGCTGATATCCCCCTTCAGCGCGACGCCATCGTGTTCAAGATTATTATGCGCTCCCTCTGGCTGCACAATGCCATTATGGAATTAGACTCAACCAATCCCACCGTCTTGACACTCTCCGCTTCCCCGAAAAAGGCACCTTATTTCGCCCTCTCAGGCTCTGGGGGTCCCTTTAGCGAATCAACAATTGAATTCTCCGTCGACAAAGAATCAAGCGGACCTGTCGACCCCATGCACAAATCATTCAATGAGGACGGAAGCTCCAGGCAACCCAAACGCGGCAAACTTGCACCCTCAATCGCAGAAACATTTCTAGTCAACCCACCTGCTTCGAAGAGCCGGATACGTCAGAGCTACCGGTTCGCACTCGTTCGGAAAGCGTTACGTGCCATGGCAGCGTCAAGCAAGGTTAGCATTCGTGGTGACATTCAAGGTGTGTTGAGCATGCAGTTCCTGGTCGAGCTTGGAGACGCGGCTACTGCACCTGATGGGTCAACTGGGCTGCAGCAGGCTGGAAAGGTTAGTTTTGTGGACTTTAGATTCGTCCCGTTAGTTGATGACGTAGAGAATGATGAGGTTGACGATTGAGCGGACTGCCGTTTGCGGAAATCTGATGGGTTCATTTCGCATTTAAAGAGTTCAATTGGCCATCACTTCATGTACACATACATACCTCCAACTAATTGCATATAGATAAGTCTAACTTCACTACCTGGACTTCATTGTAATCGATTTTCACCAGCAAAAAACATCTGAGGTTGATGGGAGTCCTGAAAGAGCCATCAGTGGTTTGGAACGTCAACCCTCAACCACAACAAGATTTTGACAGTGGTGTGAAGATGACTACAGATTCACAACAAGCCACAGTACTTTGCAAGTAGTAGAATTCGAGATTACTTCGTTACATTCATCAAAAATCAGGACTTTCATCCATGCATCACGGGCCACACAATATCAACGCCTCGCATTTGAAACACATAGCAAAGAAGCAGAAGACATTTCCGCAAACCTGCTAAATTATTTGAGTTTACATCACCTGGGATATACTGTTAGCAAGCATCTCTATGACACCAATGAAACGGTGAACATCAACGACTGGGACTCACCTCAGCAATAGACTGTCTCTCGATGATAGATTTCTGCCTATCACTCCTCGACACCCGATAGTAATAATCACTAAAGTCTCCACACTGCATACTCCGGAGGAACTCCTCGTCGTGTGTAATCACAATAAGCTGGAAGTTTGCCTGCTGCTGCCTCGCTCGAATGATATCATGCAGTGACTCCGCCAGAGACCGAATGTTCTCCCGATCAAGATTGGTCGTCGGCTCGTCGAGAGCAATCAGACCGCAACTCACACCGAAGCATTCGGCGAGTGCGAGGCGGATGATGATGCTGGCAAGGACCTTTTGACCGGCGCTGCACCGGCCACGCATGTCCATCTCAGCGTCTTGTTTGATCATGACGACACGATAGTTGTATGAGCGGTTGCCCTTTGCGTTCTCATTGTCCGAACGGATGAGAATCGTATCGACGTCTGTCCCTTTGTAGGTCTTTTGCCAGAGCTCCTCGATGATGCGATTGATCTCCTCCATCTTCAAGCTATGGAACTTCATGATAGCCTTGTCAAGAGCACCACCGTATCTCCCTAAGTCATCCACGGCCGCCTTGGTCGTTTCCACTTTGATATGAGCTTCCTTGAACTTGAACGCCGCATCTTTATAGTCAGTATTCCAATCGGCGAGTAGCTGCATGAGCTGGTCATCCTTTGACTTCATTTCTCCCATCTTGCTTGCCTGTAAAGCGGAATAACTGTTATATTCTCGCGTACGACGTGTAGATTCTTCCATGAAGCGACTGCGATCGACTTCCGCATTCTTTGACTCCAGATTTTCAATCTCCGCCTTAACCTCTGCTAAGTCTTTCATTTCTCGTCGGTATCGAAGGTTGTCCGAATATTGACGTTTTGTGTTTTCACTGTCTTTCAGTCGAGCCGAGATCTCATTGAGCTGTCTGGCGATAGATCCCAGTTCCTTTTCAAGCTGCTCGATTTGCTTCGTGGTGATTTCCACGACCTGCTTGCTCCTCTCCAGCTGGCGCGGGCCTCCCCTGTCATTGTACGAAATGATATCCTCGTTTGCAAGATCGAGTTGATGTAAGCTGTCGCTGAGGCTGGACACCTCCTGCCGAAGTTCCCTTTCAGTCTGCTCACTGCGAGCACTGATGTCTTCGTATTTGGCCTGAGCCTTTGCCACCTCAGGAACGAGGCTCTCAATGTTTTGGTCGGCCTTTTCGATGCTCTCCCGTTGCTTTGCATTGAGGTTGCGATATTCTTCTAGACGAGTTTCGATCGATGCCTTCTTTTCGAGTTGAAACCTGGCGTTATCGAGTTCACTGCGTACATCACGTAGCCGGAGTTCTAGCTCTGAAATTTCAGCCCTCGATTGATCTCTCTCGTTTGTGATCTTGGCTATCACCCTTCTCAACTCACGACACTCTTCCCCAATCGTCGCAATCGTGTCCTGAATATCCTCTAGACTTCGCGAGCCTCCCGACTCTTGATGTTTGTCCGAGAGATCCTGGATTTGAGATTTAAGGGTTTTGATTTCGCTGTCGTATTTTGAGATAGTACCAACAGTCTTAGACAGCGATTCAACGTCCCGCTTCAATTCACCTTTCTGGCTAACAATTCTGTCGTGGTCTTCAACTTTTGACAATAAGTCTTCTCTTTGCGATTCCAGCCGACTAATTTCCTTCTCTGTCTCAGGGATAGTCGTGTGGTTAAGGCGTGACCATGTGTCATAATGCGTGCTCGCGTCCATTGCAGTCTTGTAGTCTTCCTCCATCTGCGGAATAGCTTCATCTTTCGCCGTGATTGATGCCTTCCGCAGCAATTTTTGAAGCTCCCCATAGAATTTCTCGAAGTCTTGTTGATTTGCGAAACCACGTTGGCAAGTTCGACAGACCTTTCTTTTGTTCGCAGCTTCAATGCACAAATTAACATATCCTTCTAAACCTGCATATTGATCAGCATTTTTCCTGGATGATTCGAGCTCTTCTCGTCTTTCCTTGACAACACGGGGGTATGCATCGGGAACGTCGTCAATTGCTCTTTCAAGTTCCTCAACACACTCGTCTAATTCTTTCTTCTGTTGTCGGAGAGATTTACGAGAGTTCTTCAGTGACACTTCAACATATTCAAGCTCTCTGCTGGCTCCATCTCTTTCCTTCTCGGCCTTGGCCAGCGAAGTAGTAGCTAGGTTCAGAACAGACTGGTACTCTTGCTCGATATTTGACGGAGTCCACGATTGGCTCACGAGCTGCGAAATCCGATCCTTGTGGGTGCTCGCCATAGTCTCCATGCTGCGCTCCCGCTCTTTGAGCTCCTTTCTGAGGTGATCAAGGCGCGCAAGGTCGCCTGCTCGTTTTGTTCCTTCAATTAACTCTGCATTCAAAGCTGAACTTTCTTCTTCTAGGTTGCGGAGTTCCGTGTTTTTGGTTTGAATATCCTTTTCCCAGGAAGCATTTCTCGCTTTTTCCTTGGCCTGCTGTAGTCGTCGTTCGGTCTCCTCGATCCTTGACTCGAGGATGGCCATTTTTCCCTCATCGATATCAATTTCGATAAGGCGCCGCTGGTAAGTATCGGCCTCCCTGTCGTTTTGAGATATTTGTTTCCTTGCTGCATTCTTCACCTCTTGAAGGGCTGACTTTCGTTGGCCCAACTGATTCAGCAGACTTTGTGCTTCACGCAATTCTGTCTGCGCTTCCCGTTTTGCTCGTTCTAAAGCTTGGTTTCGCTCCTTGGACAGCTTTTGGATTCGTTGCATGAAATCGTTGATTTCCATCTCATCAAGATCGCCTTCAAACCCACGAAGATTGTTTTGCCGGGCAATGTCCCTGATCAAATTGCCGCGTCTTTGTACCTGTCTTTCGAACTGGGCTTTGTCATTCTCGTGTTTTCCATACTCAGCTTGTTTCTGTCCCAATTGACGACGGGTTTCTTCTATGTTGTCTTTCAAATCCACGTACGTCTCCTTGAGTGAGTTTTCTTGTTCCCGAAGATCTGCCTGTCGGGATTCAAATTGCTCCAGGGTAGATTCAAGCCATTCCTCAGGCTCATCAACCTCAACAAGGTGCTCTTTGAGATTTCTTATACTCGTCTGGATACTCTCAGCCTGTACCCGCTTTCCCTGCAAGACGCCCAGAATTTCGGCATAGCTTTCAGACTCCTTCCAAGCTTTGTTTTGAAGGTCCGCGGCTTCTTTCATTTTCCTAGACAGCTCCTGGGTTTCCGCACGAAGCTTCTCGATCTCATCCTGAAGCAAAAGGGACCGTTTTTCCGCCTACGGAGAGTCAGCCACTTTAAAAACCAACGCCAACGGGAAAGACATACCCTATCAGCTTTATCTTTATCCTCCTTGGCATGTTGCTCCATGATCTTATACTTGCCCAGCTCTTCATTCTGCTTCTTCCTCAAAGCTTTAATGTTGTCAATAGCTTTCGTGTATTTCTGAGCCTCGAATATTTCGTCGAATTTCTTTTTCAGTACCGATGGTTCGCTCATTGGCCATAAACTCTCGTCTTGATGGCAAAAAATCACATTGTCAAGAATGGCCTTCGAGACGCCTAGGTACTGTGGCATGATCTGGTCTAACTCCGCAACCCGGGAAGAAATGGCGGTCCGTTCACCGTCCTTCACCATTAACAATTGGCCTTCAAGTGTCTTCTGTTGTCTCGTCGTCTTCTTCACCGTGAGCTGTAGACTGCGAGTGACCACCATTTTCGCGCCGGACGTGGCTTTGAACGCCAGTTTTACCTGGGCCAGAACCTCTTTCTCCCCACATAGCTATCATTCAAAATTGATCTTAGCGTACGAAGGTCTCCCCAGGGGTTGAAAAATAATCGCAATTATACCTTTGGGTCGTGGATGAAAGCACCACCTTTGCTGTTGGGTGGAAGGTCTCCCGTCGTCGCATACTTGAGACATTCAATAATTGTCTACATATTTGAATTAGTCACCTAAAGCACTCATCGCTTCTGTAGTTTCCCCACGCACCGTCTTCCCTGATCCATTGTATCCGACAATTAAGGTGAGAGGGGTGTGGAATTGTATCGTTTCGCTCCGAGTATTATCGAAAGATCGAACGCTAAGACGTGCGCATCAATCAGCAAAGACAACAATCACGATTGCATCGCACGCGCTGGCGGCTGTCATACCCAAGAATCGAAAGCTTGTCAATCTTCGCTAAGAGGAAGAGGTGTTAGGATGGAATGCGTTGGAGACAAAAAATAGAAAGCTTACACCTGCAGCCAGTCAGTCAAGAATCAACAATATACTGTAGAGTATACTCACATTGTTGCTGTTCCACTGCAATTTACTCACTCCAAGTAACAAGGCTAAGATGGAGCTGAGATCGTGTTGTAGAATCGGAGTGTTGCCTGCGCGCCTAGGACGCGGAGCAGCCGCGCTGTCATGTGACATCACCACCAATTAATGGGAACTTGATTTCACGGACAAGCATTTCCAAGGAAAAGCATCGAGATATATTATAGACGCTTGATCATACATACGAAGACTTTGTAGGAAAGGGCGATTGAGGGTCATCACGGAATCATCACTGTGGTTTGAATCTATTCTCGCCTATTTGATCGCGTCGAATTTGAAACAGCTTCTTGCAGTTGCTTGCTTCTCCCGAACGCCTAACCTAGAGCCAAAAAATACTCGATATGCCTGCATCATACTGAAATAGGAGGAAAACTAGGCGAAACTCAATAGCAACTCGCTCAAAGCCTTGCACATGTCACAGGAGCAATAAACAACGGTATTTGTAAAGCTTCAATCGTTTTTGTCTCTCGTCAAGTCATCTCATTTGCTGGGATCATCACTTATTTTTACTGCTGTCATCTCCAGCAGCTTCCCCTTCCGTGGATGTGGGTTTTGACACGTCGCTGGACGGTTCTGGGTTTCGGGTATCGTTCTGCACTGCTGAAGTCGCAGGAACGTCGTCAATGACAATATCCCCATCTCCATCCTCCTCGTGGCCCACAGATTCACTCTTCCCACTTTCTGTTTGTCCTGCGGAAGGTTGTTCTTTCGTCGTGGCATTAGATTCAGTTGGCAAAAGTGTCATCTGAACGTCCTTCCCGTCCTGTAAGCCCATATCCTCCACGCCTATAATAGCCGGTCCTCGAGCATGCGGAACACTATCATCATCATCTTCTGCGCCTTCTTTGGTCTCCGTCTTTTCAGTTTCTGTTTCCGGAGGCGTATTTTGTGGCGCGCCTTCATTTTCAGCCGGTGTTTCAACACTTCCCGGATCGGTACTTGCGCCAGGGTGCGAAAGCCCATGCTCACTGCTCGGACGAGACGCTGCATTGCTCAGCCATGGAATCGGAGTAAGCAGCGCACCACCAAGAGACTCGTCGCTTCCCAAACCGGTATCATTGAACAACGCGAAATTTGTCGCCGTGCCATTAACCCCGTTGGATAAGGTACCATCGATCGTTGCGCTAGGAGGCACGGAAAGTGGGAGGGGGAATATATCTGCGCCGCTAGACACTGATACTACTCTATCCACAGCCCGGAGATAAGCGGGTAATGTTCGATAGTGTCGCGTTGGTCGCAGGACGAGCTCCGCAAGACGCTGGATTGTATGAGGTGGCTTCGATGAGAAGGACTGTCTTAACGTTGATTCAATGGACGTGAGCATGAATTGGAGAGCCTGAGGTAGCGCATTTTCTGAAGGGTTAGACTGAAGCTGTGAGTCGGGGATTCGCATGCTCGAAGTGGGAGAGGAGAAGCTAGGAACAGGCGGCCGATTGGAGGGGGGTTGGAACTGTGATGGGGACGCATTTTCTTTATTGCTGTTCGCTTGCGAACTTGGATCTTGCGACGCGTACGTGGATTGAAGAGGGGCAGTTGTGATGGTCTCAAAGGAATTAGAGCGTACTCTAGGGATCGAAAAGTCATGCTGGACGATCTATCATTTTGATGTTAGCGACCTGAACTCCTCAGACGGCGGTGCGCGAGGCTCGTACGTGATGCAATCGATCAATAAAGGGTTCTAAGAGGGGAGGCCATTTCTCGCTTCAGAATAGGGCTCCGTCAGCAAAGACAAGTATATCGAGGGGACTGGACGAGCGCATACTAGTCCATACTACCATCTTTGGCAACGGCCTCAAGAACCTCCACATCTGCGTCTGAAATGACTGTTAGCTTCCGCAAAGGGTTCGGCGGATAAGCAAGGAGTCGACCAGGGCGTTGTTGAGTGTAGGCATTGGGTCTCGGACACGTCGATAAATGCTCGTCTAGCTCCAAGAAATGAAGGCTTGAGGTTTACTTACCTGAAAGCATTATAAAGTAACTGCAAATAAACGCGTTGCTCTGGTTTCAAAGCGAGAGCTTCATGGCGGGAGCTGGATGATGGTGATGTTGGACAACGCGCAAGGAGCTCGTCTGAGGATCAATCACCTGATATTGCAGATTGTCCACTGATGCCGCAGTTGCTCGTCAATAGAGTGCACATCAAAGATTAAGTATTGATTAATGGAAAGCGTCCTATGAAATTGGAGGAAAAAACAAAGCGCAATAGCCTTGGTGAGAAGTTGATCATAACATCACGTCCGGGAGCGGGCAAGCTGTAAGCAAAAAAAAAAGATTTGTTGATACTCCCGTAACGAGAATCGAACTCGTGGCTGCTGTGTGAAAGACAGCGATGTTAACCACTACACCATACGGGACTTGTATATGCAGGGGCGTATCCGCTGAACTATCAACAATGCTCCGCGTAGAGTAAGACTTAGACGAACGTCTCCAGTTAAGAAAGCAGAACGGGTACCCTTCCTCTGGCAGCCGAGCCTACATAACAATCTTCAGATGAATATCAGCGAAATGCAACACAGTCGGCAGAGCTCCGACGTTCAGGTGTTCTCGTTCGCGGTCTTGGCGTTAGATAGAACCATTCGTAAGCGGATTTCATCAAAGGAACATAGCCGTAAGCCATGGCATGGCTAAATCGCAAAGGTTACAGTACAAATCCTCGACGCCGGAGCATCTAACCTTGCAATATGCTCAGTATGAATTTTTAGCAGTTCTCTGATGCTGTTGTCATCATGATAATCACTACTGACAGCACTTGAGCCAGCGCAGCCAGCTTCGATCAGGTGTCGATCCGAGCGGGGACGGTAAGTGACGATACGGGCCACCTGTACCTCGTATCGTAATGTAACCGTTCCACCACGTGGCTGCCTTTCCGTTTTCGGGACTAGTCTCCGCGTCCAGAAAGTCTAAAGATCTATCCATCACCGCTCCCAGCGTTCGAGATTGGCATCATCGTTGGCCCAGCTGGAGGGAACACGCAGCAATTCGGCGGTCATGGAATTTCGTCACATCTGGCTCAGCTTCTTGAAAATTTCCTTCAGCTGAGCTACAGTAACAACGGAGTACCGCCCTCCATATGGCGTATTCCGTACTGTACAGAGTATTAGTTTTGTTCTCCAAAAGGACCCAAGATAATTATTATGGTCCTACGTTCCCGACGTAGGACGTGTGGCGTGGGGTAATTACCCGATATCCAATGCCACAAGTATGTACTATACACACTGTACAGTACGTATTGAAAGCAATCGTTTTGCATTAGAGGTCGAAGGGCTCACTGATGAATGAATCCGAAAGCCGTTGAGAAAGATAACTTACTCATATTGCTCGATTGCTAGAACCGTGCGGAAATTTCTAACCACTTATTGAATTCAGTATTTACCTAAGCTTGTGAACGATCACTCGCACTGAGTAGAGGGAACAAGGCTACTGTTCATCCGGGGTTGTATGTACAATTGCCGGAGGGTCCCTTGTTCGTATTTTCGCTATGCTCAGTTCAATCATATATGATCGACTTGATATGTTGATCTTCAAGAATAATAACTGACACCTTCCTGCGGCAGTCCGGAAATTCCCCAGGAGTTGAAATCCTGAATAACAACTGTAGCTCGCGGCAGACGAGTCCACGAGGTGTAAGGTTACTCAGCCTAAAGCAACCTTTTTGATTGGACCTCGACCTGGTGGGAAGGTTCTTGGATGTTTCTAGCGAGCGCCGTGTCATCCAGAAAAGGGTCATAGCTAAGAAAACAGGTACAGTACATACATCCTGTTTCTCGATCATATAACCCTGCCTGCAGCCGTCGCGACCCCCCCCCCCGAGAGGTTGTCGCATATGACTCGAGAGGTGACCATCTTGTCGCTGAAGATGCCCACGCACCCATGATACCCCGCTCGAGAACACGTGAAAGCACCACCGTCAGGCGAGTCAAGTGAAGCTTGTGTAGTGCAGAATGCAACTTTATTCGCGAGATCGCCAGTTCAGCAAGCCGGATTCCATGACATACACCCTGAAAAGCAATAATATGCAGCGCACTCGAACGTGACACAAGCAGACAAGTCATGAACTTTGTGCGTTGCTTTCTCGAAACTCAAGTACCACGTCGCATTATCCCACCGAAGATGGCGATCGGTCCTGAATCCGATACTTTGGTTTGCTGATGGAAGTATGTATATTTTGACGAGGGGGAACACGAACTAGAACGGGGGTATATAAAGAACCGTTATTTCCGGTTCGCAACTAGGAATTGGTCCCTTGGACGGCATTCTGCTTCACAATTGATAGCGGCATCATTGCGATCCATTCGAGGAGCACGCATTCCAGATAAGTATGAATACGGACTTTGGGAGACACACCATCCCACTGTCCCATCGTGAATCGTGACGAACGTGTGCTTCTGCAGTCTTGGTAAGTCGGCTTCGGTTCACCCGAAACTCTAACGGACTTCACGAACGAGGATACCGACAGTCAGCATGAGAAGTGTCTTGTGCACGTAAAATACTGTACTGTACAGGGACAGCATGGCTGGCAGGTCGTGGAACAAGCACCTGACAATTTCGCCCGACAGCTGATAATTAGCTGGCCGTCCTTCGTTCATCAACAGGCCCGACCTCCTGAATATGGGTCTGGGTGGAAATATGATTCAGTGAAAAAATTTCCGCGAGCAAGCTACACAGAAAGAGCGCGAATGGGCAATATTTATGTTTCAATGCCTCGCGGTCTTTTGAAACCTGATGCGTTTGGGAGGTGACATCGCAAACCAACACTGTTTGCCAACAGCGGTAATACGGGGATGGGTTCCCGCCACGTTATGTACTGTAACTTACCATTGTGCCCCACATCTTCCGCCCACCTTCACAGGGGAAGATGGGAGGCCGCCTTTCTGCGTTCTTGGTATCCCGTTGCGCTGCCAGCGGGAGCGCTTTGATTCTTAGATCGTGTATGCTCGAAGGGCGGAAGAGGTGTCAACAATGAAAATACCTCACCTAAGACGGAGCCTTTGAAACTCGAGGCATCGAGGGGCGGCTAGATGAAAGGACGAGACAAAAGGAAGGCGTTTGAGACTGTGCAACCTCGAGGATTCGTTCTTCTGCCTAAGGCGGCTAACCGAGTGGACCAAGAGCACATCAGCATTGGCCAGGAAGCCTTGCCAACTCAGAGTATATCGCGCTCTACCCATCTGCTGAGAGTCACAGCTGGCAACGACGATGCCGAAAAGGAGTTCGTACCGCTACCCAGCGTTACAGACTGGCATCGCATAAATCACAGCACCTTTCCTTCGACTTCCGTATGTGCCCTCTGTGTTGACGGGCCCAACCTCTGTATTGGTGGCTGAGTGACAGCGAACGAACAATCGCAGGTATCTTAATAATAGCATCGTTCATGTTTTGTCATGGTAGGGAGGGCGTATAGACCACCAATCCAGGAGCTACCTGACAGAGCCTAGAAGAAGATCCCCTCTCTCGGTTGGTTGGCCTTGCGGGATCGGCCCTTCAGGGTAAAATCCTTGCCCTGGGGCGACAGCTGGAGGTGTTGCTGAGACATGTTTAAAGTCATCGCCATCCAACGAATGTGTAGAGGGTCTTCTTTTCGTTTCATAATAATCACATTGTTCCTGAAGTGCGATGGAATGACACACGGAGATTCAAATGCCAATTGAAACTCCCCGTCGTATCGAGTGAAGGGCACCAACTCACGACTTCACAACTCGCAGACTGCACATCGCTGGATGATGTAACTTTAGAGGGATGGAACTCCGGGAATGATACCATTATTACCAATACAACTGGGGTTATGGAATCGCCGGTCAACCTTGGGATGGCACGTCTCGCGGAGCATCACGGCGCCCTCAAGCCTCATCGTTTTGCTCAGCGGCGCCGTAGACAGTGATAATCGAATCAGCAACCAGCAATGGTCATTGTTCAGGTCCAAAAGGCAGACTGCTCGCTTCACGATCGATGCTCGGAGACCGCGCGAAACGACACGGACACGACGCGATGGGAACGCCAGAAGATCCTTCGGAAGCTAATGATTAATTACCCCAGACTGGGAGTTTTCGCCACTCCTCTTTGGTCCTCCGAACGGTATTGGGGTTACCACGGTCGTTGCGCCAGCGAAAGGCATCGTTTGACGCGGATTCTGGATGCTGCCGGGAGGTCCAAATCACAGAGTCAATCTGTCGCGCAGCTGGCTCCAGTAGAGAATAGTGAATGTAGACCGCAATAATAGCAACAATAGGAATGTTACGCCGTCCGCATCTAGACATCCCTCAAGGAGATTTCAGTACATGCAGCACCACCTTCGCCCATTATTACCCTCGTGAAGACTAAGGTTCAAACCCTTGCAGTTAATTAGTGCATGAATCAATAATAGCAATACCCGGAGTTTGGGTCATCCTGACCATCAAACATTCCTCAGCCTGCAATCGCAGCTCTCTTTCTTCTCCATCTCTCATCTCCATTCACACCTCATTCTTCTGTCAGCATGACCCTCGTTTGACCATGATCATTGTTGTTCTTTGCCCATCTCCCTTGTCCTTCTAGGTTGTTATGTCTTCTCTCAGGCAATGACGTTTCCTCTCTCCTTTCCTCTCCGCCTCTAGCCTCCGTTCTCGCCGTGCTTCCGCTCGCTCTAGCTCCACTCGTCTCCCTCGGACAATCCACCCAGTTCTTGACCTCTTCTCCATCCTCTTTCAAACTCCAAACTTCTTCCTTCTGTTATCTCCTCTTCAGCAGCTCTAATGGCTCCTCTCGTCATTCCAGAGCGTGGCTTGGGCCTCCTCCAGGCTGAGGGCCCGGGGGAGTCCTCAGCTGACTCTCCCAAGAAACCAACTCAGATCATGCGTTTGAATCTCGCCCAGAATACTTTAGACGAGCTCATCGATAGCCTACGAAAAGACCAAAAGGTGCGAATTCGTCTGGGGAAACATTCCTCTCTCCACTTCGGCTCTCGATCCCAGACCTTCTACCCCTACCCCGAAACTAATCGCTCAGAGCTCTACATCTCGTCTCCTGATGCCAAAGATAACCTCTACTTCTCCGGAATACTCAGCCATAGTTTAGAAGTGCAGAAGGCCAAAAATGCCACTGCATCCACCGACGAAGCTTTGGCAAACTTGGAACAGAGCCTCAGTGCCTTTCGACAGGGAAAGGAGTCTAAGAAGACCCCCTTGATTACGAGCGACCAAATGAGAGCTCTGGGCGCTGGAGATAATCGTACAGCAACGGGAAGAGAAGCTGCAAGTCTAGCTCGCATGTCGACAAGCAAAGCAGATATCCAAAAAGAGAAGTTCTTCAAGAACACCGCCGGTCGATCATCTCCTGCCAGTCCCGCCTTCCTTGCCTCTCGATCTCCTGCTATCACTCCAACCTCCGCGCCAGTTGCCCAGAACAAAGATAAGATTAGGTTGGAAGCTTTGCGAGTTCCGTTGATTCATTTGCTTGCGGTCCGCCCAGTGTCCGTGAAGTTCCTGGCTCAGAAGACACGTTCGTCCCAGGAAGACTGTTTGGCTCTTGTACGCAAGTTCGGAACTGAGAACCGATTGAACCGAGAGAAATACGATCTTAGAGACAAGGCTTTCAAGGAACTGGATGTTTGGAAGTTCCCCTATCCGTCAGATGATGAGCGTCAGGAAGCTATCGACAATGCCATCTCTGCATTTGATAGAATGAGAATCTCCAAACAAGACAAGCTCTGGCAGATGCTCCTTCCAAAACAGGAAAGAGGAAAAGGGAAGGTCCTCTCCCGGCTGAATCTTCGTACGGACCGGCCACAAAAGAGTGTTACACCACGCATCCATGTTCACCCGTCTGAGGAACCGTCAAAGGAGGGTTACGGTACTGGAAATGAATCCGAAGCAGTCACAAATGGCATGCTGACGCCCAACACACCGGATGTGGACACTGCAACCAGCAAGAAAGTGGCTGCCACTAAGAAACGACCTACCGCGGCAACTAAACGTGCTCCTCCAAAGCCAAAGAATACTACGATTACTGGCAAAGTCACCAAAAAGACGGACAAGGTCGCGGATAAGAAGGCAGTTCCAAAGCCCGATGCCAAATTCAAATCTGCAGAGTTTATCGTTGATTCCGATGATGATGTTGAGATGACTGATGTCAATGCTCCGCGACCGACGGCATCTAAAACCGCCAGTGCCAGACCCAAATCGCCTGCTTCTCAAGAGCTCAAGCCTTCAGCAGTTGTGAAAACGCCCGTTGTGGCATCTAAGGATATGGAGAAAGCCTCGAAGTCAAAGCCATCGGCATCCAAGACGATTCCAACCTCCACCGCAACTTCACGGTCAGCAAATAATAGTTCTCCCCAGAAACCATCCCCGCTCGGGTCGTCGCCTCCCACGAATGCATCGGACTTTGAAAGTGCACCAAGGTCTTCTAATACAAACGAATCGTCCAGCTCTTCATCTCCATTGATACACCAACTTCCCAGAGCAAAGACCGCACCAGCAACCAAGCCGGCAGCCTCAAACCAACCCAAGCGCGTTCAAAAGACGCCAGCGTTGTCAAATCCACTGAAACGAAAGGCTGACACCGACGCGGAAACAACGACTCGCACTAACAGCAATGGCGGACCAATGGGCCTTGGGATTACGCAGTCTGACACTCGAATGGCTCAAAATAAACGACGGCGCCCGTCCAACGTGTCCAGTGGTGATAGTACTTCCGGCGATTCCACCCCGTCTACGAGCGTTACTTTGTTACGTCAGAAATTGCGGGAGAAGTCGCAACAGTTCAAGCGGTACTATAAGACATATCAGAGATTGCACGAGGAGTTATCCAACGACCCAGCACCTCCAGAGGAGTCATTGCAGAAACTAGTACGGCAACATGATCGATTGCAAAAGATGAAACAGGAGATTTGGGATGAGGATCGCCGGCTTAGAATGGGATAGATCACTTGAATTGCCGGCTTTTCATGCTTGATTTTCGGACAGCGTTTGCCGCTGATTATTCTTATTGAATTGCTGCGTTGTGGTGTCTTTTGGGCACTCTTATTGATACTCTCTTAGGATATGCCCATTTCTGGAATTCTTCTTCTTGTCACTCCCCGGAACATCCATTTGCTCTAGCAGGATACACTCCTTTCCATGTTTCTTAGTGGTTTTCACAGTGCTTTGTTTACCTATTGGACTCGTCTCCTTGCCTATTTTACAGTTAATACTCTGAGGTCAAAGATCCCGACCCGACAGATGAATCCAACCCTTTGGGACCATAGACAGATACTCAATAATACAATGAATATTTTTGTCAATAGACGCGCGATGGTGAACATGCACTTGTAGTCCAATTACAACACATTTGCTTTCACCCAGAAGAGCCGCGCAGCGCACGGGCCACTGATGCCGCGGTTGGAATGAAGTGTGCCAAGCCCCTCGGCTTAGCTAAGCACGATGATGGCAGCGGTGCAGCTCTGGATATCGTCCCATGGAACACTGCTGCCAGATTGCAGTCACGGTCGTAACGAGGAAAAGGCTCAGTCAATTGAACTAAAATAGTTGCACGTGTTGAGACGAGGATTCTACAAGAGGTTGATTATATCTAGAACGGTGCTAAAACGTTCCAAGTGATCGTGAGCTCAAGCTGTTTCTCTGCATGAGGGTTACCTCAAGTTTTCGCCATCATTCAACAGATTACCTGGCCTTATCGCACGGCTGCGTTTGGAGTGGCATATACGGAGCCGAACAACTTTGGGAGATCAAACCAGCTTCTAGCTGCGGAGAAATCACATAATCAGTCTAAACAAGGAAGCTCTTCGACGTGCATGGTCAGTCGGCTAAAGACACAATCATGGCTCCTAAAGGAGGTCCAGGAACGAGTAAACGGAATCCAACAGTGCTTGTAGGCCTTTCCCATTTCCCTAGGACGCTCTGAAAGGCACTATATCTAACTCAGAGCCTTTTGGCAATCAATCTAGGTGACCGATTCCCGCGACCAACAATACCGTCGCCGACCCTCCCCTACACTTGGAAATCCCGCTTCGCGATTCATAACCGTTGACAATGTGCTACAATATGCATCCGATATGCCCTCCATGCAACAACGGCTCCCACCCGGCCGCGCACGACCCCGTGTCTCAAGAATGGGAAATCCCGTTGCCAGTGGAGGAGTGTCGAGCGGTATTGGGACAATGAGTAGAAGAGCGGGCGATCCGTCAAGACCTAGATCTACTGGACGCTTGGCAGCTTTGCCGCATCTTCCTCCTAGATCAACAAAGGTTAGCGAAAAACTCGTGCTGTTACCAGAGACAGTATTAGAGGAGGATGAGGAAGATGAGGAGTTGCCGGAGGTTGTTGAAGAAGAGATGGCTAGGGTGGGTGAGGAGGGAGATGCGGCAAAGGAGAGATTACGTCGTTTACTTGCAGAACGGAAATTACGTGATCGAGATTTTGGTGTTGATAATGAGCTTGCCCCGCTACTGGCGGAAGAGGATGCTCTGATGCGACGGATGATTTCACCTGAGAAGGCAAAGAGTTACGCGGAACGATTACCAAAGGCTCGTCGGGCAGAAAAATTGCCTCGTGTCACGGCATATTGTACGGCGCAGGGATACAAACTGAGTTCTACGGCTACTTTTGTGAAGGATTACCATGGTGCGAGGACGAAGTTATACGACGATTGTTTATATACCGCATACCATCTCCCTCTGCTCCCTGGTCGGGATGGATATCGAATTCGGAGTAGTCCGATTCTTCGAAGCGCAGAGGGGAAAGTTGTCCTGGACGAGGAGATCGCGAGAAATGAGCAGCGTGACTACCATGAAGAATACTACGCAGAGCAGGACGAGCACTCTGTCAAGGACCATGGTTCCAGGGGTGGCCGGCAGCAGGATAGTGAAGAACATGGCCAAAAATCAGAAGATGAACGATATGGCCGGTCTCCGGGAAACCAGGCCTATGGTCACAATAAAAACGAGAACAGAGTTACCGAGGGAGGATCTTCCGACAGCCATCGCTCCATCAAAGTACCTAATATTCCGCCCAATGCACTTGCTTTCGCAGAGATGTTCGTTTTCAGCTACGGGGTTGTAGTGTTCTGGAACTTCTCGGAGAGACAAGAGATTGACGTCCTCGCCGATCTCGCCTTTGCATCTAGCAAAGAAGGCATCCCTATACCGCTGGCCACGAATCCGTTACCAGAAGAAGATTTTGAGACGGAAGAATTCCATTTCGACTACTCGACTGAAATTTCTCGTCCCCGCGTTTACAATGATATGATCACACTGCGGAGCGGAGACCATATGATCAAATTGGCGATTAGCCATGGGATTGCGCAGAGTACGAAGCTCAGCTTCTTTGAAGAGGTGATGGCGAAGCAGATGTCGGAGGCGAAAGATGTACCGCGGAGACTGGCGTTGACGGGTCATTTGGGCATGAAGAGAGAGGAAGTTTTCCAGATTATGGGACGGCTGTTTAAGAGTCGAGTAGAAGTGAATTTGTGTAAGTTTCTCCCTTCATAGTGGCGGGCAATCACGGGTACAGTTCCAATTACCTTGGTTACGAAGTCTGACTCGTTTGATTCCAGCTTCCAATATGCTTGATGTCCCCAACTTCTTTTGGGACAGTGAACCGACTCTGCATCCGTTGTATATCGCTGTACGCGAGTATCTAGAGATTAAGCCACGTATCCAGGTCTTGAACGAACGGTGTCGAGTGTTTCTGGATCTGATTGAGATTTTGTCCGATTCCATTGCGGATAACAAAATGTCCCGTAAGTATTTGCCCGCTTTGTTGAAAGACACCTTCAAACCCTTCTCTTACAAAGCTGACCAAAGTTCTCTGCAGGACAAACATGGATCATCATTGTCCTGATTTTCATATCCATCATTGTCACAATATCCGAAGTCATCCTGCGTTTCGGAATCCTCTCCGCCCGCCTTCCTTCTGGACTCAAAGCTTCAAAGATGATTCCATCGCATGACCCGGCAGTCAAAGGCCTACTCTAAATTCATAAAGCACACCGTTGCAAGCTTCAACTTTGTTGCGCGTTTCACCTCTTTCTGACTTTTGGGCGTTCCGTGTTTCCGTGTTTCGTTCGACTGTGCTCATTTCCACCGGTGTTTTGGAATGGAACTTGTCTATAGGAGGATTGGTGAATAATAACGGCGCATTCTTTCTGTGCTTTATTTAGGTTCTACAGCGAGCTTGGAGTCGACGTTGGCTATTGCTTCTAATTTTGTATGTTCTAACAAAGGGGTCGTCCAACGCAGTGTGCAAGATCGTCGAAGCAACTGCAGTGTTGCTATTGCTGGCCGATGATGTCTTTGGGACCAACGCGCGGCTCTTGCGGGCGTAAAACACACGGACTTGGTTGCTTGTCTCCTTGCCATGCCCGTTTTTCTTCCTTGTATTATTGTTCCAATATTGCCAACGATCTATTTGAAATACTCCGGGCAATCAGGGGATTACAACAGGCCTCCACTTATGCTACTTGCATGTACAGTACATATATACTACTCCAGTGCATGGTTTTCCTTGTCAAGGGAGGAAAGGATGGTTGTATCTCGGATTCTGGCGTTTCTTTGGAGCTTCTTCATATTATTATGAACAGACATTTACACGATTCTTTGCAGTACGCACCCCACGTCCGCCTAGACATCGTTTACTGGACATAGGGCAGGGCAGGGCCCATTATGTAGGACTCTCAGGGCTGTCCGACCAGAACGAAATCTGTGCGTATTGAATTCAGGGCCGTGCCGGGCCTTAATTCACCCCCCGGGAAGAGAGCAAAGATCATGTATGAGAAGGTTTGGTGACAGCTACTCTTCTGCTCTAGCTACTTTGTTGCATTAAACGGCGACGAGGACGCATCGATGAAACTGGAACGTGCTTCTCTGGACCGTTCTTCGTTCCCTCCGTTCCGTTGCTTTGGCAGGTTTGCTTTCTGATCATGCCACGAAGTCACAGGAAAGTGGTGACGCATTTTCTTTTGCAAAAGCCACTTCGCATCTTGGACAAGAATCCAAGTCTGCTCATCTCTTCAGCGTCTCTTACCACCACCTCCTTGCTTCCTGTATTTTCAGTAGGTTCGGTGGTTGGGGGTGAAGTCTGGGCGAGGTAGTAGAAGTGGGCTCCTGGACGGGCCAAACCAGGCTCTGTCTTCTCCAGAGAGATGCTCTGTCGCAAATAGTTTCCCACCAATCTTGGAACTCGGTGTTTCAAGGAGAAACAGGAGAGATAAAACACAAAAGAAAGCGCCTGGATTGGCTCCCTCAGACAAGTTACAGTTACCACCTACGGCGACTATATAATTCGTTCTTGTTTGTCCTAGAGTTAACCATAAAACTCACCTCTAGATCCTGCATGAGAAAAGTTGAGAAGCCAAATTATATCCCGCCTCAACGCATATTCTACTCGAAAATCGAGATGCCATTTGTCACTTCATCACTGTGGAGTAATTTGACTTTCGCAGCGCGATCTTGGAATCAGAGATGCCACGTGTGGATGGAACTCTCCAGCTCCACAGCAAGTCAGAGTTAATATGGGGCTGGAAGGTTCAATAATGGAATGGGGATGGGCCATGAGGTTGGCCATTCATCGCGCATAATGGGGTATCGATCTCATTACGGAGTAATTCTGCCATCACAAATATGGGGAAGAGAATAAGCCGCTTGACCCCGTGGAGTAGGAGGGTAGTCACTACTCTAGAGCTTGGAGTCATGACGATGACCGGAATTGAGGGAGAGGCCGTCGCGTCTCGTCCAGGGCGCTCTCTTCTGCTGCTGTGCTTGCACCACATTATTGCTAACCACCGATGCTCCAAGTCAGAAAAAGAAATGAGAATTCCCCGGTCAACGACTCTCATTAAAGCCACCAATAATATATCAGTCAATTGAGCACGGCCGGCGACATGGTTTTCTTTCTAGAAGGTCTTTCGAAGAAGCTTTGAAATTCGATGACTGTGACGCATGCATGGCATGGCGCATTCACTATCACGCTTTGGGAATAAATCGCGGAAAATTATGGTCACATCACGGTTTGGTTTTGGGGACACAGGACACCGCTAGACCCCGACTCGCGTCCGTTACGTGCAAGCCACGGTACAATTGATCACAATTCTCTTTTGTTTCCGTATCGAATAATTCAGAAAAGCCTCTGATAAGAAAGAGAGAGGAAATGATCAAAATTGGTTCTCCTAATGGCAGCTCGAGGCGAGAATTGCTTACGCTTCTGAGGGAATATCGAGGGGAAAATGCAAAGCCCGTAAAGTACTTGACTGGGCACTTCCGAGCTCCGTAACCTACTACTATGTACTGTACGGCGTGGTTTTCAGTTAACGTAGCTTACTCCTACGTAAGCGCCCCGCATCCAAAAAAAAGATGAAGCAAGAGTTGCACGCGGCACCAAAGAAGAAATGCATATCCTCGAGAAAAAGCACAGAGGAAAAAGGGCCACAAGTGCGGCTGAGCTCGTCCACAGATCATCACTCAAGCTGAGCAGAGCAGACGCAGACTCATCATCAGAGGGAGCAGCAGCGTGATTGTCGCTACGGTTTCAGGTTAGCGATCTGAAGCGCATGATATGATGCTGGTGGCCGGACGATGTGGAACAAAGGGTGACAGATCACACGGCTCAGGCCGCCCAGCCTCCCCTGACATCCTTCTAGAAAGATTCTAGAAAACTTCTAGAAGGATCAGGGGTGTGACTGTGGACCCGCGGGGCCATAGCGTCGACCCACTCCCCTCCTTTTCACGACTGTTCGTCTCTTCTTTTGACCCCTGCAATTAATAATAATATCATCATCATCATCACCATCATCGTCAGAGACGGGCGGTTCTCCGGTTTGACTGCACTCTTATTTCGATGTGCGTGATGGAGTCTTCAATATTATTTGGATCATGTGGCCGCCCTTTATTAGCTGGAGTTGCCCCTATTCGTTACCTTCAACTAATTCTTCTTGTCAATTTCAAGAAGGCCCTGGCGTGAGTTTTCGATGGTCCCTTACGCAGGGCTTGGGTTATACACGGACCACGGTACGGCCAACAGGCCCTTTCCCTGTTGACGTTTGATGTGATGTGAAAGCCTCCGCAGATTCTAGAAGGTCAAGGGAAGAATGAGGTCCCCGGTCGTCAGGGCTCCGTCGGATTACAAAACGACAACACATAATTTCACGCAGATAGGGCGATTATTATTCGTGAATGTTTAACTCCGTACTCCGGATATTGGTCTGTAAATCAGGTTGAGAGTCTTCTATTGGAGCAAGGGCTCCCCTCGATGTGTGTGTGAAGCGATCAATTGAAGCAGCCCACATGGTCCTGGGGCAAAAATGATAGTGACTTTAGCAACTTACCACCAGTGCTTCTCGTGATATCTTCTACCGTAGTACGGAGCTCTGGAGGCATCGTTGGGATGTAATTTCTGTGTATCGTACTACGAGTCTGTGTGTACTAGTATGATATGGCGCATTGCCGCCAATAATAGGCGAGCGAGTTCGACTGGCGTTGTTCTTGTCGTCATGATCGTCGGGCCTCAATTGGTACAGTACTATCTAAAATCTCGCGTGGCCTCTTAGACTGCAGTTCGGTAGGCTGATGGCTCAACCTTGGTAAGGAGTCACTGTTTGGTTCTCCTCCAGGCTCCATATAGCAGGTGATACTACGTAGTAAGATGCTAGAATTCGGAGTCTAGCAGCCACGTTCTTGATAGGCTGAGGCGGTGGTGCTTGGCTTGCAGAGACATCGCCTACTGTACAGTACTTCATACGTCGAGAGCAGTAAAGTTCCGGTCGTTAGGAAATGAGGATAATCTTGGGCCATCGAGGCACTTTTGAGGAAGTGCTGATTGGTGTAACCGACATGTGCAGCCTGCGGTAGGTCATACTCGGGAGCAGAAGAAGTTCGATGATACCCCATTTGTAAGTTGTCGCTGCATGATACACAGCATGCTGACTCAACGTTACTCGGGAGCGGCTGTTGGACTTGACGCCCAAGCATGAGGGATGATCGATACCCTAAGCGTGAATCTTTGCATGGAGCGCATGGCCATGCATTAGTCGCTTTGATCCTAAGCCCAGCATCCCTGGGGCCCCGGGGTTGCCCTCTTTGTTCGCACTTGATCTTTGGGCTCTGCGGGTGGAGACAGGATGTGGAGTATCCATGCAGAGAAAATAAAATTGCAGTTGAAAGGGGCTGTGGAATTTGGCTGCTTGTTCATTCTCCCAACCGACGCTTTTATTTATTATTATTATCCCCTCTGTGCTCTCGTTTGTCAGGAGTGTCTGTTTGTAAGGGAGGAGTAGGGATCGTTGCTTTTGTGAGAGGTTGTAGCAATTCATTCGCTTCACACAATAACCTGCAGGGATCGCTTCTTGCATCTCTGGCAGGCCGGACGCCAAGAGCGCGTAACAATTCATTGATCGGGTAAAAAATATCATTGGCCGGTGATTTTCCATCCGAGCTCTCCAAACGGAGCCACAAATAAGGCCAGAAGATGTCATTGCGTCTCTGATAACAAGGTCTGATTGGCAAGGGATGCAGGCCGTCGACGGGCATCTGAACACTCGAAACACCGAGTTCAGCTCAGTCCTAGTTGGGAAAAGTTTCCTCCCGTGTGCGCTCCGCGAATCCTCGATTCTTCAGCGGGAGGTCACAAACACCAGGTTGCCTTTCCCGCAATCCGCCTGTCCAGCAACGGGGAAAACGGACGCGCAAAGCTTGTGAACAGCATCCGGAGAGAAAAGGCATGACGAGGATCAATGCATCGGTTGCACGGCGATTATAACTTATCATGCAGCAACAGCAGATTGATTTCATTTGCTTCAAAGGACTGACCTCGTTTCACCTTGCTGCATTGTATCATCTGTCACGGACCATGCAAGCTGTCCAGGAGCAAACCTTTGCTTGCGACCAAGGGATAAGGGGGCGAACAGAGACGAGGGGGCATCTCTCGCGACTTGTCGTTGAATATTAATGATAGCCGATCCCAACGATGGAGCAGCTAGCTCACGAGTACATTGACTCTCTAGGCAGGATTGGAGATGCCTCCCAGCAACAGTGACTTGCTACTGGCCTTGTGAAGTCATGCCATGGCTTTGGGCTGTTTTGGACGTCCGCCGTCCGTGGGCCCATAACCTTCTAAAACTGTTCGAAAGTTGGCCCTAGAAACTCGAGTGTCTGTCAAGCGTAAATGCGCAAGCCCCGGCCCTTGCAAAGCTAGCGGCCGAAGTTAATTTGGGCGTCTGTGAGAGAAGATCATAGCATTAAACCACGATGTCTGCCCTGTAACTCTAAAAAAATAAAACACACGCCAATGGTTATGGAGTGCCTTCGTCCCAGCAATTTTCTTTGAAATCAGCCTTTTTCTCTGCGCGATATATGAGGCGTCGACTGGGCCTCTTCTTTTCGTGAAGTGTCTCAGGAGGTACCGGTTCTCTTCGTCCCTTGACCATTGTTCTCACCGTGTTCGAGTTTCGATCCTTGCAGATTTGCATTCCATCAAAAGAAGACCAAGATCCGTCCCTTGCATGTTGTAAGTAACAGACGTTTTTGCTTGTGATATATAAGGAGTTTTATTAACCGCCTGGGTTGTCATGGCATGGTCCCTGTTGATGGTTGTTGCTTCTGCCTAATCTGGTGTTTTTCTAGAAGTTCTTTGCCGGTTTCATCACATCATTCTTCTTTTTTTTCGCTTTTGACAGTTCAGCACCCAACATCACGCCCATTCCCTCACGTTCAGCTCACTCCTCACTGTGATCTCTCACCACATCCTGCTTTTACATAAACAGTGCTTTGTGATACTATTCACATTTTTTGAGGCTGGTTAGTTGAATCTCTCTGTGCTGCTGTTCGCCGTCGTCGTTGTGATCTGTGCCTTGTGGTGCTTTGCGCCGAGGCCTTTTGGGCTGATACCCGCGTCGTCAACACGGCCGATTCACATCCCAACTCAACACAACTCTGCCCTGCATTGCTGCTGCTTGCGATCCATTTCCCATTCATCTTGTCTGCCATCTGCCATCTACCATCTACCCTGTCAGATGTGGTAGCAGCCCGACATCACCAGCAACCAGTGCCTGGGCCTGACTGCGTTGAACCACTCCCGCTCTTCTCATGATTCGCGAAGCGCATAATAATCTGCCTGGATTTTATTGGCCACTTGATGAGTCTGCTAACAGTGGACATCATGCGTGCAGAAATATCCCCGGACCCAAGTTCCCCCTGTCTCGCACCGTTTGACTCTACCAGGCCTGTACTTCGCCAGAAACGGAAGTACTGCGTCAGTTCCGTCGTGACACAGCCGAAGAAACGGGCTTCTCCTACAACCCTGCCCTGAATCTCAAAGGGATACGCATGGGAAGTTGAACATTTGGTTGGAACAGGTTCTCGCTGTTGTGTTCAGGAACTGGGGTAGGACGCTGTTACACCAGTCCGAGAATCCTCAGTGTCGCGCACACGTCTTCATCCCATTCTACGTGAGTTTGACGCATACCTCCTCAGACCAGCGTGGCATTCTGTTACCTCGGTCAACTCTTGTCTCTCGCATCGATTTTGTGCCAGGTGCCCTGTTCGAGGTGCAGCTGCAGTCTGCCGTTGTCGAACGTTCTGTAGTTACTCGTACCCAGAAAGTCGCCACTCAACTCCAACGGACCCTGCGTCACGACTGTGCTTTTTTCAATTGAGGTTCCTGCTTTCTACGATTGTCTCTTAGAGAGGCTGCATGACACCGTTGTTCCTTTTGGAGGAGACCAGTTTCGGACGGCCTTTGCGCCATTTATCTATCCACAACAGTGTAACTGAAGTGACCACGACAACGTCTAAACTCCACATCACGCATATTTCCGTGTCTTATCCTATTGTTTGACAGAACTTCGAAGCAACTGGTTTCATCCCCAGACTGTTCTTGCACAACCACGTGAGTTACATTCAACCTTTTTGCCCTAATCATATTTTTTGCTCTGCAATTTTTTCGTTGGATTTCGGCCTACTTGTATCCCCGTGCCAGTCTGCTGGGTCTGCGATACATATTTCTTCCGGCTACTATACTTCTCAGCTTGAACTTGAGAGTAAAGTTTCCGGTTTTGGACTCTTATTCCGGCCTTCAGGCCCGGCCTACGTACTCTGATTGTTCTTGAGACATGTTCTTGCATTAGCGCTGATTCTTACTCACAGGTTAGGAACGCCTCAGGAGTGGACTGTGCTAAACTTCGAAATTTTTATGCATCTCTGGGGTCATTTCGTGGAGCTCAAAATTCTCTTGACATCTACCAACTTTTGAGTATACTATCATTTGGCTTCGAATTTCGGTGACGACCAAAGACGGGGAATCGCCGAAGGTTTTCTGAAATCCAACGCGGTGCACGCTCGAGGCCGCTATAATGGACATCACTACAATCCTAAACAAAAATCGGTCAGCAGTTGCTGTGGCTGCTGAAGCACAGCTACAACACCATCTCGCCCAGGCTTCACATATCAAATCGCGATCTCCGTCAGAAATGGGCTCAGAACACGATGCGCAGCATTCTGGCCAACACCCCGAATCGTATCAACACAACCACCAGCCTATTCAATTACCGAACATTTCCCAGTATCATTCACCTATTCAAGGAAACCACCATTCATCCATGCTTCGGGGAGATTATACCCCGAACGGTCAGGAGGGTATGTTTCGAAACGTGTCCACCGGCGCCGGTGGTCCTGGAAGAGGGAGTGGAGAGCCAGCCCCAAAGTCATTCCACTGCCAAACCTGTGGCAAGGGTTTTGCCAGACGCAGTGACTTGGCACGTCATGGTAAATACAGTGTTCTCTCGTGCTTTTCTGTGGAGGCATTTTACTGATGTCTGCGATTAGAACGGATTCATAGTGGCATTCGGCCCCATGTATGTGATTGGCACGGCTGCGGAAAACAATTCATCCAACGTTCCGCTCTGACAGTCCATACTCGAGTACATACGGGAGAAAAGCCTCACATGTGTGACCGTTGTGGCAAGGTGAGCTCGTTCTTATTTGCAGCTACAGCCTACATAAAACTAACAATTGAGATAGCCATTTAGCGATTCCAGTTCATTGGCAAGGCACCGTAGAATACATTCTGGAAAGAGACCGTACAAGTGCCCATACGCGAATTGCCAAAAAACGTTCACACGCCGCACAACACTGACTCGACACCAGAACCATCACACTGGCACGATAGAAGAAGCTGCTGCAGAAACGGAAGCGAACTTGCGCCAGGGTAAGCTTGTGCATCCAGGTGATGGATTGTACTCAGGAACAACCTCGACGCACGGGACTCCTTCACCAGGACAAAGAAACTCCCTTTCGCCAAGGCATGAACTGCCTCCTTTGCATTCTCATCGTCCATTGGGCGACTACTTTATGGGAAACAGCTCGCTTCCACCACATCTGAGGGGTGATTTTCAGCAAGCTAGCCCACGTGCTTCCCCTTCTGCTCCCTCTCCGACCCTCTCCAACTTCTCCACTTCGAATCACGTCCGTCCATCGCTCACATCCCACCCCAGCGGCTACGGTCCCCCGCAGCCTCTCGAACCCCCACCAAATACGACCGGATCTCGCCCTAGCAGTGTCGTTGGCAGCCCACATTTGACAGCTGTTGGGTGGGCATCACCTACTCTGCATAGCGTTCCATCTCCCGGATCAGTTTCTGCTCCAGAGTATACTTACCCTGAGCCATCCGGGCCACCATTCACAGGAGGTGTGCCTGCGCACATGTACTATCCCAACTCGACGATTCGACGACCGCAGAGCACAGAACCAGAACACTATGAGCTGAAGCCGAAGGTGGAGGAACCTTGGTCCACTCACGCATGAGACGGGCCTTGGGCATCTCTCTCTCGTTGTTAACGCCACACTCATATCTCTTTATATTAAGGATACCCTGTTCTATTTCCTTATGTCTTGCAGCCAGCCAATCTTATTTGCTCAATATGTTTTGCTAATTGCATTTTCGGAGCATTGCCTTTTCCCACCATCGCGCACAACTGTTACAAGAAATATCCCGTTTTGATACCTTCTGGCTTTTCGTCTGGCAGCGTTTTTTGTGTTGTTTCAATCGACTCGAAGGATGATCATTGCATCACATTATAGACAGGGTGGGCGTCGTGAATTTTTCTGGCAATCAAGGCGAAAAGAATTCGTCTTACTGCCTTTTTCCTTTGTTCCTTATTTATACAAGTGGTTTCGGTTGTGATTGTGGTCGGGGTCCGGGAGTCGGCATGGCCAAGGTTGTCAGCTTAACTTTAGGATGTGACGATGTATGCGAAGATTCCCCGATTCCCCTTTTTCCTGTTTTGTGTGTTAGAATGTATCTCTGTATCACTTGCCTCTATACTTTTTAATAGTTAATCCAAACCCTAATTAATATCAAGCCGCTGTGGAAGGTATGTACGATGATATTCTGGGAGGTGATTTTGGTTGATGATCGGACTTGGGCTGATGAAACGTATATACATGGGTATCTCACATCGTCTCCTGTTGATAATCCCTGGGCTTTTCAGCACCCCTTCTATCAATGATCTATCTTGCTTATACTACAGACATACTACTGTACAATGATGTTGGTGGGAACAAATCTATCAACTCAGTTTCTGAATTCCCCAAAAATAGTTCCCCCATTTCTCTGATCCCGGAATCAATTTCCACCCCATCCCAGGGAAGTACATTGCCCCAACACACTTCCATCTCGTATCGAGATACCGTGGACTTGTCGTCGCCGCAGCAGAAGCACCCTCTAACGTATGCGCAGCTTCTTCTTCCGCCCTGATAGATCGTGACCACCCCTCCAATTCATCTGGGTTGACAAACTTATTCCATTCATGCGTACCGCGTGGAACAACGCCCAGGGGCCAGGGCGCTTCGGCCAGAACTTGGTTGATAATGTATGATGGCCATGTGCGGGCAATCGTGGAGCCAATCAGCCACCCACCTGGGCGGACGAGGCGTAGACAGTTTTGGATGAATTGGCGTGGGGAGGAGGTGGATGGGTCGACGTGTTCGAGGACTTCGAAGATAGTGACGACGTCGAATTTTGAGGGTGGTGGTGATGGTGGAGCGGTGGCAAAAGTACTAGGGGTATTTGTGGTAGTGGTTTGGGGGGTAGGAGATGTGGTAGGTGTGGATGTGTAGCGGGACACGAGGGATTCGAGGGAGGTGTTTTCGTACGTGAATTTTCCGGATTGTAGGTGCGAGTAAAGGGCTGGGTCTTTGCGAGCATGGGATAAAGCGAGTTCGATCATAACGGGGGATGGATCTATGGCGAGGAGAGACGACGCGTTTGTCTGGGCGGACGGCGATGAAGGAGAGGCGGAGCTAAGTGGGATTGTTCGTGCCAGGGATTCAGCAAATATGCCACCGCCGCAGCCTATATCCAAATACTTCAATCCGATCCTTCGTAATTCCCCCGTGTTGCTGCTATTATTCTCTGTCACCCCATCTGTCCCAGGCTTCTCTTCTGTTAGGCATGATCCGATAAATTCGTGCCGGAGCGGATTCATCAAGTGAAGTACGCGCGACGGGCCCAATGGGTCCCACCAGCTACTGGCGAGGGACGCAAAATGGGTCATTTCATCCGAAGATACAGAGGAAGAAGCTGTAGAGTGATGGCGGAGGAAGTGTAATGCCGTCCGGCGGGGAGCATGGCGGAATAGCAGGCGGAGATTGCGCGCCCCCGGAGCGCGGAGGTTAAGCGCCATTCGAAGAAGAGAGGTCCGGTTACTATTCCGAAGCGGATAGTTAGCTGATTATTCTATTTAAACGATGCGCGTCAATATCTCTTACTCACAAGCTGTTAGTGTCCGTACTGCTTACTGATGCCTCTCAAATCACGATGTCGGTCGAGCTTCCTGAGCTTATCCGCGTAATCTTGGCAAAGCCAGGCGCGGGACGGGAATTTTCTGCCTATCACGTGAATCTGTCCGGCGCGGGCGGAGCGGGCGTCAACGTTCAACCTCTTTACAGTCTGGACAGTACTGTGTGGATTTGCCTCGGAGCAATTCAACTTCTCAGTCAAGTTCACCGCCTGGAACCTTGCAGTTAGCAAGTCAAAGAAAACTAAAGGAGTGGTATGAAACTGGACATTAATTAGTTGTGGGTGCGACAATCGTCCTACAACCGGCGTCGACTCCCAGCATTCAATCATGCCGGGTGCAGAGTACACATATTGTTGTTTCCCACCTGATAAAAACGACATTCCTTCTTAATCTTATGAACTTATAACCCTGGAGGCTCCCTATGGAAAATTTGCTGATAATCTTCTGCATTTTCACGCATATCGCGGTTCTACTGTGGCATTATCTGAAAGGACCACTTAGGCTCCGGATGGCCTATAATCTCTCCTTAAGGGGCCTTAGAGTGAACACTCCATCTCTTAATCCCCTTGATCAACATAGAGCGCGCTTAGTACTGTACATACAACCACTCGTCGAGCCTTATGTTCCCTCAAGAGGCTCAGGCCTCGGGCCATGGTCTCATCAGTGGATGGCTATTCATAACTTCCCTTTAGGAAAACCCGCATTTCCACCACTCCGGTCATCCCTTTGATATGCTTAACGAGGGTTTCCCAGGGATTGAAGTAAGTTGCAGTGGACTCGTCGTTTCCGGCAAAAACCAAGCCGACTGCCTGGTTAACATTGTTGAAACGACCGCGAACGGTAGCCGTCGCTACACCTAGCAGGGCAAATTGATTGAGAACATTCACTATCATCTCCCTCGTGGGTCCCCGGTCCCTGTCTGTTTCGTATGGCACTGTCAGAAGAATAGTGACCGGATTTTCGTCTGTGTTTATCTTGAACATATCCCCGGCGGCAACACTCCAACGTCAGCCATCCTTCAAGACCAAGATGCTGCAATATCTGAGAGACAACACTGTCCCACTGCGGGAAAATTGGGTGACTCGGCTCGACATGGGTGGATACTTTTCTCAACGAAGCACGCTCGTCAATGGTCTCGACATTGATCGAAGATAATCCCCGAGCCAGAACGAGTCGGCGAATATCTGAGCAGGCCAGTTTCCAGGAGTTGCTTGTTGAAGAGTGTTTTGTTGCTTCTATAATAAGTGTTTCAACAACGCCAATATATGATCGAGATATGATTTGGAGGTCACCCGTCCAACAGGTTGCATGGTCTTCCAGTTTATTTTGTATCCTGCCAGAATATCTGCGACGGATGAAGAAAAGCTTCTATCGGATTCCCACATGGACTGAGCTGGTTGGCCGGCGGGAAGCGGAACGAAACAACAGGGCAAGGGAGCAAGCCGCGGACCGCCAGCTCGAAAATCTTCGTTAACCATATCCTCAACGACCGGGTCGTCATCTGAGCTGGAGCCCCTTGCTCTCCTCTTACGACCATCTGAACCGGACATCGGAGATCCATTCTAACAGACGCTCTGGGTGCATCATGCTTAAGAGAAAGGGACGGTGGCTAAGGCAGCAAGTTAGGACTGTATTGATATTGAGAAGGGGCGGATGCAGCAAGCTGAAAGTCCCGCAACAGGAAGGGCCGACCTTTGGTTATTGAGCACTTATTTCAAGTGCGGTTATTTAAAATACCTAAGGACAGACCCTCGTTGTTTAAGGGGTTCTCTCATGGAGCCCAGTCTGTGCACAAGTGCGAATGGAGATATATTATATATAATCAAGAAGATAGAGAATGGAAAGAATGAAGGGTTCAAAGGCTAGAGAAGCTGGGCTTTATAGTCAGTGAGAGAGCTCAGGTGAGCAGAGAAATTGAGTCGAATTGCTGTGAGTTGCCGAATACCACGCAATAGTGAATGCGAAAAGTCATCAGAGTGAATCATTATGGCATCCTCTCAAAAGTTCCTACTTTTGAAACCTTCAAGGCTGACCTTGCGCGGCGCTTCACTGAGTAGGACGCCATTAAGGGAGATTTCGCTTCCCATGGGTATGGTAGTCGAAAGCAGTTGCTGCTTCAGAAGCCATTCACTGCAATATTCATGAAACGTCAAAGTTCTAAGTGAATGCTTTTATGGATGAAGAGGCACGGGAATCAACGATACTTCGATGGACGAGAGATTGGTCACGATATCAATCAACCTTGGACCACCAGCAGTTACTGTAATAAGCTTAAAACCTGAGCTTATATCCCGGATAAACCTTAACTCCTGCAAAAAGGGTAAAGCCTCCCTCTCGGCACCATCTTGGAAGTAGTTCGCACCACTCTCTCGGGGTTTGCATGCTGGAGGTGAAGGGATTTGCTGGTGATGAGAACGAACATCGATGATCAGTGTTAACAGCGCGTTGTAGGAGCTTGTGTCCCGTTCTTACGTGGACTTGGCAGTTGGCCATCCTCGGAGCAAGTCTTCCCGTCTGGCGCCAGAACATCAAAAAGCTGGTGCCTGTCCAGAACTCCAATGTTGATCATCACGACGACTTTCTAGCGTAATTTTTCTGCGCTCTGTAGGATTGCCGTAGAACTACGTAAGATCCGATATCAAGGAGATCCAGAGTCCCAGAGTGATTATAAATGCTGTCGTCTCCTTGGTTGAAAATGCTGCGAGTTGCGAGAATTGTCTCCTGGATGCAGCAGCTGTTCATCATGGAGAATTCGGCTCAGATCTCACCAAGCAGCGGAATGCTTTCCACTGTGTTGCTAGTGGGCGTCTTTTCAATCTTCGTTGGAAACCTGTTGCGACAATTCACACCTCGGAGTGATTCCAAGCCGCCCGTTGTATTCCACTGGCTACCCTTCGTCGGGAGTGCAATTAGCTATGGGCTCGATCCCTATCGGTTTTTCACCAAGTGTCGCGAAAAGGTCCGTGGATTCAACATGCCTGCTCCCACTCTTGTTTGAAAGTGCATCTGACAGATCCTGCTCTTAGTACGGCGATGTCTTCACCTTCGTTCTGCTTGGGCGTAAAATCACCGTGTACCTTGGTGTAAAAGGGAACGATTTCATTCTCAACGGCAAGCTTCATGACGTGAGCGCAGAAGAAGTGTATTCGCCTCTCACAACGCCAGTCTTCGGCTCAGATGTCATTTACGACTGTCCAAACCAAAAGCTGATGGAGCAGAAAAAGGTTTCTACCCTCTTCATAAACTCCGGCAGTTCCCAATGGCTAACGCGTGGAGTCGCCAGTTCATCAAATTCGGACTTAGCAGTGACGCCTTATCTTCATATATTCCTTTGATTCAAAACGAGGTGGAACAATATATTGCCACTTCGCCCCATTTCCAAGGAGAGTCCGGAACGGTGAATATCGCGCAGGTAATGGCTGAAATCACCATTCTGACGGCTGCTCGCACGTTGCAAGGAGAAGAGGTTCGAAGCAAGTTGGATAGCTCTTTCGCCAATTACTATTACGACCTCGACTCAGGTTTCACACCCATCAACTTTCTGCTTCCCTGGGCCCCATTGCCGCATAACTGGAAGCGCGATGCCGCACACAAGAAAATGCGCGATGTTTATATGGATATCATAAAGGAACGCCGTGCCAGCGGGAGAGCCCCTGGACACGATATGCTCTGGAATCTGATGGATAACTGCGTGTATAAGGATGGTAACACCCTTTCAGACATGGAGATCGCACATCTGATGATCACGCTTCTCATGGCCGGCCAGCATACATCCGCGGGAATAAGCTCTTGGGCAATGCTCGAACTCGCCGCCCATCCGGAAGTCATAGAGGAATTGTATCAAGAGCAAGTCGAGGTGCTCGGGCAAGCAAAATCACTGACACTTAGTGACATCGACCGTTTGACCCTCGGTCGAATGGTTATCAAAGAGACCTTGCGTTTGCATTCGCCAATACATTCAATCATGCGCAAAGCCAAAAACACTTTGCCCATCCCCGGAACTGATCTCGTCGTTCCCGAATCGCATATCTTGCTCTCCGCCCCTGGATTCACAGCCCGAAGTGACGATTATTTCAAAGATGCAACGACGTGGAATCCCCAGCGTTGGCTGGGCGAGATTGAGCCTTCAGAGGGCGACGATGAAAAGGTCGACTATGGCTATGGAGTGGTCACGAAGGGAACGAAAGGTCCGTATCTCCCATTCGGGGCTGGCCGGCATCGTTGCATTGGCGAGAAATTCGCATACCTCAATCTCGGCGTGATCGTGGCGGTTATGGTTCGCAATTTCAAGTTCCGGAATCCGAGTACCCGTGCTGGTGTTCCTGCTACAGATTATACGGTATGTTTGTCCTTCTAAGATTGCTTCCTTACCTTTCCTTTCCTTTGTCTGAGGTTGAAGTATGCTGACTTGCAGCAGAGCTTGCTCTCTCGTCCAATGGAGCCATCAACGATTCACTGGGAAAAGAGATTGTCCAGTCAAACAGTTGAGAGCACCTCGATCTGAGAGTCTAGAAAGCAATTGATTGTAGCAGCTATTACTAGAATCCGAAATATTAATATCAAAATCTGAAAGCGAGAGTCCAACGATTCCGCACGATGTTGCGAGGTTGAGCTTTGGAGCCCAAACTTCCCCCGAGATTTCCCCGCCACGTGATGCACCCTTCTGCCGGGCTGCCCCGCCCTAGTTAACTGGTTTGTACGGAGAAGTGGAAAAAAAGTTCGTTCACACGCTAGTAAAACTTGGCGAAATATCATTACCCCCACCAAAAGATGTCAACGGTTGATTGAAGGCAGCAGATATCGCAACAAAAACAATTTAAAACGATGGAAAAATAACAAAGGTTGTAGGAAACTGCAAGCACTACATGCTAGCTTTTTTGCAATGCTTCAAATCACAATGTGGTGGTGGGAGGAGCTTGGGAGTTGTGTAGCGCTGCGAAAAAATAGATTACGAAGTTTGTTGCCTTGCCCCTAAAGCAGCTTGCCTCGCCCCTATCTGAGCCCTAAAACGCGGGCGCGTTTTTTGCGGACGTTTTCACATTTCATTATAAATTATTAGCGTGTGAACGAACTTTTTTTCCACTTCTCCGTAGCAACCCTTGAAATTGTGTATCTCTGGTTACTGCTCTGAGACGGACTGGAAATCTCAACATCTATGTAATAACTATTTATCGAGCAATTCACAGACAAGTGTGCCTCTTAGGTCTTTCGCCAAAATGGCGTTTGACACCATGTCTTTCTTCCGAAGCATCAAGGAGAGTGGAAGTGACCTGCCCATGCCCTCATCCTTCCCAACCCCTGCTCAAGCCCGAAGGGACGCATTGGCTTTGTCAACTAAGATATTTTCATCCTGGACGACTCTACGCAAAATTCTTGAGCGGCATGAAGCAACGCTCCGCAAAAGATGGCTTAAAAAGTCCAGAGAGCAACGCAAGAAAATCTTGCTATCTGTCTGGCCGAATATGCACCAGACCCATCGTCCCGACTTTGAGGTATTTCGAAAAGGCCGGCAGTCCCCTGTCAATGAGCGGGCAGCATATCTATGGCCTTATATCAACGTCGAGGATCTAGTCAATGGAAAACTATTTCTCCTATTTGTCAACAGCAGGGGCCGACATCTTCCCAGTGCATTTGCACACGCGGATTTCGAAGCCCTTCATCTAGGACATATCTCTGGCAAAGTCAGTCCAGCTTTCTTGAATCAATATACGATGTACTTGGATGGCGTCACGCCCAGGAAATACGGCCGCATCGTGTCCTGGGATGATGACGATGACGCTTTCGACATGATGTTCTCCGGAAGAGCGGTCCAGCCCGGCGAAGGCTTGTTGATTTTTGAAGTTCAGCAGGGGGTGTATGATTTTCTTCGTCGCTGCTGTGAGGCCATTCTTCGCGACATCCCCTCTCTACTTTCAGACGATATCCCACTACAGCCGGAACCTCCAGCTTTGACGGGCGATCCTAATGAATGGCCCACAGTGGCTGCTATGCGGGCTGAAGCTCCGTACCGAGTACCGGCCAATCTTGATTTTGATCAGTTAGTGGCCGTATTTGCGGGAAGGTGCTCTGCAGAGGAAGATCACATTTGGGCTTTGCGGGAGGACCCGGGTTATTTTTTCGACATCGTTGGGAATCAGAGCGAACATCGGCTGGAGCTGGTTCCCGACGTGAATGGAAGACAACACCCACACCGGTATGACGACTTGTTCTGGGCTCGAGTCTTCGGTTCTGTGATCAGCGACGCTTATAGCGGCCTCCTCGTGTGGCATCGTCTTGCAGAACAAGCCAAGGAACTTGCACGTTTACAGAAAAAGTACCGTAAGGTCATCTCCCCAGATAAGCTCTTGCCCGAGGAGTTTATGAAAGCCTTGTTATTGTTTCGGCACACACTTAAGTCCATGAGCAGAGGTCCTATTTCGAACATCAAGATGGGACTAGGTGCCTCACCACCATTGCGTTCGGATTGGGCGCGAATGCCTCAGGCCAGCGGTACCACGAAGATGGCGGCCGTTCTAAAGTCGTCCAAGCCTAATGACTTTTTGATGTGGGCGATTCAGGCGTTGTTTGATGATAATCAATTGTTCTTACTCCGCTTGCCCGACCTCATGGACGAACTAGAAAGATTCATTCAATGCAATAGGGACGAAAAAGCCCGACTTTCTGAATGGATTCTAGACCAATTTTCCGATTTGGGTCTTTTTGCCGGGGTGCTTCACCAAATCAGTCAGTACCAGCCCTGGGCATCTACACTGGATAGCCAAGAGGCTGGTAACTATGATGAGGATATCAAAGAAGATTTTGCGAAGGCAGTGACACTGATGGGGGAACTGAACGATAACATACGCGATACGGAGTTACTGAAATTGAAACTTGATAATCCTTTAGACGGCAGATACGCTTATCCCGCGGACAAACGACGGACTCGACAACATGTTGAAACGATGCGCAGGTCAGAACAGAACTTTGATTCATTCTGGAGCCGCATTGATGATTTCTACCGATCCAAGACTGGCAAAACCCTAAACCAATTTGTCCATAAAATGCTACGAACGCATCGTGCACTACAACGCACGCCTGAATGGGTCCCGTCGATTCAGGAGCTCAGAGCAGATGAGGCTGCAGAAGCCGAATTGACTAACATCAACAAGTCATTTTCAGAACTTTTGGTCGCGCCTGAGAACAAAGCAGCAACCATAGGTTTTACGCCGCAGAAAGCAAAAGCAAAAATACGGGGAGTTGCAGACGATAGACAACTCGAAAAAATTGACGATACTACCACAACACATCGCCCTGACATTCAACCTACCATTACAATTGGAAAACGCGCCTACAAAGTTCTCACCACGCTGTTCCATGACCCCGGTCGAAGTGATCAGCCCGGCGAGATCCCATGGCCAGACTTCCTGCATACAATGGCAGCAGTGGGCTTTGGCCCGACTAAACTCCACGGTTCGGTCTGGCAATTTACCCCTACGACACTTGATGTTGAGAGAAGTATACAGTTTCATGAACCGCATCCAAGGAATAAGTTATCTTTTACGACGGCGAGACGGTTTGGCCGTCGATTGAATCGGGCGTATGGCTGGCATGGTGGCATGTTTGCATTAGCAGAGTAATGCCGTTCGTCCCTGTGTGCGTGGAGAGGGAAGATCCATCGCATCAACGTTGCCGGCCTTGTGAAATCTTGAGTTGAAAGAGTACAGACTGTGATGCTAAGGACACTAATATGTACGATAGTATATGTGTGGATGGATGTATGCGCTGTATGTAGCAGATGCTGTTGACTTAAGTATCCCTTATCTTACAGGCTTGACCTTATTAACTATATCTCTTCTTGAGCCCAACTATACTACGTAGTAAGTTCCGGCTCTATCTTGAAGAAACTATTACCTTTTAAGAAGTCAAAGAAAACGCCTAACCGCTCGATCCGTGATACTATGATGCCGATCGGTTAAGTCCGTGTGCATGTCGTCGGGGGTTTTACTCCGTAGTAGCAGTTGTGTTCAAAACTAGCGCTGATGTCTTCGTATAAGTTACCCTAGTTGACATGTGTGTTGGCTCGTCCTGGGGCTCCTGGCAATCTATTT
Organism: Aphanoascus verrucosus; assembly: GCA_014839905.1. NCBI lineage: Eukaryota > Fungi > Ascomycota > Eurotiomycetes > Onygenales > Onygenaceae > Aphanoascus > Aphanoascus verrucosus. The sequence goes on along the minus strand of JACRYM010000031.1, from coordinate 23,573 downwards.
TATTACTACTCGTCCCCGGCCTTGAGCATCAGCTGTTCGTCCTTCGCTAGTAACGATCACATAGCGTCTCCTACTTAACCATTTTTGCGTCAATCGAGACAGAATCTACATCGCTAAAAAGAAACTCGGTCATCTCCCCAACACAAGGCATCACAAAATGGTCAAATTCTACGACTCCATCCCCTCCGACCTAGCCGCCTGGGCCCTCAAACAACCCGTATATTTCGTAGCCTCCGCGCCCTCCGCCGGAATCCATGTCAACGTCTCCCCCAAGGGCATGCCCTCGACCTCCCTCGCCATCCTGACACCTAACCAGATCGCATACATCGACGCCACAGGCTCCGGCACCGAGACGACCAGCCATGTCCGCGAAAACGGCCGGTTGACGATGATGTTCTGCTCGTTTGACACGGCACCGGTCATCTTACGATTCTACTGTAAGGGTGGTGAAGTGGTGGAGTTTAATGAGCCCGCGTTCCAGCCGTGGTTAGACCGTATGGGGTTTGGGGATGGGTCGCATGTGAGGGGTCCGCGGGCGATTGTTCATGCACAGGTTTTCAAGGTAAAAGTTCCTTTCTACCTACCTCCGTCTAAAATTGAAAAGAGCGGCATCACTGTCTCTCGGAGTGTTAAGAGAAAAATGCAGGTATCAACATCGTGCGGCTATGGCGTCCCACGTCTTGCACTTCGTTCAGATCCGCAAAACACCGATGAGGCACCCAAGCCGTACTTGGAAGAACGAGAGACGCACCACAACGTGACGTGTAAAATCGAAGGGCAAGGCAAGCTTCTCGTTTATCGGCAGAAGTACAACACTTTCAGTCTTGACGGATTGCCTGGCTTGAAAGATGCGATGAGCAGAAGTGGATACAGTAGCTTGGGCATCCAGTCGAGGATCTGGCTGTCTCAGAATCGAAAAACGCTTGAAGCCTTTGGATTAGTAGTGATTGGTATGGGATTAGGGGTCGTGATGATCAGAGCGAAAGAATGGAAGAATGGAGTTAAACTCCTATCATGGTAGATGAAGCCTGGGCAAGATGAATAGTACAGTAGAATAAATTGCCCGTCATATTCTCCTGACTGATGAAAGAGGGACATGGCAGTGGTGAAATGGTTACGGAGTGCTGTAGACTACAGGGATCATACTAGTGTATAAATTAGGGCTTAGGGCTGAGCCATCCAAGGTGTTTCGCCCCTTCAAGGTAAGTTGGTCGCATCTCAACATCACTCTCTGGACGATTAGATCGAACTGAGTGCAATATTAGAAGATAATCTGATATGCTAACTATCTCATCTTTTAAGATTTTAAGAATCTCAATTAGGTACATACAGATTAAATCTGAAAACCATCTTATCATCTCGTCTCAATTATCACGAATTATCAACTCCCTCCAACTTTCTTAATCTCACCAGTTTGAATCCTCCTTACACTCGTCAACCTGACATCGAGAACGTGTGTCGCAAATTCAATGGACATGGCTTACACCTGCTCCGTGTCTTTGGCGACGGAAGTGCCGTTACGCATGATATGCATTTCCCTTCCGCTGACGCTAGACCGGGAGCTGGTAGGATTGACAGCAAAGCTCTTCTCGCTTCCCTTTGTCAAACTCTTTGCGAAAGTAAAGAATCCTTGTCGCAATCCGAGTTCGTGACTGGGCCAGCGCTTTCTGAAGCTGGTGATGCTGGTGCCGCCATAGTCCTCGCCTGACGCAAACCAGCCCGTCCATCGCTTCGTCATCTTCCATGCCTCCACACCAAGAATGAAAACAAACACGGAACCGAAAGCGAGCCCCCATTCCCAAGTGATGCCCTGGTGCTTGAAGACCGTGGTGTTCAAGCCAGGAATATACACTGCTGGGAAGACAGAAACTGCGCCGATCACCACAGCCCAGAAAAGGAATTGATTCTCCCATACGTCGTGGAAGAAGGGGAAAGATGGCAGACGATCATCGCTGTGGTCCCGGAGCGGATTCAGGTTGAACATGCTGTTTCGGAAATGCTTGAATTCCCAGGCAGATATGAGAATGAGCCATGTGAGTTCTGCAAATACCGCTGCTCGAGCTCGGAAAACAGTCGTGCAATATTCGCTAGATGTGCGATTGCAGTCGATGCCAAGAGAAGCTTTGCCATCACCAACACCATAGATGACAATGACGAAGGTGAGCAAGGTGCAGGAACCCATGATCAAGCCGTATATAAGCATGTCAGCAATGATTTCCCATGTGAACACACCCTTCTTGGTATCATGTGGAGGCCGGTGCATCACAGCTGCGTCAGCCTTTTCACGACCAAGACCGAATGCCGGGAACGACGAAGTCAACATGTTAATCCAAAGGATCTGAAGCGGCGAAAGCGGGAAGATGGATACATCTGTCCGATCTTTGAACGCAAGACCGACAATGAGAAGGACGACTTCACCAACATTTGACGTCAAAAGATGGAGGATGAACTTCTGAATATTTTCAAACATTCTTCGACCTTCCTCAATGGCATTAACAATGCTTGCGAAATTGTCATCAGTGAGCACAATATCGGAGGCAGATTTGGCAACGTCCGAACCGCCCATTCCCATGGCAATTCCAACGTCGGCAGCTTGAAGAGACGGTGCGTCGTTGACACCGTCGCCAGTCATGGCGCAATAACGCTTTCGACGATGAAGAGCAGCAATCATTCGTGTTTTGGTATCTGGTGCACATCGAGCGATGACCAACGGGAGGGATGGCAATGCATCAATCTCTTCATCAGTCATTCCGTCGAATTCAGCCGCTGTCTTCACAAGGGAGGCAGCTTCTTCGGCGGAAAGCGTCGCTGTATTTCGTGGGATAATGCCGACTTCCTTAGCAATAGCAGTAGCTGTCGAAGGATGGTCACCCGTCAACATATGAACTCGGATGCCAGCCATGGTACATTCTGCGGAGAGTTAGCCATTCAATCCTAAAGCATACAAAGGGCGAAATAGGACCAAGGATCAACACAAACCTTTCACGGCATCCTTCGTCTCCAATCGTGGCGGATCATACAAGCCTGCGAGCCCGAGAAGCGACAAGTCGCTCTCGACGTGTTCTCGAGGAAGCTCCGAATGTGGTTGGAAATCACTTGGTCCTGGTTTTCTTGCAATAGCCAAAACTCGGAGACCTTGCTCGGCCAAGAAGTTCATCTGGTCAAGAATTTTGGTTTTCATGGTTTCGTCGATGGGTTCCTGGTGTTCTCCATAACCCACAGATGTGCAGAGATCGATGATTCTCTCAACAGCGCCTTTGGTAAAGATTGCCGTATCGGAGGAGTCACCGCATCGGTAGATGACAGACATGCGTTTGATGCTGCTGTCAAAAGGGTACTCCGCCAGTTGCTTCCATCCTTGTTCCTTTTCCAAGGTAGGCTTGCCAAACGAGAATCTATGAGCAAAGACCTGCAGCGCAATTTCCGTCGGATCACCCATCGTCTGCCACTGGCTAGATTCATCGTCAAAACGCACTTTCGCCAAGTTGCACAATGCAGCGGACTCCAAGAATGCTTGTAGTCCGGGCACAATCTCAGGGAGACTTGCTGCAGGCTGGGGTTCAACTTTCTCTTCGTCGTTGAAAGTGTGTTTCTCATTGCGCAGCTCGTCCTGTTTGCGTTTATCACGCTCCTCCTTTTCCGGGGGAACGTCGAATTTCAATCCTGCTGCGCTTCGAAGTTGATCTTGTTCGGCACGTTTACGCTCGCGCTCCTCTTCGGCCTCTTGCTTGGATGCCGGTGCTTCGCCAACAGTGATCATGCCCTGCGTTGGATTGTTGGCTTCGTTAGACTTTGAGAGCGAATACATTCCAACACCAGGGATCCAAGCTTTCCGTGTAACCATTTGGCCTTGAGTCAGTGTTCCGGTTTTATCAGAGCAAATGTTGGTGACTCCACCCAGAGCTTCAAGAGCGCTGAGTTGGCGTACGACAACTTTGCGTTTCCGCATTTGTGTCATGCCGACGACCATAGTGATTGTGAGGACAGCGATCAACGATTCAGGAATGATAGCAATGCCTTGAGAGTCAGCTGTTGGAACGGGCACACTCAAGAAGGTCCGAGGACTCACCTGTGGAAATGGCATAAATGGCAACCTCGTTGGTGACATTAAACTTGTTAACGCCGAACACGATGATAGCGAGGATAAGTGCACATGCGAAAAGCGAATAGGCCAGCTTGCTCAATTTGATCTGCAGCGGAGTGCCCTCCGTGAGACCAAGGAATTTACCAATTCCATCCCAGATGCGCAAGGCACCTCCCTTCACGGGCTGAAGCGTGCCGTACTTCTTGCGGGACATTGAACGGTTGGGCTTGCGACGCTTCCCCTGCATCGACTGGGCAATTTTACCAATTTCTGTCTCCATGCCAGTGAATACGATAATTCCGCGACCTCTACCTTTGGTCACAGTCGAAGATGAATAAGCCATATTGAGACGATCACCCACACCGGTCGCGAGCTCGTCTCCCTCGGGGAGAAAGTCGACATCCTTTGCGACAGGAACGGCTTCTCCAGTGAGAATCTTCTCGTCGCATTCGAGATTCATTGCTTCGAAGAGACGAATGTCAGCAGGGACTGTGTCACCAGTCTTAATCTGAACGATATCTCCGGGTACAACCTCTCCTGATGGCACTGTGACTTCATGTCCATTCCGGACCACAGTCGCAGAGGGGGAGGAGAGGGAGCGGAGAGAATCCATCTTCTTCTCGGCTTGAAATTCCTGGTAAAAACCAATGGTGACGTTTGCTACAATGACTGCGGTGATGACACCGCCTTCTATGTAATCTGAGACGCCGTATGCGAGGGCCATGGCGAGAACGAGAACCTATTTCTCATCAGGTTACTACATGAATTTCCCAACAGATAGGAACAAGGTTATATGGGAGAGCAACATCTAGAGCTTGCGCATTGTGCGCATGTCTGTTCCATTGAATCTATCTGCCATGCTACAATCCCTCGCCTTGCGAAGCTCAACGAACTAATCAAGGCGAGGAAGAAACACCACAGACGGAGAATTCTCCCAACAACTAACGTGACAGGGTGACATATGGGGGAACCCTGACACAATAAACAGATATATTCAAGGGGTATTTGGGGCAAGGAAGAAAATGAACTTACCAGCACCATCGCATTGGACACTTGCTTTCCGAGCAGGGCGTACCATTTGACGCCGCCCTCATCGGACAAGCGATTAGGGCCATATTTCTGTTGAAGTTCTTGGATCTTTGCATCGCCGGTCAGACCAGTTTCCACGTTGGTCTGAAGATATTGAGCAAGGTTCTCGACAGAGAGCAGAAACGGATGCCGCTCATACTCCTGATTTGCTTGGCCATCTTTTTTCGAAGAAGGCATCACGAAACTGTGGTCAGTTTCGTTTCGTTCCGGTTGTGTGCAGTCTTGGAACAACCGAAGTTGGTAATCAGATGAAGCTCAAGGGAGCTCCTTGTGGTTGCTGTTGTTAATGTTGCGTGAGGTGAGTGAGATCGAAGAGTGAAGCGATGACTGATGTTATGCCTTTAGGTTCTTATCCGTACGACGATGAATGCTGACGGGAAGGACGGCCCAGAGGGAGGGAAAGGGTGGTCTAGTTTCTGTTGATCAAAGGGAAAGAGGGTTTAATAAGCCCATTCGAGTGGTATTGAGCGCAGAAGGTGCGATTGGAGAAGCGAAGGTAAATATGCCTCCGCCACTGTGATAGAGGAATCCGAGCGTCGATGTATCGCCTGGATCCGATTACCGATTCAGCAGCAATGTGTTATCGGGAAAAAGAAAGGACAATGTGGTATGATAATCTCGGGTGTGATTATCGTGCGATGTACACAACAATGGATTGAGCTACCCAACAAGGAAACAACGGATCCGGGGGGAAGCGGGCGGTATATATAGCCCGGGTGTGTTCTCGCTGCGGCGGCCCACGGACATTCCGTCATTATTCTTTGGGTCCGCCCAGCGCAGTGACCCAGGACTCGGCAAAACTGCCAAGGCCGTTCGTTCCTCTCCCCTGCAATTACGTGCGTTAGTTGGCCATGGAATGCTCCCTCCACCGGCCGGTGGTGGGAAGCTTACCCAAGCTTCATTCGTTGAAGGAACGAGAAAAATATGCGAGCCTTGGCTCAAGACAAACCTTGGAATGAGAAAGAAAAGGGAGTCTCCATTCTCGCTGTTACTGCTGCAGCTTCTGTGTCTGCTTCGACGCTGAGCTGGACGCAGGTCAGAGCACTTTAATTCATTAGTCCTCGTCAGTTCTATACTTCTTCGAAGGCATTTCAGACCTGCTAGCTTGCTTACTCGATGATTCCCTTCTGAAAACCACTCCGGGGACCTAACGTCGTCACTGAAACATTCCCCATCCCTCTTATCTCTAGTACAGTACCTCCGGAGACTCTTGGCATCTTCGCCGTTTTCCGTGACGCCCGCCACCCCTCCGCCACCCCTGCCTCCCATTGGCCACAATTCGGAAATACACGTGATAGAAATCCACTCCACGGATCGACAACCCCTCCATGCAGCGTGCTGTCAGCCAATCAGAGCTTGACGCGGAACTCTCGACGTCATGGCGAGGCCGCTTAACAAGGGCTCGGCGAGCGTCGACTCCTCGGCGGCTTTGCCACGCAGCGGAAGGCTTGGCGGAGCTTCTTTGTCTGAGCGCCCAGCACGAGGGAGGTGAGGAATGGAAGTCTTGGCGCACTCCGCGGCGGCCTTCCAAGACTTCATGTTGAGTAGAGGGTTGAGGAATTATATGAGAACTTCTCCTGCTTTGCATTATCAACAGCGATATGCGCGCGGGAAGGTTACATCTCGAAAAATACTGAGACAGAAACTTCCATATCCAAAGCCCTTACTCCGTACAAGTAACAATATGCATCCACGCAAGAACTGGACTTGTGGACTTGCGCATGCATGCACTCGCAGCTCAGATGGCGTGCTTAGTACTCCACCTCAGCAATTGGCCACAATCCATGAATCAATCGGTCAAAGCGGAACAACCAAAATCATCACCCAAGTATTCAACTTCAACGGATGAAATTCTCGGGACTGGAGGACAGATGACATTCCCGTTGGCCAAGACTCCGCCCACGTGCACCCCGTCTGAGCATGTGTTTATTGCAATTGCAACTGGCCACGCCATCCGCTCTTATGAAGCACCAATAACAATTGATTCTATTATCGTGGGTTTTGAAACGCACATTTCTTACACTTTCTCGTTTTAATAATCTTTTATCGTCTTATTTTTGTGCCCTCTGAAAAGAGTCTAGACCGTCTCCGCGGGGAGGACTAAGGTAGGTACTCGGGACGCAGGACTCGAGATGCATATACCACCCCCACCGACACAACTCTCACGCCCAAGCGCGGAGACTAGCAGTTAAGAAGAATTGAATGACCGACACAAGAATATGGGAATAGTACTCTTATTAGATAGCCAAATGATTTGAAGACAGTCTCAATTCTCTATGTCTACAGAGCATACAGTACAGTAGTACTTCGCTGTAATACAGCTTCCATCCCGTTCCGCCAACCACATCAGTTATACCCCAGATTCCCGCCCACCTCTCCTCCGTCATTCCTCCGACCACCCAACCCCCTTCCGCTGTCGGAACCTCGCCCGAACATCGGCAACATTCAAAATCCCACCGCAAACACGAAAAATGCAGCCCAACCGGCCCGGCGGCCTTACATTCAGTAATGTAGACCGCTGATCTTCACGAAAAGCGGTCGCATGTGCTCTATCGATTGGCTTGGAATAAACGAACGCAGGGCGCTGCGGAACGGCCTCTATGCTTTTTTTGGCTCGACTACTGTACTGTGATAGAGGCGTGATAACCTGCATGATCTTCCCCCACAACTCCCTCTGCTCCGCTTTGTTGCCATATTGTAGGGCTTCCGGGGTTCAGGGGAGCTTTGAAGCTTGTTCATACATTCAATGGGAACTTGGGGGTGGAAGGCATGTGGGCTTGATGAGGTTCTGCAGTCTTGAACATTTCAAAGAGTCAAATTACGACTTGAATTGAGTCGCCTGAATGCCTTTGTTATTCTTTTTTTGTTTTTCAAACTATTTTACAGGAGTCCGTGATTCTAACATAATGTATGTACGCACATACACCAGGCGGGACTATTATTTAGAACGGAAATAGTTCACGTGTCGCCTTGCTGTTAGAGTGGGGGTAAATGCATAGGCAGCTTTCCGATTGGGCTGAAGGGGAGTGCAGTTGCCAGCACACGGGAAGAAAAATGATGAATGCAAACCGACCGCTTGAAGCGGCTCTTCGAACTCTCGGAATAACGGGGACTGCTGTTGGGGGCTAGACTCCTGTCCGGCGAACGAAACACACACTGTCGATATTTCTTTCAGCTCTCCACCCTTCACACGTCACCAAGGGGTATCAAACTATGGTTGCTTGCATTAATCATTATTTCTTCTTGCCTTTCCCTTTCTTCTTCTTCCCCGTCGTTGAGGGTTCCGGCACACTGACCGTACCTTCGACAACATCCTCGCCTTGATCTTTCAGTTTCTCCATACCGCTGATAAAGAACGTAAGATCCCGATTCTGTTCGGACAAATCTTCGTTGGCAGTCTTGAGCTTCTCAACTTCAGCTGTCAAGTAATCCACACGCTCCATCAAGCTCGTGTTGATGGTTTTTTCCTCACGATATTCCTTCTCCATTTTGCGTGCCAGAGACTCAAACTTGTCTGCGCGGCGTTCTGCCCGATTCTTTTCTTTTTCAAGAGTGGGGATTGTTTCCTTAACCATGGTGCTGTACTCAGACTGCAACGCCTCTAGACGTTTGGTCACTTTCTCAGCAGCTTCTTGCGCAGCGAGAGCTGCTGCGGTGGCCTCTGATGCCTTGTCCGCAGCACGTTCAACTTTTTCTTCAAAGTAAGTCCGCTGGCTTTCGAGTTGGCTTGTGAGAAGATGAGTGTATTCCAGGCTCATATTCTCCCATTTCTCGCGCGGGACCGCATCACCCCAATCTGGCGGTTCAAGAGCACTATTGTCAGCTGCAGGCAACTCTAAAAGCTTCCCGTCAGCTTTGTTTTGAATAATTCGATGGACGTAGCCATCTCCAATGTAATCCCAGACGCGCTGAGATGACAAGTCCATGGCGAAAGAATGTGCAGTTTCCTTGAAATGTGCAAAAGCGTGGGCACCGTCATATCGACCGCATCCAATATTACCGCAGATCAAGCAAATCCATAGGTTATCTTCGGCATGACAAACACTGCATTCCGCCGGACCTTCTTCTATCCCCGAAGTGGAAGCACGCTTTCCCACATCTTCTTGCGTATATCGACAGACGGGACAGCCACTGCCTTTCCATTTTGTTAGGCACGTACAATGAAACACATGCTGACAGATGATGGTCAAAAGCCCGCTGGTTTCATCCATCCGCTCAAGACACACAGGACAGGCTGGGAGTTCGATCAGAGATGGTGTAGGAGGGGCCATGGGTTTCGTAGACAAGGAAGCAGATGCCACGGCGGACGTCTGTGCTTGAGAGTTAAAAGGATCGTTATTCGTCTCTGGGAACCTCCCCTCTGGTGCTGGGATTTGGATTTCGACATCTTTCACGAACACGACATGGCATGTTTCGGGCTATCGACCAAAAGCGTTAGATGCCAAATCTCACTCTAACTCAATTATAAAGGAAGTTCTTTCATGCAGACTTACCTCAGTACTGTTGAACACCTTCCCCGTCCATTCCCTCTGCCACTCCCTTGCCTTGCGCCCATCTCGAAATTTCATCAACACCATATACCGATTGCGTCGTTCAGTTCGAATCATGCGAAAGTGACTGACTTGTTCCTTGGTTTCCGGGCCCACCCAGCCTATGAAATCCGGAGGAGCCATGTACGCAGGGACCGCGAGAATACACAGCGTAGTGCATTCTTCCGGTGACAGAGCAGCCGCCTGAGATCCCTCAGCAGCACCACCACCTCCGTACCCCGCAGATCTTCCAGAAGTATTCCGCGCGAGCGATGAGCCCTTTAAAAAATACGGATCATCATCATTGGCCAGAAGACCCGGTGTTGGATCGCCATCACGATACAGATGGACAATGCCGCAAACGCTATCAGGGACCTTGTGGTCAAGTGAGATAAATTTTCCCTTTGTAGCAAGTCCTCCAATCGCTCGTGATCCAATTCCTTTGGCGATCTGGTTGTTGTCAGTGACTCGGCTGCTGCGATCGTTGCCTTTCTCCAGAACCATGTCGATGCCTTCCACGGCGATTTTATCGACGCGTCTATCGTAGGTACACTGCACGGGGGACGTGTTTAATTGGATTATTGTTGAAATATCGCTGCTCGCGATAGGATTGTGACTCGTAGTTTCGTGGTTTCTTTGCTGCTGTTGCTGCTGCTGGTAATGTTGCTGAGAGTGTGGGGTGTTTTCTGTGCGGATGCATTGACGAGAAGAACTTGTGACAATGTTAGTAAAGGTAGAGCCTTTCGCTAGCTGCGTTTCACTCGGAATAGAGCCCTGATTGAAGCTAGTCGCAGCCCGCGATTTGCTTTTCTGAAGCTGGTGCCCGAATGGCTGTTGTTGCCTCTTGCAAAATGGACGCAAAGATTCACGAATGGCTTCAACAGTAAACGAACCAGAGTCGTCAGGGCGACAACTGCTGGAAGATGCGTCAGTTAGAAGCTCAAGACGGATCTGGTAGAAATAGGAGGGCATATCGCCAGTTCATCACATTGCTGACATTGTTTGTGCATGTTCCAGGACCGAGACGATGAAGAGAGGAGAGCTTTATCGGGACGAAGCTATGTCATGTCATTGCACGTGACCTTATCGGTGGCCAACTACCCCTGCGCTTCTATGGAAGTATTGAGACACTGTACCGTAGTGGAGCGGCAAATTTACGAAGCAAACACGCAAACGTGAAGAAGACAAGGGCTCTCTTCGCCATTTTAATTCCAGAAGAGAACGAAGACCGATCATGCACAATACTTTATCCGCTCAAGCTGGATCAGATATACGATTCTACAGTAAAATGACGAAATTATCACAAGTGGGAAATCATCAATCATATTTGTGTGTCATAACTATCAGCAGTAGGCTTGAAGCATTAAGATGCACCATGGTTTATTCACCGATGTGGGTGTATCCATTAAACGCCATCCCAGTTGAATGCTCCAAAGTAAAAAAAGGAGAGAACCGACCCGTTACAACGTACGCCTAGTTGCCTCCACGCAGTCTCAGCACCAAATGCAGAGTACTCTCCTTTTGAATGTTGTAATCAGAAAGAGTGCGGCCATCTTCAAGTTGCTTTCCAGCAAAGATGAGACGCTGCTGATCAGGTGGGATTCCTTCCTTATCCTGAATCTTGGTCTTCACATTGTCAATCGTGTCTGATGATTCAACTTCCAATGTGATCGTTTTTCCGGTGAGTGTCTTGACGAAGATTTGCATACCACCGCGCAAGCGAAGGACGAGATGGAGTGTGGATTCTTTTTGGATGTTGTAGTCAGAGAGTGTACGGCCGTCTTCGAGTTGTTTACCCGCGAAAATCAAGCGTTGCTGGTCTGGCGGGATTCCCTCCTTGTCTTGGATTTTTGTTTTAACGTTATCGATGGTGTCGGAAGATTCAACTTCCAAGGTGATAGTTTTGCCAGTGAGTGTCTTCACAAAAATCTGCATACCACCACGTAGACGAAGGACAAGGTGGAGGGTAGATTCCTTTTGAATATTGTAATCGGAGAGAGTGCGACCATCCTCAAGCTGCTTGCCCGCGAAAATCAAACGTTGCTGGTCAGGAGGGATGCCTTCTTTGTCCTGGATCTTTGTCTTGACGTTATCGATGGTATCAGAGGACTCAACCTCCAAAGTGATGGTCTTTCCGGTAAGGGTTTTGACAACTAGAAAGGAGACAAAGTCAGTAAGAATGCTAGGACTTAGGTCTAGCGAGAGCCAACTAACAGATTTGCATACCGCCACGGAGGCGAAGGACAAGATGAAGGGTAGATTCCTTCTGGATGTTGTAGTCTGAGAGGGTGCGGCCGTCCTCGAGCTGTTTACCAGCGAAGATCAAACGCTGCTGATCCGGTGGGATACCCTCCTTGTCTTGAATCTTTGTTTTGACATTGTCAATGGTATCGCTTGACTCGACCTCAAGAGTGATGGTCTTGCCGGTGAGGGTCTTAACGAAAATCTGCATGATGGCTGTAACAGAGGGGGATATCTGATAGCAAACAAGAGATGATGAGAAGAGTAGCTTGTCAAAGCGCGTGCAGAGACGGACAGAGGAAGCAGAGGATGAGGGAGATGCAGAAAAGGCTGCAAGAGAGGATGAAGATGAGGTTGTCAAGAAGAAGGAGATGAAGAAGGCAAGACGGGCGCTCTCATGTTTAAGTAGTCAGGCGGCAACGGGGGGCGGCGGCGTGTTGGAAGTGAGGGGAGGCGAAGCAGCCAAGCCCAGCGGCAGTTACAGCTGGCTCGCGCTGGGGGGGCTTCTGCCTGTCGTATCGGTCAGTAACGACGGGTTTAGACCCGCCAAAGTGGCCAAGCGGTATTTCTACCCAGCAACCACCAGCTAGATATCTTACTAAGCTCCTTGTTACCTTTCCGTATTGGGCTAGAGGTGGAACCTGCCAGAATCGTCGGCGTATTTATTACGAATACGATACCAAGCCCCGTGCGTTCTCCGTAATTACGTCCTTCACCATCGTCCATACGTCATTCGCAGTAGTTAATGGCCGTGGCCCGACGTCTGCTCACTCAGCTCAACTCATCCTCCTTCACGAACGCAAGCTTTTTTCTGCATTACACAGTAACGAGGAAGACCCACAGCCTCAGACCTCATTATGGTAATCTCACTGCTCTGTCATGTTGCTTTTACCAGAGTGGTAAATTTCTGAAAACGCTCTTGAAAACAAATTGAAGAACAGAGACGTGGTGACTCAGTGAGCACTAATGATTAGGCTGCCAGACCCCTAGTCTACACATATTTCGTGGCGGCGGGAAGCCTGTCTTCAGTTGCCTGATAATGGCAATGTTCTTCGTTACTATCAGTTCAGCTGCGTCGCTGCATTCAGATATCCCATAGATACGGCCGGGAGATGAAATGTTGCTCTGGTCGACATCTCACTGAACACAGTTTACCGCTATCTTCAACACCCTTCTTTCCTGAATGGTACACGATATAATGATGGATTATGAAGCACCAGCACCCTTTGAACCAGCGGTACTTTGTGCTCTCTCTTTCTTGCCGAATTGATCCCGAGCACAGAGGACCGCATACAACGGCATATAACTTTCCTCGAGCCCGGCTTGATGCTCAGTGAAGCTACATATCCGTTGACGGCAGCATGACCTGAATGTCTTGCTCAGCGTGTTCTTGCCCAGAATGTTCTTTGATGCGCCGATGACACTGCGACGGGCAAACTACTACTATGTAGTAATGGGCTTGATTAGCACTTCCAGCTGCGGATCAACTCGATATGGTTTTGAGAGCTGAGTGGGCCACTTCTGGGTCAGCCACACTCTCGTTCACGTTGAGAGTCCGCGCTGGTGGTTCCTGGGTGGGTCAACGCGTGTTCAAGGCGTTGAGCTTTGGAGTGTTGACAGTTTTGGAATGTCCCAAGTATCTATGAATTCTAGGAAAAATCGCGTTCCATGCTCGACTTCAAGTGCATGTATAGCAGTTAATCACCTGGTCTGGATAATGTTTCGCGAGAAAGAACCGGGATAGACTATTGATTGACGACCTTAGGGCACGCTGAGTATCCCGAATCAGCCCGTCAGATGTGCTGAGATATTTACTTCACAAGAAGGAAGTTCTGCGATTCGACTTGCAGCCACCTCACATGCAAAATACCGTAGTCCTGATACGCGGACCGAAAGAAACTGAATAATATCAAACGTACTGTGGTATTTCTCTGCTATATGGAACCTGGTTACATGTAATATCAGCTGCTCCCAGCCAACAACGCAGAGCTTTCCCAAGTAGTAATAAAATTTATTTCCCCAGATAATATCTCGCTTTCGCCCCCAGCAGCCCCAGCTCCCAGTTTGCAGATTCCCCGGATAATGATCTCGTGCCTTTCATATGCACACACCAAACCAGTCCAATAACAGAAAACTTATTGAACTCTGACTCCACCCATACATACGCGATAGATATAATATGTTGTTGGGTTGACAAAAACGCAAGTCGAACAGCGGCGGAAAGGTATCATTGGCGTTCGCAAAGGTAGCGTTGCACGATGAAGTGAAAAGGATTGTGTAGGAGAGAATAAAGAAAAAATCCAAACAGAATAGATCGAAAGTCCATGCTGGGTTAAGATCAGATGCTTGCTGGTATAATAGGAGAAAAGCCGATGCCGTATACTGCCATCATCGATGCGGCACACATGCGGAGACGGGGAAAAGAGCAAAAATGAACCACGAGCCCATGACGATGGTCGAATCGGTCGCATCGTGGAGGGGAAATAGGGAGAAAGGAAAAAAAGCAAGATACCAAAACACAAAACTCGAAGGGCAAAGAGAAAGAAGAAAAGAGGGGGAGAAAAGGAAAACAGAACTGAAAACGGGAACGCTCGAAACACCTTCGTGTCCTTGCATTACTCTGTGACACGAACCCGTTTTTGGTTCTCTGCTCCCCCTGGTACTTTCAGGTTCTGATTTCCCAGATTATGTGGTTTCATTTTCCTCGATCACAGACAGTTACAGAGTGTTCGCAGTCATAAGATTCGTGATCCTCGTCATCATTCCGTTCCGTAGAACATAATACGAATAGAAATCAAAATATAAGAAAAAAAAGAGATCAAAAAACAGAGGGATATCGTAACTCGATAAATCCGAAATATAAATAGAAAGTTTTGTGAATGAGTGACGGTAGTTGGTTCATAAAAAGGGCAGCAAAAACCGCAGGCAAAGCAAGCTGTCGTTTCCTCGTTTGATTTCGTTGTGATAATAATGGACGTACTCTCTCATGTCATTATTTAGTCATGTGTCGTTAGCCAGTCGTGATATGGGTGCAACTGTGCTTTTTTCTTTCGGAATTAAAAGGCCGTTAGTAGCATATATTCTTTACTTTTCATGTTCGGCGGGCTTTGTTGTGTTACATTGCGTAGACAGGTTCTCGAGTCGTCTGGTTGGCGCGTAAAACGAGTTTGGACAAGAATTTATTAGATAGACAGTCAAAGTCGTTGCGGTCGAAATTAGAATTGGCACGCGTTCGGAGATATGATTCTAGAGGGGGGTTGTTAAACGGGCACAATATTCTGATCAGAAGAATGAAGGCAGAAACTCACCATGTTGGCGGACGTGCTCTCGAACTTCGGTCATGGCGGCGCAAACGTCAGCGTTAGAGTTGAGGAGATGGTGGTGTTCTTGTGTATTCCAGTCTGTGAACGCTGGGAGTTTCTGAGAAATGGCCTGGAAAAGCCCAACGATAACTCCAACGGGGGTGGCCTCCATGTCCGTGCAGAACTTATTCACGGCAACGGGATCCTGAAGAAAAACTGGTTAGTACTGTATGCGTGACCAATCAATGCTAAGAACGTGGCTTACTGGAACACGATAATGGCAGTCAAACTGCATCTCCTCCCACACAGCCAGTAAAATCGAAGCGAGGATGAAGATCGTGGGCCAGTTCTTAAGTTTCTCTCCACTGTAGACGCTGGAGTACAAGGCTGACAGTTCCTCGAGAACATCCTTCTGCAAGTCGCGCCACATGTTGGCCATTGCACATTTGATCTGGAAGTTAATCATCACAGGAGCCATGATCTTGCCGTTATACATGGACGTCTCATCTTCAACCTTGCCGACAAAGTCCTCCAGTTCACCGAGACCCTCGACCATGGTAACGTGCAATGTGAGGTTGTACGCCAAGATCAGTTTCAGGGCCTTGCGAATGACTGGCATCTTGGTACGGAAGTAGAATCGGAACGCAGTTTTGAGCATCTGCGTCAAAAAGGGTGTTCCTCCGAAGTAATCATCAACGAATTTCTCGAAGCTGCCGTTACCATCAATGTGCCGGTCGAGGTAATCCGAGAGCATGGCGGTGGATATTCCCTCCATTCCAGCAGAAAGTTTTGACGTCTTCATCTCAAAATTGCTAGGATTTCGTTGCAATGATTCCACCCAGTCGAGGTTGAAGCAATCTTCGTCGCGAACATACACTTCTCGCGCTTTGACGGGGAGAACCTGGCCGTAGCCGTGTGTGATGAACAAAGTGCGCTCCAAGTCGGAGAACCCCGTGATGTTGCCAACAGAGAAGCCGAGGGTCACATGGCGCTCGTAATCCGCCTTCCAGTCCTTCATGAAGTAGCCAATTTCTTTGATGTCGATACGGGTGCAAGGAACTTGCCAGAGTCTCGCATGAGATGGCTTGCAACCTGCGCACGGTTCTCCCTTGTCGCACTACATTTAAAGTCAGAAAATGACTCCGATCGAGATAGAAGAGAAATTACATACCGTTTTCTTCAAAAATTTGCATCGAAGACACGCTCTGAGCTTCCTTATTTCGCTTGCTTGTTTTCGTTGGTCTGGCTTTAAAGGCCCCTTCCGCTTACCAACACGCTTTTCTTTCTCGGGTTTGTTTGGATCCGCATTCTTTCGAACCTTGGTATCCGTGTTCTTCGCCGCGATGGGACTTCTGCGAGATGGTTTCCTGCTTGGTGGTGAACCAGCGGCCTGCTTTGGCGATCGTGAAGATGTTGATTTCTTGACGATCACTGGGATTGGTCGAGTAATTGCAAGAGGGCTGACAGCGGTTGGTGGAGATGAGGAAGCGTGCGACATTATATCCGACGACACCCTTCTCTGGTATGACGCGTTGTACTCTGATTCAAGGTTGGATTCGGAGCTCGGCGAGTTCATCGTATGCGAAATCTCCACAAAGCTTCCAAATGAATGCCTTGGGTTGTGTTCCAAATCAGAATAAGACGACTCTGAAAGACTTCGATTATGCAGCGTCTGATTTGGGTTGACGAAAACGTTCTGGTCATGGTAGGAATCCATAGATCGGCGATTATCAATCAGTGTCCAGCTGTGGTCGCTGCTAGAACTGGTCAGAGACCTCACTTCCAGGTATGTATCGGTTGGAGAACTGCTATCCGGAAGATGATGTGACTGATACATGTCCGCAAGTCCATCGATCGGAGCAAACGACGCCAGGTCTGGCTGGAAATCGTGCCATGTGTAAGGCACAAGGTCGACAGGGCCCGCCAGAGGCAGGTACGCACCGCTCAACAGGCCAGGGTCCATGTGTTCTGTGACTGGCATGAGGTCGATGGGCGAAGATTGCAGCGGGACATTGTAAGTAGTCGTGAAGGGCGTTTCAGCAGCAGATTGCTGGGTCGTGTACTGAACGTGAGGTTGAAGGTGTTGGATACCCCAGTCAGAGATCAAAGCATGGTCATGCGCGAGTTGTTCAAAGGCATGGCAACTGTTTTGCAACGGCGAAACGGTCCTCTTGATGTCTGAACGGTGATGCGACGACGAGTGGTCCATCCCCATCGGCCATGTTGGAGCTGACATATATCGTCGGGGGTCATAGTCAAGCCCCATGAGCCCGTCGGTTGTCAGTTTTACCTCAGCCATGGCTTACTATGGCATTGGTGAGGTGTACTTGACGAGGTAGTGGGAATGAGCGATAAAAAAAGAATACACGACGTAATATCGCCAACAAGAGGTCGTGCGCTGTCGCGATTCGAAGAACGGCTGCGAAAGCTGAGGTCGGAGAGAGAACGCTCGTAACAGTCACCGACGACAAACGGTCGAACAAGAGTCAGGTCAGCTCGCTGGATGATGTTGGTTGGGAGGCGGAACAGGCCAACAGGTAGCAGACCGAACAACGAGAACGAGAGAGAGAGAGGAGAGAGAGCGAGAGGAAGGGATTGGGAGGGGAAGAGAGCCGGGTGATTGGGGGGGGACGTGTGCTTTACTTGAGCGTGGGGAGATAAATGGGCGGTGAGAGAGCACGGCTTCTGGTTCGTTGGGAGCGGTGGGGGCGGCTAGGGCAGCTCTGGGCGTCAGTCGGCGCTGGAAACACGCCCAAGTGGACGCGCGGAGCAGCCGAACATTTAAGCTTGTCTGTGGCAGGCCTGCGCTAACCCCCGGGGGCATCATCCATTATTCACCCGCGCAGAAAACAGAAAAGCGCTGGGAGTCGCCCTTGTTCTCTGGCTCGCTTGGCTGGTGAGAGTCGCCTCATCCGCGCGGACTCGCGCACACTGTTCCGCACACGCCTGTAACCGCGGCGTGGAGTTAACCTGGGACACTCACCAGAAACGAGCAAACCAACCACCCAGCAAGCGATCAGTTTCGTAGGGAAGCACTCCTACACACCTCGCTAATCCCATCTCGGAGTCAAAAAGGTTCACACAGCCGTGCAGCCGGTCAAACGCCACGCTGTGCACTCCATTGGCCGTCCATCCATCCTTTCGATTGCCTGACCTTGCCAGCTCATCGCGGATCGGATCAAATGGGAAACACTGCTCTGTCCACATGAGCTACCCCGTACGAACCGCCCAATGGCCACAAAGCAGCTTCACGGCTCTGGACGAATGGGTCAATGACTGTTGGATTGCTTGGACATGTTGGACGCTTTCGACGATACTTTTGACATTGGCCGTGGAAGTGGGCGTGGTGCAGAGCGGTTGAGCCACGCACTCGGCTATGCCAAGGACCACGCACGGCATCACCTGATGGCCTGAACAAGCTTTATCCCGACTCAATGCAGGCCTGATCAATCCATGTCCGTGATGAGGGATGCCGGGGGCTGCTGCTGGCCCATGTTTCTCTTCTTCGTCGGACGCGTGATTCGACCTCCTCTCGTCTTCTGTCCACGCTGGTCTCCAACCCAAGTCGTGCGTGCAGACGGAGGCGATCTACGAGACCCTCTTGAAACCGAACCATGGACACAGATCTGGGGAAGCCGTGAGTTACCAGCCTCCTCATCAACAGTGAACCGTTAGCCAAGCACAGATACTTACATACGGTGTGGAAAAGCAGGCTGAGGAGCAGAGACTTTACAGGCATGGGCTCTGTGAGATAGCCGGTTGAGCTTCAACCCCGCCACCTCTAGCTAAGTTACAGTACAGGACATATAGTAGTGGACAGAGGACACAGAGAGCCGGATCAAGCTGCGTATACGATGGAGTTCTCCATACCATCGCGACAATCCCAATCTCCTTGCCCGACTGCACAGATTCAACAATTCTCCGACAAAAGTCCGTCCAATTAAAGAGTCACTGGAAATCTTCAAGCATGATCCTTTGGCCCAGGATCTGATGCCCATCTCCCGCTGCGATGAATTACCTGCATGATCCCTCCCTCATTCCAGTTTTATTGACCGGAGCGGTCAAGGAATCTCTTCCCGAAACGGAAGAGATAACTGACGAAACGGTGGAAAACGCGAGAATCCCAACCAAAGACCACATCGCCTTGACTGGGCGGACGCATTATTATTCACTTCTCGCGTTGGCGGTCCGTACAACCCTATGTATGCATGACGTGCATCAAAGCCAGATCTACTCTCCCTTGTTGTCTCCTTACATACTCTTTTCTCCTTCTCAGGACTCATCAAAAGCTCCGTCAGGTCTCTCGTTGAGGAGAGAATTACTGACTCCTAACCGCATCCGACAATCCTTGTTTGTTTCGGATCGCGAAGAGTGTTCAAACCTCGCGAGCCGGAACAAATGATATCGGTGGCTGGATGCCTCTCGTTGGAACTTTTGCCTCCCCGCCATTTGGTTTTCGGCTGATTTGATAACAGAATCCACTTCCCCCTCATTCCCTTGTCCTCTTTAGGAACATCTATCCATTTTCTCGAACGAAAATAGATAGTTCTTCAGGGTTCTTCGAGTTGCTGGCCCTCTTTTGGGACACCGCTCTGCTCTGACTATTCCCATTTTGGCCCGAGGGACTCCAGACCATTCCCAAAACAAGGAATGTTCAAAAGAGCCACGGCTACGCGATGTTAGCCTTCGCCTACACAGTAGTAAAAGTGGGATTTCTCATCATATGCGCACCCCTCTGTTCGTCAACCTCATGCTCAGGAACATGTCCGAGGAGCACAACCCTGTGTCCCAACTCTTTCTAGCAATAATGGACAAGGCTTTGAGAACAACTCACCGTTGTTACTACAAAGCGCATCATCGCATCATCACAGAAGAGCGGGCCCCTCTAATTCGAACGTATTGATTGCAGCTAACAAGTTGCTCTCTTTGAATTGGATGAGATTGCTTCATTCTGTGCAACTTCTGCACGACAAAGCTGCACTGAGTGCGACACAATGCGCTGCATCATTGCTTGGCCCATGATGTTGGACTCAAAAGCAAGATCCACAAGCAAATAAAAAGTTGCTATATAGACCGCCTCGTTCAATATAACCAGAACGAGAGCATCGTGCTCTTCATGCACTGCTCCTGTCTCATCAGGCAAGCGAGTCTTTGATGGAGAACCAGATTGCACGATTGCTGGAGATCCTTCTAGAAAAGCTTCAGTTCAATATCAACCGCAGAAGTCCAAGAAATCTGCCTATCGCCCTAGGATCACTCAATTCGTGTCTCATCAGGCTGTGAACAGCCTTTTGCCCAGCTTCGCGGCTCCCAGAGACCAGTCAATTTGATTGAAACACTGACCGACAGTGTTAAAACTGTCCACAGACAGACCGAAGCGTCGCGATTCGCCGACCTTTGATCCCTTGTACCGGCAGTTTGAACGCCGAATGTTTCCGCTTGAGTTCCAGGCCCAATCTCCCTCATAACGGTGTGCTGACTGCGCATGAGATGGCCAATGGCAATACCGGCCGTACCCGCCGATGCATCGAAGATACGGGCACGGAGAGCACAGCTTCCCATTCCGAACTCGCGGTTTTCCATATGCACTAACTCAGGAGTCAGGGGTCGCAGAGCGATGGAGGACCCTCCAGCACTGTTCCAATTCGCACGAACGTTGACTCATGGGGGTTATGCATCTCATGGGGGTTATACACGTTGATAAGGCTAGATTCGAGATGCCTTTTCTCAGTTCCAATCGGGTTGAGATCAAACTCTTTCCGTGAAAGCTTTGACGGTGTGCCTGAACAGATATCGCAGTGCATGATGGTTCCATCGATCGTCGGCGGTATAATGACCTTGTATCCCGATCTTGGGTTCGAAATTTGCTTGAAATTCAGTTACATTCCAAATTCCTACGCATGACAGAGCTTGATGGACCTAAGATGGCCCACTGTCCCCGTGAAGACTTCGGACACGGAAAGAAGTAGGAATTACAAGTCATTTCGTGCCTTTGCACAGTTTGTATAAAAGGACAAAGCTCTTATGGACGTCACCCATCAAATTATCTAAGTGTAGACCAAATCTTTTAAGGGGAAAAGCAACGACGAAGACCCTTTGATAAGTCACACTCCAAATCGTCTAAGGGTATCACATCGAACCATCTAAGGGGGAAAGTACACGACGAGGACCCTTAGATAAGTCACACTCCAAATCACCTAAGGGTATCTCACCAAATCACCTAAGGATGAAAGTACACAACGAAGGCCCTCAGATAAGTCACACTCTAAATCGCCTAAGGGTATCATATGAAGTCGTCAAAGGGAGAAAGTAGATGACGAAGACCCTTAGGTAAGTCATACTCCAAATCGTCTAAGGGGGAAAGCAGACAACGATCATAGACCCAGTGAGATGCCTCCTTGGCTGAGTGCGGTCGGCCTCCTGGTGATCTGAGCGATCTTCGCATTGAGGTAACGATACATGAAAGAATGGCTTCTATATCCCCTGTCATCAGCATCATTATGCTCAAAAGATGCAGGACCCTGCGGAACGTTAGTGGTTTGAGTCGGTGCCAGCTCACTATATCAACCACTTTGGACGAAGGTATGGAGATCGGCCGGAGGATTCAGAGGTGCATTAGAGGGGACAGGGGGGCTGCAGAGCTCGTGAGGTTACGACTCGCAACACGACGGAACTGACGATTGAGAAGCCGGGACAGGTGAATCTCTCTCGACCCCCTTTCCCTCACCGGCGACAAAGATGATATCATGCTAATAGTTCGAGATCCCATGCATCAGCTGCATAGTGAAAAGCAGTGCATATTAATCAGAGATCAGCCCCCGTACATTTTTTGAAGCAAAGGTAGGTCCGTCCATCCTTGAGTCAGAACACTGAAAGCAGATTGCATCAGAGCAACAGTCCTATTTTTGAGAACCGGTTGCAAACCCGGCAGTGCGTGTTAAAGATGCCAATCCGCTTCATGCTCTCGTTCCCTGTGATTGAGACACGCTGGGGCAAGCAGCTACTCACCGGACTGCGACGTTGAGATTCATGTTCATGATTGCTCTCTTTGACCCGCCGGCACCACAAAACTGATGCATTGAACTGACACATTCGCACAAATCTCGAGACCGTCTTGAGCCTCCTTTAGGTAATCATATTACCCTCGACTTGAGGCCCTCATGCAGCTGGACTGTTCGCGGCGGATATTCTCCAGTCAGTTTAGACTGTCGTCTGAACAGCCTCTCCTTTATCGAGTGACTGTTCCTCATATCGAGGAGTGTTTTGAACCGATAGGCAAGGACAGATGGCCTCAAAAATCCTTCATCGGGACAACACCGTGCTGGGAACCCGTGCGACCACCGGAATACGGGTACACTCCACCTATCACATTGAGATCCAACACAGCGGGTGCAGGGGCGATGTTGCCAGCCGTGTATCCACGGTCTTGACTTGATGTTTGCTCAATTTTGTCTCCAAAGAGACGAAGAATAGCACAGATGCTTCAGAAATGCATGTGCGTGCTATACACTCCATACATAATCCGTGCCCGGCCTTGCAGGAATGAGACGATCACGTCTTGGAGACTTCCCATTTTCGAGAGCTCACCCAACTCGTCGCCAATCACCGGGTTGTAGCATACAGATTGTACTGTATGTACTGTATATCTCTGGAGCCGTGGCAGGGTAGCTATAAGGCACTCTGCAGCTTGTCTGATTTGTGGACGTGCAAACCCAAGTGATGAGATCCCAAGTCATGCATGGGCGACTGTGGTTGAAGTCAGCAGATACCATGGTACCAACTCCGGCAACGGGGTTGGCTGCAGCTTGTCAACGGCAATAGGGTATCTTTGCATAACACAATTCGAGACTCAATTCTTCGTCGACTATCTTGGGATGCTGCTTGCCTTCATGAGGCGGCAAAGGGTGGGAACAGTAAGCGAGCCTCGCTCGACAGACTTGATCGTGCTAGATTGCCTCTAACGGTAGAATTTTTACTTGACCCGTCAATTGATTGGGATAGGCCCTCTTCCGAATTGTTGTCATGTTTCGTGTTCCGATCAGAGACCGAGGAAGTCTGGAAGTTTTGCACAAGACGACATGGACTCGTATTGGTGACTCAAGAGTCCAAAAATAAGCAAAGAATTCCTTTCCAGTTGACAACGGACATTATGAAATTTTCTCATGGTCGTCGAAGCGTGACCGTAACTGAGTTGATCAAAATGTGGTTGTCTTGATGATTCCCGGTTGCGGATGAAGAGTTGATGGAAACCTCGCAAAACATGGTTCGTCGAGTCAGCCAATAACGTCAACCGACACTCAACGAGCACCGACACTCAACGATCCCACA